>JAQJVL010001101.1:157500-255000 GCA_035578905.1 Stictocephala bisonia
CTAGTAAACAAATTAAATTTAATTACTAATTATTATTATAGTAAAAGTAGTGTAAATATGTAATTAACAAATAATACATTTTCCATTACTGTCCACTAACTTTTTTTTCTTCACTTGGTAACACTTAACAACTGATCAACAATGCTTTTTAAATATTCCTGTCTTTCTTGTGTTTTGGTAGTAATTGCAAGCTGTACTGGTGTGCAGTAAACGTCGCTTCTCTAGACGAGCAGAATTTCCGCAATCAACAGTGTGGAGGTCTGTGTTTACCCATTTCATAAAAAAAGGTACAACCAGGGGATGGTCCGCTTCATTTGGAGCTTGGTAACTTTTTTAATACTAATCAACAACTCTATAACCGTATTTTATTTACGAATGGGGTGCAATTTATTAGAGATGGTGTCAACAACTTGCTTGAGAGCACTTTTGGGTAAAATGAAATCCTCGTGAGGTAGTGGAACAGAACTTTCAACGCCGATTCAGTACCAATGTGTGATGTGAGTTTTACACAGTCAGCTATTGGTCCATTTATATTACCTGGCCGCCTAAAGGCTGATTTTGTATTTATTTTTTTCATTTTCTTCAGGAACAGTTCCTGCAGCTGCTCGAGTTAGACAAAACTTGTACTTCCAGCACGATGGAGCACCACACCACTTTTCTTGAGCCCTGACAGCTCACTTAAATAATAAATTTCATAAAAAATTGATTGGTCATGGAGGGCTGGAATCTTGATTACCATATCTATCTCCATTGGATTATTTTATCTGGGGTTGGATGAAAGACAAGTGTGAATTCTTGGGAATAATTAATTACCCGTAATATGTATCTGACATCACAGATGAAGGAAAGTTCTGGTGTATTGAGGAAAGCGACTCAAGCAATGCAGTGCACAAACGTGCTTTAAAACACATTAATAACGATGGCCTCAATTTTGAACGTGTATTATAGAAAGGTGTGTAAAGTTAGGCCAAACCACAACTATTTTTCCATTTCCTATACTTGAGGGTGTACTAAATAAAGTTTAACTGGTCTACTTGTGTAGGTATTGTTTTATACTTAACTTACATCAATATTCTCGGAATCTAAGTCTTTACAAATTTTGTATGGCATTTTTATGACTTTATTATTACTCATTTAACAAAGTAATATTATATAGTACGCTTTACTTTTATGTACTACAAAAATATAGTTTATAATATAGTTTATTTAATTAATTAGAATTAACGTTTTTGGCTTTTATAAAACTTATAAACGAGATAGATGTTATCACTTCTATTTAGTATTGAGGGCGTTTTGAGAGATTTTTAAAGCTTATTGCCTTTTCGGAGGACCAACTATCATCCATGTTAGTAGAGGAAACACTACAAAAGACGTTACCACGAACGATCACAGGGAGATGCGATTTTTAAGTAGAATGTAATGAAAAAGAACCAACTGTACCTTTTAGAGGAGATAGTACGTATCTTGGAGCGAAGAACTGAGAAGATGAGAGATGAGATGACCGTAGAGATGGATCCACCAGGCCTGGGGTGTCGATGTTGTCCAGTGGTCAGTTTTGAGCACAACACATCACTGAATAGAGTTTGCCTTGAATTAAATGCGGAGTAGATTGAGAGTAGAGAGACTGAGAGACGAAAAAACACGATCACTGACTAATGAAACCAAACGAGAGGTCACGGCAATCGCGATGCCGAGCGAACCGTTCTGCATAGCATCATGAGTTCAACTGGGGATTTAATTTTAGGTAGACGGGTGAAGCGTGTTGACGGGGTTCACACCACCGGTTACAAGGGTTAGACAATGTCACCTGATATTTGACTTTTGGCAAGTGCATGTGCATAGAGGCCAGTAATATTATTTAAATTTCAGTATAGTAACAGGTGAATATGTTATGAGTAAGTGATTAACAATTTATGCTTAAGAGATTATAAATACAAATAAGAGGAACAAACTATTAAATTACTTGATTATGAATTACAACTAACTATATGTACAATAACTTATACTAAGTACGGAACAACTTCCCCACAGGTAATAAATATACTAAGTACGGAACAACTTCCCCACAGGTAATAAATATACTAAGTACGGAACAACTTCCCCACAGGTAATAAATATACTAAGTACGGAACAACTTCCCCACAGGTAATAAATATACTAAGTACGGAACAACTTCCCCACAGGTAATAAATATACTATGTACAATTTAAAATTTCAGTACGTATTAAAACGTACATTTTAGTAATATATTTTCAACATAATGACTTATATAATGACACGAACATAAAAGTTTTAAGACAAATGCTTTAAGAAGAGGTCCTTTAATGGAAATTATGAAACAAGGCTAAAGACGGAAATGAAATTAAACTCTTCTCCGTGTGAAAATAGAATAATCTTTCTGGCTGAGAAAATGTTAACGTCATTTTCTTAACGTTAGGCATCAAGGTTTTTTATAACTTCATTGTTTTAATTTAAAGACAAAGTTATTTTTTATGAAAGTTTAAAAAATAATATTTACTATATTTAACAGTTGAGTTGTTATGGTCAATGCTATATTTAATAATCAATCGTACCCTTAACTCCAGTACGTTTTATATAGCTACTTTTGAGTTGCTTACATTACTTTCAATTTCATACGTTTGTCTCGTCTTCCTCACTATATATTAACATTTATAGAAAAATTCCATCGAAGAGGGATTTCAATACCATACAGCAGAAAAAGGCATTTAAACACTTATTATGTTTACAGATGACTTATTTTTCATCATATGTGCCAAGAAGTAAATAGTTCTATTTACATAAATTCAAAGTCTTTTTAATATTTAAAAGTAAATTTTCTTGTTAGGCTATTTATTTTAAAGTTTAAAATTTTCAAAAACCTTTACAACGGTATAGAACAAACTTACATGCTGACGATTTTCAGATAATCCAGTTAATAAACCACTGGTATATACGATAATCACTGCGTCGATTTACTGATGCTGGTCGTAAACATGGCAGTTAGACATGAATATCAAAATTTACAGCCCCCGTTATGTCGTTGATGAGCGATATCCTGTAGTTAGCTGTTTCGGATCATAAAACTTCACTTAATGGGGCTCTACGCTTTGACCTATCCATAGTGCTTAAACTACCATAAGACATAATTTTATTATTACATTCAGTAACAGTTTTTCGGAATTTTTTTAACACAACCATTTACTTCTTGGAACATGTCATGAAAAATAATCCATCTGTAAACGTGATAAATGTTTGAAAACTTGTTTCTGCTACGGGATGTCAGTATTTATAAAAAAACATGTACTTATGTACCATTAAAGATTGGGAAAGAATGGAATATAGACCAACTGTTATAGACCAATATCTCTGCTTTCTATTTTCTCTAAGATATTGGAAAAATTAATAAAAAATAGATTATTGAAATTGTTTAATAAAATCTATTTCAGTGATAGTCCAATTTAGATTCAGAGTGGGGCTGAGTACTGAGGATGCCTTACTAGTATTCTTCTAAAATGTGTACAAGTCTTTGGATATTGGAAAAAGTTGTGCGGCTCTGTTTATTGACATAACAAAGGCATTCGATACAGTGGACCACCAAATCCTAACAGATAAATTGATCATAGTCGGTATTAGAGGCTTGCCCCTAAACTGCCCCTTTCTGATAGGCAGTAGTTTGTGAAACTTGATTCCAACTGTAGTGATAGAGGGTATGTGAATTTTGGAGACCCTCAAGTTTCTGTATTGGGTCCTATTTTCTTCCTTATATATGTGAACGATCTGTGTTGTAGTTATTTTAATGGTCGCATCACTGTATTCGCTGATGATGTAGTTTTTACCTACTCTAGTGATAAATTAAATCTATGTTATAATAAAATGAGTCCTGTGGCTCCTACGTATATGGTTCTGCTACAACTTCATGCTTCTTAGTGAAAAGATCAAATATATGATTTTTTATTTAAATGTACCAGAAGTTTTAGTAACTATTTAGTATATCATGAACTCGACTGTTCAAATCACTCTTCTTGCCAATGTTTTGTTACTGGGAAAGTTAATATGATTAAATATTTAAGATTGAACATTGACTCGAATCTATCTTGGAAGACTCATGTTTAACAGTTGAAACGTCAATTACTAAGAAGTGTTAAAAGTTTTTATCGTCTACGAAATTGGGCCCGCTAAAGTTATTGATATCAATATACCATGCACTGATTGGCTCCAGAATTGGTTATGGCTTGGCATGTTGGGGAGGAACGTATGTCAACACGCAATACTCGATAATCATACTTCAAAAATCCTTCCTCCGCATCATCTCCTTTAGTCCCCAATTCACCCCTAGCTGCCTATTTTTTTTAATTTGAAAATTTTGCCAATTCGAACTCTTTATATTTATAAAGTTCTAAAATTGGTTTTTTATTTAGAAGTTCTGATTTTTCTGTACACGGCGTTAATTTATATAATTTTAGACGTTTGATATTTAAAATTCCAAAAGCAAATTCAACTGCTTTTCAACAATTTTACACATATAATGCACCTCGCTTTTACAATATAATTTCAATACATATTAACAATATAACTTCATTAAAACCTTTTTCAAAACAACTTAAATCTTACCTTCTTACAGTAAATGACGTGGAACAAGTTTTAAGTACTATACATTAATTTCGAATTTAATATTTTATCTTACTTGCCATTCTTACAACATTGATTACTTAATTTAATTAAATGTAATACACAATTTTTGTTATTCTTTTACACTGTTATTTTTCTTTTATAGTTTGTTATATTCGTAGGAACTATGTTCCTTTTTATGTCGCTAAGATTTCTTATGTCATAGCCTATTTCATTCATACTAGATAGTGTAAATGTAGTATTTCCTGCTTCGTTTACATTCTAAAATCATTCAATCTCATTTTGATTTTATAATATTTTATTTTGTGTTCAGTTATCCCTCAAAACATGCCTTTTATATTAATTATATGTAGCAGTTATTTAAAAATCTACCTAGATGCCACTCTTCCAGTTTCTTTTTTTATATTAAATCAAATGCTTTGATGGACACTCCAAACTGGTTGTATTACCTAGGGAGTGACCTTCTTATTCCACAAATATTGAGTTTGATTAAGTAATATCATTAAATGTATTTTATTTACTAATTTAAATTTTGATGTTATCATTTATATTACTTTATAGATTAAGACATTTGTTTTTTTGGTTATATACTTTGAACCAATTATTTTAACGTCAATTTATGATTTAATATAGTTAACTCCTTTAAAAAACACATCCGTTGTGATAGGCCTACATCTTAATATGTAACCTCAAAAAGAAAAAAATTGGTTAATTGCATTGATTATCAATTACAATTACAAACTAAATAATATTAAATACAGATCATTATAATATTAATATTTGAGTTTTTACTATTAAACCATCATCCAATCATTTAAAACCAAGTAAAAGAAACATCTCTTCTTTCTTCACTGGACGTACCGGTCTAAGTTCCCTCATTACAGCAGTGTACTTAACCATGTACTGGAGAGTTCTCGTGTGAGGGGACGGGGTTGTTCTGGAGTTTATAAATATGAGACAGACGTCCGCTCATATAAGTATATATAGCATGATTGTAATTACTTTCATTTCTTTAGAACCTTGTTCTTAGTGAACGGCTAAAACAATTCTAGAAGACAAGTTATTTTCCTTTTTCTATATATTATAATAACAATAAGCAATGTTTGCTACCAACCAAACTGAAAGTTATTTGTTTTTTCCGATATCTGCAGCACTTAAACTATTCACTTTAAATTCATACTTAATTCAGTTTTATTAGTATCGTATAGCATTCTTTTATACTGTATTTCGAGTAAACATTTCAAAATTCTAGTGAATGTTGATATAGTTTTAAATATTTTCGTTTGCAATCATTATGATTCATTGAATTACTCAGCACTTGAAAAGAATTGAAATTTTTCCTGTTCATATGCATAGTTAATACAACTTTAGTTACTAATGTGGCAAAAAAAAACCCTAAAACATTAAAATGTTGACTAAAACCTGTTATAATCCTTTCTCTTTTATTTAGTTTAAAAGCATAGTTTATTTTGACTTTGTTTATTTGTATATAGTTGAATAAATACTTCATTAATTAGTTGTTTTGTTCAGTTATGAAAAAGTACACAATATTACGAAACATTAGTTGAACAGTTATGCAGGTATAAGAACCGATGCACATGGTTCTTTCCCACTTTTAATTCAAATTTAATTTTACATTCTTACAAATAATTGACTTTAGTTTTTATACTTGAAGACGACGAGCTTGAACGCCATTATTCTTATTACTAATGACTTCTTGATTTTCTTAAATTCAAAGTTGTAAAAAAGTTTGCTTGATCAACTTTGTCTTATCTCGGAATAAAACTTCCTTTTGACCTGACTGGCCTGTAAAATTTTTTTAATTTAAATTGTACTTTTAATTTGATTATTATTCAAAAGGAGATTTATAGTTATTTTATTTAGTACGCATGCGAGTGCCAACCCATGAAATATCCACATCAAGAGGAGTACTTTAGTTGGTGAACTGTCTGTCAATGATCATGCTCGTCAGTCTTCACACCTCAAACACATATCCCATATAAGGTGCCTTCTCCTCCATATAGATGCGGGGCTCTCTCCTAGACTACGATTACTGTAGATAGCAACTGCCCACCAACATACGTGCAGTATAAACCTACTTGCGTAAGGTCAACAATTTGGATCAAAATAATTTGAATTTTTTTGTTACTTAACTTTTTACAGCATTTCATTTAACTTTTTTCTTTTCAATATGTACTGTTTATGGCCCAGTTGTTCTTACAAACTAAACCAGCAAATTTGTACAGATTTGCTGTAGAGATAACAGATTCCACAGGATACGTATATCAAGCAAAATAATAAGAAGTGTTTTTCTCTTGTGATATTGTAAATTGTGAGATATATTGATTGAATGCGATAGAATTACGTCATATTTTACACGATATTTGTGTCTAGGTAAAGAGACCTAAGAAGACAATACTTTTAGTCACAAAAAGTTTTCGCTGTTGTTTATCACTCGATCTCTTGAAATGGCATACCGTTACATTTGGCGTAATGTAGTCTACAAATGTTGTATCTTAACATTTTTTGGTAGATTTTGAAATTTTTAGACAGCTGCCCTTTTTCAACTGATAATCATACATACAGCCTTTTTACATGAAATGTGTCTCTTTATCATAAAATGTCATACCAAAATTCAGTATTGTACATCAAGTGGTTTTTAAAATATTAAAACTGTTGTAAAATCCCCATACAGATATTTGGCCTAGACTGGACGATTTATCAGTAATATTCACCTGTACTGTACTGGTTCGCTCCCTTGGTCTGTCTGATACGTTCCCTGCATAGATCAATAGCATATGAGGAATGGGCTGAGAAAGGTTAAAAAAAAATATACACAGTCAGAAAACGAAAAAGGAAAACAAAAGAATACACGTGTTACATGCGACAAAAAATCCTCTATAATATGTGACAGTCGAAGCTAGCAAAATGTATATGTTAATCTAAATTGAATATAATTCAAACCACCTAAATTATCAACTTTACCACTTTCAATACAACATGTTTTACACCTCATAAAAATGAATCAGGATTGGGTTCATCCTCATAATAGAGATTTGTTATAGTTATTTTCTTTTTTATCTGTTATTTACCATCAATAATTTTACTACCATCAATTTTATTAAAAATTGATTTAATTTTTTTTATATTATAAAATATTTTATAAAAATGATTACTAAACAATTTACCATCATTTTTTATTACCATTAATAGTTTTCTGAGTGGTAATACTTGTCACTTGAATATCAATTTCTATTATTTATGAGATAAATTAGTATTTTTATTACTCATTTTCTAAAAGAGATGATCGACATTATCTTGCTACAGTTAACCGTTTCTTTATCATGTACCATTTTATTTTGTTCCATATCTAAGCTGATATTCACAAACACCACATTCACACATATATCGGAAATATTTTAAACATCCTTTCCTGACGTTTTCAGCAGCTGTTGGTTTTTTTAAATCAATTTAGTTCAACGTGAATACAGTTCTTATTGAACGTGGATTACCTAGAAGCAATTTATTCTGTGCCCAATAACAGTAAGTAGAGTACTTATCAACATGGCAGTACATGACGTTTCATTAAACCAACTTCAAACTGTGTAACTATGCCGCAGTCTGTAACTACAGGGTGACACTTAGTTACGCATTGTATTCCTCGTCTCTATGTAGTTAAGTCACTGAACTGTGAATAATGAACACATGGAAATTGCTTTTTGTTGCGGCAATATTACCATATATATTGTCATTTACATAACAAATTGCCTTTTAAAGATGTAACAATAAATGTAGCTGAACCTTTATGCTTTATTTAAATCCATGCTTGTACACCTTCATTCACGATTCAAGGCAAGCAGTAATATCGAACTAAAAAAATTAATTTAAAAAATTGGACCCAAAGAGATATTGAATAAGGTTTTCCAATTAACTACTAGTAATTGTTAACTTTAGACTCCTTAGTGAAAGATCCCATAGCTGTTAGTGTATAGAAAAATTATATTGAAAAATTGGAAATGTCCTAAGCAAATGTAAGATATCTAACTTAAATAGGTAAATTAGTTTAGTTTAGGAATTTGGATTGGATTAAGCTTTTCTTTCTAAATCACACAACAAAAGTACTATTAGTAATTTCAGTTATTTCTTTACACATTCTTAACTGACATGTCCAACCCCTCATTGATAAACATATTAAATATTAGACAAATAAATTCCTGATAGTCGTACACAACGTTTAAGGACCCAGTGTTGATTTTAGCCAGTTTTGTGATTGTATATATTTTTAATTCTGGGCACAGCAACAAACCCACACAAGCTGTTGAAGTTATGTGGTATTATTCTCTTTAACCTAGCCTTAGGGGTAAGGTTGATAATATTTGGGTATATCCACCGTAAACTATCTATCTCTGAGGGTGAGATGCGAACTGTATTGCTCATTTAATACCACTTGTATGCTACTCCTTATAATGTAAATAAGGCTGTCAAAAGCAAATTTTTCATTTTAGTACCAAAATGTTTGGAAGATTTTGGAATATTGACATCCCATTCTGTATGTCTCTAGGGCTGGCAAATCTGTCACATATTTTAGTTTCTACATTAGTATAATTTTTTTAATTTGCAAATTACGTTTCCATAGGAATGAAAAAGTGAATGTCATTCAAGAAAAATATATTACAATATAAGTATAAAAATGTGATAATAGTATGGAAATCAGAAAAATTCCAAATAAATTAAAGTGATGTTCAACTTAATTGCATGCCTAAAACTTGTCACTCTCGAGGAATTCATGACGGTTTGTCACGACGGTCACATCGTTTATGCCATTTAACTGATGTAGAGTAAAAGGTCTTGGAACTTCTAACGATGACTCGTCATGATCTAGTTCAGTCTGTACATAACCTTTTGAGGAAGAAGGTTGATGGCAGACTTGGATAAGCTGGCAGTGTGATCTACTATGACTATATATCTCGGATTCCACCTATAGTAGTCACCGGAAGGTTTAACAGTTGAGTAAGGACCAAGCCATCTGTGGTTGAAGTGTAGTTATTCTATTATTTGTACCCACTTCACTGTCACAAAATTGTCAATAGAAGGCATGGTAATCCAGCTGTGACAAAATGTTTAGGTCTGTTATATTTCTTGTATAATATGTAGATGCTCACATTCTCGGCTCCATCCTGAAATGTATTCTTTTCTGATGGTCTTTGGGATGACACACGCCACAGCGGTCACGACAGGGTTTGTATAACGGTCATGATTGAGGATTGATTGAGTGAGCCTCATTCATTTTAAATTGAGGCTTGACGTAAAACCCTTTATATTAGCTTTATTTAAGTTTCATCTAGGTCGGGAAAAGACATCAATTGGTGAATTCCCACTCTCCTATTTCATGAATGCGGAAATAATCACAATAATAATAATCACGTCATGGAGATTGTGCAAATGAACAAAATCTTAAATCTAATCCATGAAGCTGAAAAAATAACTTACTTGTTTAGCTAAATATAAAGTAAATAAGCTATTGATTTCAGCTCAGTACGTAAGACTTATGCCATTTTTGTTGTCTGATGAGTGGTTCCATTGACTGACGACTATTCGCCAACACACATAACAAGGTGTTTAAAAACTGTAAGTATTATGTGTGACCATAGGGTATGAGTGGTGGTCATCTACATTCACTATACTAGTTCTAGATGATATTAAACAACAGCTAAATATTGTTGATCATCATAAATAAAATAATTTAAAACAAACTGGGATCAAACAAACTTTAGAAATAAAAATAAAGAAAACCAATTTACTATACTAAAACTCTTAATATTTTCCAAGGAATTCACCTTATTTTAAGTTTTAGACAACATTAAAATTATAGTGTTCACATTCCAGAGAACGCTTCATACAATGTACAGACCACATACATTGTTAATTTAACCGAAGGTATTTTTGATTAATTCTGTCGGTTACAAATCAACCAAGCATCGCTGGTGGAAGTTATCATGCAAGTGTGAAATGACAAAACCGGTTTTGGTTATTATCTAGGTCAACAACATTCAAAACATTTTAAAATTGTATTATTTAAACTTTCGTTAAGTTTTCTACGTTATACAGTACAACATTTTACCAAGTGGTCAAAAATGAAGTTAGAGTTTTTAAATATGTTTAACACACATAGTTTATCTGTTCTCTTATGAACTTAACCCACCGGATAGGAGAATTCAAATTTGTCAATTAACATATTTGCCTTCAGTTTTATGTTTTGTATTATATTTCAGTTTGAATTAAAGGGGGATGTATCAAATATGATTAAGTTTAGAGGAAAAGTAATACAAATTCCATATGTCAAAAAGTATCCAGATTTTATGCTTTTAATACTCTGCTGATTGAAACTATTACTAAGAAAACACTACAGTTCTAAATTTATTCAATATTGAAGAAAACAAATACAAAGAAAGTAGGATGAAAATAGGATGAAAGTAGGTATGTTTGAAGTTGCGATTTATTCAAGCTCTCGACTGTTGACGCCTGATCCAAAGCCGAACGATAAGCATTCTCGACAATGTTGCGTGGGAGGATTGAACTGTCGAGGGAGTATGAAAGTGAGCCTACCATTTCATTGTCCCATTTCCGAAATATTAAATGTCTTCTCATTAACTTATATTCTTTTTCTTCGCCTTTTAATAATACGTAAGATGAAACAAAAATACAATAATAAATTCTGATTAAATGTACAACTTTATGCAGTGTTTGTTCTGGATTATGAATAATATAAGGCATTTACTATAAACAATAAAATAAACAACACATCATACCAATATTTGCATTTATGCTGATCATATAAGCAATTCTTTCTGTGGAAACAATGCCAATAGTACAAAGGAAAGTCTAAATGACTTTTTAATAATGACTTTGGAATGATTAAAAAGTTATTGGATTATTTGATTTTAAATCATTAAAAAACTACTTTTGTTGAATTTATATTTCGTCAGAATAAGAAAACAACTGCGAATATAAAATCTTTTGATTAAAAATACAACTAAAATAGGATGCAACATTTCTTGGGTTGCAATTTGAAGTAATTTGTATTGGAATTCTCATATTGATAATGTTTGTAAAAGAGTCACGAAAATCAGCAATCATAACTATATTAAAATCAAAAGTATCATGCAACAATAATTTTATGGAAGTAGGTATATTTACAGCTTATGGATTATATATATTTGATTATAATATCATAATCAAACAAAATTTGTAGCATTCCATGATTTAAAAAAGAACTGCACATGATTCTTTTTTAAATTCCCAACAAGAATAACAAAGATACACATAAAAATACTCAGAATACATAGGTTTACAAAAAAATCTTATGCATACAGTTTTATTCTCAACTACCAGTAAACATAAGAAGTATAGAAAAATACCAAAAATTCAAATTTAAAGTAAAAACTTATATTTTAAAAAAAGAACTCTACTCAATTGAAGAATATTTTTATCATGTTTAATAAATTATAATAGTTCTCTGTGTATATTTAAATCAAAATGTTTTTATTATATTGCAACATTTGTGCAATGTTTTAAATATGTGTAATTTTTTATATTGTTAGATGAATAGGTAAATAAAAATTAAGATGAAGAAGGCATGCATAGACCATATAGAAAATTATTTATTGTTTACTTCAGAATATTATGTGCCATGTTTAACAGATGTACTGCTCAACTATCTACTGCCAATAAGCACTATCCTTGACGAACTAAGTCTGACAAGCTTTATAAAATGTTACTGTAGTGATTCTGAATATTATGTGCCATATTTAACAGATGCACTGCTCAAATATCTACTGCCAATAAGCACTATCCTTGACGAACTAAGTGACACAAGCTTTATAAAATGTTACTGTAGTGATTCTGAATATTATGTGCCATATTTAACAGATGCACTGCTCAACTATCTACTGCCAATAAGCACTATCCTTGACGAACTAAGTCTGACAAGCTTTATAAAATGTTACTGTAGTGATTCTGAATATTACTGTATGTGCCATATTTAACAGATGTACTGCTGAACTATCTACTGCCAATAAGCACTATCCTTGACAAACTAAGTGACACAAGCGTTATCAAAATGTTATTGTAGTGATTCAGAATATTATGTTCCATATTTAACAGATGTACTGCTGAACTATCTACTGCCAATAAGCACTATCCTTGACGAACTAAGTGACACAAGCTTTATCAAAATGTTATTGTAGTGATTCAGAATATTATGTTCCATATTTAACAGATGTACTGCTCAAATATCTACTGCCAATAAGCACTATCCTTGACAAACTAAGTGACACAAGCTTTATCAAAATGTTACTGTAGTGATTCTGAATATTATGTGCCATATTTAACAGATGTACTGCTCAAATATCTACTGCCAATAAGCACTATCCTTGACAAACTAAGTGACACAAGCTTTATCAAAATGTTACTGTAGTGATTCTGAATATTATGTGCCATATTTAACAGATGTACTGCTCAACTATCTACTGCCAATAAGCACTATCCTTGACAAAGTAAGTGACACAAGCCTTATCAAAATGTTACTGTAGTGATTCTGAATATTATGTTCCATATTTAACAGATGTACTGCTCAAATATCTACTGCCAATAAGCACTATCCTTGACAAACTAAGTGACACAAGCCTTATCAAAATGTTATTGTAGTGATTCAGTTCAACTATGTTAAGTTGTGGCCATTATATTTTATAGTTTGTATAGCGATGTCTATTATCCCCCAGCCCTCTTTTTTTACAGATCCTTTAAAATGATGGGGTTCACTTAGGAAGACTTTATGACTTAATAATTTGAGTTAACTCTCAACTCTCATTTTTTGGGGACAGCAAAATTTTAAATTTTAAAGGAAATAAGTCATTTAAAATGAGTATAAGATGGACTAAAGTCTAAATTACTCGGTTAAAAATATACATAGTGGGGGAATGTGTAACAGTATAAAACAGTGTGTTTATTATGAGAACATTAATGCCAAACGTCTCATGCGATCTTCCTCATGATATTTAAAAAGGATGACAGTAAATAATTAGCTAAACCTTCCCCCTTCATCTACAGTTTTTATTACAATTGTTTTATTTGAATAATAATATTTTTAAATACATTTTCATTATTATCAATTAAATAACAACAACCTGTTTGATAGTTACTGCAACCTGTATGTGTTTGCTTAATTTTTATGTAATTTTTTTGCTGAAAGTGTTATAATTCATATTTTTCTTATAATATTTTTCAGTGTTGTATTCAGAAATGTGATATTGTAAATACATTCTTTATCTATCAATATAATTTTATATTATTGAATTTGTCATACGTTTTATCATTTTGAAAACTAGTTGTTTTCCATAAGGTATAAAACATAAATGTGTTGGATATCTATTCTCCAGGAAAAAAAGATAAGAAAAGAACTTTACAGAAATTCAAAACAATTATTTCCCAAACCCAAAAACTTTCAAATCACTCATATCTTATTTTTTAAGTATTTTTTTAATTTTAAAAATGTTCCTTTGAAGTTTGGTAGAGTAAAATCTTAAAGCCATTATTAAAAAACCTGAAAGTGTAAATTATTATTTACTGTCATTATTTCTTAAACTGAGTGAAAATGAAATTTTGGAAGGAAACATACACCTCAACAGGTAAAGTAATAATCCACATTGAAATGTATGAATATATGTATAGTAAACAATATTCAATCTATTCAAATTGCATGATATTGGTTTAACGACTAATATCAAGAACATGAACGTCTAATATCAACTAAATGAAGAAAATTTAGTTTGACTGTAAAAGTTGAATTAAAGTTTCTCAATTCAGTTCAATCCTTCTGAAGTGAGGGTTATTCAAACCTAACAAATACTCAGTGGATTTCCATCTAGAGTTGCACTTTGTGAGTCAGTGGTTTACTGCAGTTTCTTAAATGCACTCATTGTAAAGTTACGGTTTAGTTACCTCCAAACAAGTAATAAACACGTAAAATAAGAAATTGAACGTTAAAATAGGAAAAAAACAAATAAAATAAATATTTAACATGTTTGGGTTAATTTAACAAATAATTAATTGATGGTACAATCCATTTAGATGTAAAACTTGTTGCAGAATGCAATAAAAATCACAAATTAAGATAACTAGTTTTATTTTAATCAAAACATATTTATCATTGACAGTTTTTTTTTTTAAGTATAAAAGTTCAATTAAAATTAAATCAAATTGTAGGCTATCATTTTTGTGTTATCATCATCTGAGATCAATTAATGTATTTTTATTTTATAGTTAAATAATTATTGCTCTTATGGATCGCTAACCTCATTTTATTTAATGGTTCAGAGATTTAAATAAACGTTTAACTGTTTTTTAACAAATACAAATGATCGTTTATGTGGGAAATCGATAAGATAACCCAAGTATGAAGGAATCGTGATTTATCAACAGCTTTACATTTGTGATCAACAACAAATTAGTGACTCTACACATGAATTGGTTTATTGAAGAGATATGTTTAATTGTAGGTGTTACTCATATTTTTAAATAGCATACATTATACATGTGCTTTAGATTAAAATACAACATTTACATAGTTTCATATTTCATAATTCATAATATAGATAATGTTGTAATGCAATATATATTTATTTACAACACATAATATTGCAAATGTATGTATGTAAGTTATCAAATGCACAGTATTTGTTATATTATTACAAAATGGTGCTTTCAAGACCTCTCAATATTTCGACATTGAATCTTACTCAATTAAAATAAAATTACTAGATTCAAGTGATCTATAATAGTACACCTCATTAGGTCAAAAATAATAGATGTAAATTCTTTCCCCGGAGATGATCTCATTAAAGTCTCATGGATTGTTCCTATTTATAATGGCAATATATCTATGGGAATCTTGACAATTACTCTCATAACGAATCAAAGATTATAGGAATCAATTATAATAACTATTGAACAAATTTCAAAGGAGAGTGCAAATTTGGGAAGTAACATTATAAATTCAGCATATCAGTTATATTTAATAACTTTTGTATCTTATGTTTTCTGTTGCAATATATAGACAAAGTAAAACGTTACCTTGTTCAACATTTATAAATATGATGAGCTATAATTTATTATTTCAGCATAAAAAAAGGTAATTAATAATATTTTTTATTAGTCCAGTACGTGTTCGAATATTTATTATTTTATATTATAAACCCAAAATAATAACTTGCCACCGAAACTGTGTAGTACCACTTCCACGTAAGTGCAAAGAAGGGTTTCTTTTATAAAAATATTTTAATGGAAATGTTAAAACTAAATTTAAGACGGAAATCCAATTAAAGTCTTCTCTGTTTGCAAGTATGATACTATTTTATGGCTTAGAAAATCGTATCACCATTTTCTTTAAGTTAAACCAACTGTTTTATAATTTCATTTTATAATTTAAAAACTACCAGTTAATATTCCTACTGTATATTGGCAATTAAAACGTTATTAGTAGGCGTTAATAAGTTTTTCAAGATGTTTTCCTAAAATTGTTTTTCATAATTAGCAGCTAAATATGTAAGCCAAATAAATTCATGCTGTTAATTTAATAGTAGGGTCACTAAGCACAAACACGTTTCACATCTGTCAACCAATGCGCCCTTTTTATTCTCGGGCTTGCTGCCATCCAAAAGCAAAGCATTTTCATTATCAACGATTCCAATTTATTTGGAAGTGAAGGCTCGACCTTCACCCTTTATAAATTGTTTATTGTGTTCGTGAAGCTGATCGTCGGATATTGCAGAAAATGGCTTAAAGGTTTTGCTGAAGAAATTCAAAGTGTCTATCTATATGTTTTTCTGGAAGGTCCTTTAGAGTGCTTACGAATATTGGCAATGAACGGAAATAGTGGATTGCGTCCAACGCAAATGTCCATGAAGGCAAAGTTAGATGTACGAATACTCCTTACAAGTTGCACAAGAAGGGACTCCAGTTTGATTACTGTGTTCAAATATTGGAACTGAAGGCGAATATCTGTTTCGTTAGTTTGAGCTCTGGTAGTCTGCTAATTTGACCATGGAATTTTAAACTTCGTTTTCTTGTGTTTTCTGCAATTTTTGAAAGTAATTTGTTCTCTCATGTGTTTTCTCTTTGTCTGCCTGATTCGTTTCGAAGTTATCCTTTTGTTCTGTTGAATTCTTGTAGTGTTTCTCCTGTTCTATTGCTATTGTACTTTTTTATGCAATTATCTTGTTCTGTAGTTTTCATCACAGTCACTCTCCCACCGTGCATGTTTGGTGTTCTCTTTTCGCAGTATTATTTCTTTGACTTTTTAAGTGATTTTCGTGTTGATAGTTCTCAATCGTTTGCCTGTTCTTTCTTCCATTCTCATGTAATACCTGAATTTTTAATTTTGTTGTGTCAAATTTCTGTATGTGTGTTGTCTTCTGGTTTATTCTTTTGGGTGTGAGTTTGCTTTTGATTCTTATGAGGTCTGAGTCTCTGTTAGCCTCTCTTCGTACTTGTACGTCGTGTACTTGTTTCCCATTTGTACTGTTACTTTTGTAATAAGTTTAAGTAAGAAATAATTGTTGTTAATATTATTATTTTGTATTCTATATATTAAAGTTATTTATATCCATTTCACATATCCCGGTTGGAGAGATCTTAAGGTTTCAACGGCTATATGTACAATATTAACAATATATATTATTAGAGCTATAATTTTATGTATAAATTGCATAATATACATAATATTATATAGCAGTGTACAGAATATTATTGAATTCTGTACTGTACATTATTTTTCTTCTAATTATTGTATTGGATAGTTAAAACTTATCTTATTAGTATGCATTTAGTGTTCTTTTTTAAACGAAAAAAAATAAAACTTGGATAATCCTTTGAAAGTTGACATGTATTCATAAATATGAAAAATTGTAATAATTAGATTTCATATTCTAAGATTCACAAAGTTACGATACTGTTTTCCCAAAGCAATATAAAGTATATAGTTTCTTTGATATGTTTACTAAGCAAGGCTACTTTGTTTTGGCACACATTCACCAACTATTTATAATGAAGTACAAGCTATGAATACCATTCGAAAGTTTATTATCTAGCAAACAAAATTATATAGGACATGTTTCACTTAAACATAGCGTATTTCACGGTATTTAGGAAAATGTATTAAAAAAATCAAAATAAAAACAATTCTTTAAATAAAGCAACAAACATTTCTCTTATTGTTAAATTAAACATTAGTGTCATGTATACCGTCTGAAAGCGTGTTTCCCTTGTATTATAATCACTAATAATATGGGTAAATATCTAATTACAGAACGGAGTTATGCAGGAAAATTTACAAGTATGTCAAACAATGTTGGCAGCCATATTGATGACGTCATAGAAACCGTTAGAGAGGCAGACAAATTTGTGTCTCGGGCTTTTTCGACTCGTCCAATCATCTACTGTCCAAGTTCAAAAGGGCGCATTGGTTGCCAGATGTGAAATATGTTGCCATTATTTTGTGCTTATCGACCCCAGTATAATGTTTGTAAAGTCAACTTACAATAATTCTAATGAATTTGAGTTCTAAATTTGTCACCACAGATATATTTAACATGTTCACAATATTCATTTACAACATAGTCGAATCTAGTTTTACGAATTAATGAAATTTCTTTAATTTGTTGTGTATAAAATGTTGAATACTTTCTACCCATATTATTATAAACAGAATTTAATGTTAAGCTCAATGTAAGACTTTTTAGATCTTTTCCATTATACGTATACCATTATTGAAGTCCTTTCCAGAGATAAATGTACAAAATAGTAAATTAGTTAACCATTATAATTCATGAAGAAGATAAATATTCAGTGATTTGAGCAGGACTTCCTCGAACACGTCCGCTCCATCATGACGCCGCCATCACATGGACTAACACAAGCACTCGACTTATCGGCAGGTCCCGCAATTTTTAGGGTGGGTCCACCGCTATTAGGATCACCAAAATTATATTTATGATTTACTGCATAATATTCTTAACCACGAAATATTTCCGACTTGTTTTATAAAACAATAACACTGAAAATAGCTGTTTTATTTTCCGTATGATGTATGTATATGGTACTACTAATCATTTTTTTTTTTAATGTTGGGTTAAACAAAATTAATGCCGGCGTGGTGGCTCAGTGGTTAAGGCTTCGGACAGATGAGGGCATGTTCCAAGGTTCGAATCCCTACTGAGCCAACGGTCGGTACTTGGCTCAGTGGGAACTCGATTGTATATTCATAACAACTCGTTCAATATTCACGCACAGGCCTAAAAGCTCATGTGAACTGGCTAGTGAAGGTTTTTTTTAAAAGTTTTATTTCGAAAGCATGGACGGCTATGTACATTAAAACATTTTTTATTTGTAATATTAAAGAAATCACACACAACATTTTATATTTTTCAAATACTTATATTCAATGTTCTGCGATTCCTGGTGACTTGAATCACGGTGATAAATATTTCTAGCTCATTAACAAAAGAAATTTGCTTACAAATAATACTAATGAAGGAGTTTATAAAGATTATGGAATATAATAACACTAATAATTATTTAAAACTTCATGCAGCAACAAACCAGACTGAGTTTAATCGAACAAAACTTGAATAAGGAGATTATTATATAATCTAAATTAGCAGAATTAATTTACCATTATTGTTAAAACCATTTTTTATGGCAGTTCGAACCTAAAATATCTAGTTCAAGGCATGTATATGGTTGGACCTTGTAAGTATTAAATTAATGTATATTTACATGTTCATCAAATCCATGCTGAAGTTTCAAGTTCACATATATTACTAATAAGTTGAAATTGGACATATAGAGTACAAAATATGAGTTATAAATTTTGTCATTTTATAACTAATAAAGTCGTTAGTTTAACATCTACATTTAAGATAGTTATGTTAATACTCAACAGTACCATTGTATTTGGTAAACAACAGTAAGCCTACATTCCAGGCTACTTTAACATATTAAGAAGTAAAACATATAACAATTGTGATATTATCAGCTTTTCTCAATGATAAAACTCGGACAGTACAGATGTCACAGTGTGAATAAATTACTTGTAGATATTTTTTAATTGTAGACCGTTAATTATCACACATTCAAACAATATCAAAACCTTTAGTACAATATAAAACTCCAAATAGCCAGTGATGTTTTTTCTTATACATCTATAACAAAGCTCATAGCAAACACGTGCAAAATGTGTGGGTCAATTTCCACATACAACCATTGATTTTACTATACTTTGTAAAACACAGAAAGTGCACATAATGCCAGTTTAACGACCTGTGATAGTTTTACCTTTAGTCGATAATGCACAGGGAGTTTGTAACCCAACCCAAAACGATATTGAGCAAATATTAATAGCAATTGTAGCCATTATTACCATACCTTAACAAAACTTATTTGCTGATAACCTTTTTTGACGAAAAATAAGATATAATCGGTGAAAGGATGTTCGGTGAGGTTTTCAATAATAATTTAAGATTTTTTTTTTCAATTTTGAAGTTATTGTACTTTCTTTATATTTTACATGAACTTTGAGTTAGTTCAATTATCTTATGATTTATGTTAAGATGTCAGCTGTAAAAATAAAAAGTGAAATGGCTAAAACCTATATTAAAGATTTATTTATGCTGTTCTTCGTAATAAAGCACTCTTTTCTACGACTGTCAGTGTATTGAATTACTATGGTAGTCATAAACATGACAGATATGCACCTGTAGTACTGTAATGACATTTACAGCAACCGTTGTGTCTGTCAAGTGTAATTTCTCATTGTTATGTGTTTTCTATTTGGTCTAATCGTATTTTTCCTGTTCCTGTTAATAAACCTTCTGTTTAACCTTTATGGTCTACTAATAACGATAGGTGTGGTTGCTTACCCAACCCCATAAAAATAGTCCTGAATCCTGTTTAGTATAGTATAACATACTACATGGCATTTGTATGGAAATGTGATATATTCGGAAATAAATCAACATTTTACAGATAAGCTCACCGGTGAGTTGAACGTTCTAATTTTGGTTAATTTCTTTATGCTGTTTATGGGCATTAGCCAAGAAAGTTCTCAGGCCGATAACATATCGTTCTTACCCCTAGATGGCTGGGAAGATCGCAATTAATTATGTGAATTATTACAAACTAGAATTAAGAGGATAATATTAAAAAACTTATTTTAAACCAATCGCTTCAATGTAACTTTATATTCAAACTTTGCTGCTAATTTCTAAAGAATATTATGCGTTAAGAAACAACTTAATTTAAAAATTAGTTAGGAGAAAACTGGGACTTTAAGTCTCGTTATTTTTAACGTCCAAGGTCACTTACCTCCACTACCACTACCACTAAATCTGGGAATATAGTGGAGATCTATCATGTTGTTCATTGAATTAAGGATAGTCACTGTTGAAGTTTATTACAAACATAATATATAA
The DNA here is from genome assembly GCA_035578905.1 of Stictocephala bisonia. Classification (NCBI taxonomy): domain Eukaryota; kingdom Metazoa; phylum Arthropoda; class Insecta; order Hemiptera; family Membracidae; genus Stictocephala; species Stictocephala bisonia. Next base: position 178,656 of record JAQJVL010001101.1, read on the forward strand.
TATATTCCTTCTTAATAGGATTAGAGGTGAATCAAAGTAACTGGAACTGTCTCGTTGGTACTGTTTCACGCTCGTAACCGCGACAGTTCTGCTACAACATTTAGAACTCCCAGTTCCAACTTCCAACTCCACAGAGCCAGTGATACAGTACCGACAACGTCAACAGTACCCATTCTCACGGAATATGTAATTCTTAGAAATGAAACAACTCTCGACCTGTACTTCTGTAGACTATTTAAATCATTTAATAGCCAAAACCAAACAGTTGGGTGCGTGCTATCGCTAATCGTAGTATTCGGCCTTTATAGTATTATTGTTATCTTATATTAGTACTAATTTACTATACCCATCACTAAGTACTCTGGCTAAACAATAACTAAGTTTCATTGCCACGTCTATTCCATTGTGAACGTATTTTTTCGAAAACAGGTTTAATTATAAATGAAAGACGAACTCAGTTGAAAACTACGAAAGTTAAGGAACTCGTCTATTTAAATATGAACTATAATTATGTCAAAAAGTGGGCTATATTTAATATTTTGTTCATATATAGGGCTAAAAATGTTAGCTGCATATTTTGTAAAATGAATCATACTATCCTTTTTTATTTTTTTAAATCTTATTATTCCTGAGATTATCTCTTTTTTAATATGCATTATCGTAAGCATTTAATCGATATATCCATAAAAATGAACGTTATAGATGAATATTTACATTTATGTTGTATTGAAATCAAACATGTGTTTAACAGAGTATATGTTTTATCTTATAAGTACTGAGCTGGAACTGAATTATGATTAAAAATCCACACCCTTTATGGTACTGTAGAACTGACACCATCAAAGCTAAAAGTACCACAGAGAGTGTCTCATGAGTCGTGGAACTGTTGGGAACTGGAACTGTCTCGCGGTACTCTCACGGCCGACACCGTCGCAGTTGCAGCTGGTTTCCGCATTGGTACTGTTTGGCACACCTCTAAATAGGATCAGTTTCCATGCAATAGCATTAGTATTAAATCTGCTTTTTTTTATATATATATATACTGCAAAGGTCCAACAGGGTCCGAAATAATAAGGCAACTCCACTTCTAGCTAGTAAGTTGTTTTCCACACGCTCTAAATAACTACATAATACCCTATAAAATGGTTACACACTTAAATTACTAGACGTACACTATTTTGACATTTGAAATTAATTACTATTATTTACAACAGTTAATGTATCTTATTACAGTATGCATCCACACAATATCTGACTCTGCTCGGAGTACAGTCACTGTTAACGCACTGTCACTTCCAACGACACTGACTATGCTACTCTGTAGACTGTCACTGACACACTGGACTGACTAAGATTGTCAGGATGGCCGAATGGATGTCTTTATATAATGCAGTGGTGTAAGCCTAGACGGTTCTGGAACTGCCGAGGTGATTCTTAGGTTCTTTCTTGGTGTCTATTCGGGAATAGTCTGCTCCACCTAAAGGTGCATTAACTGTCATTTCTGGAAGAAAACGGAAAGGCCTGGTTATCCGTAGGTGTGAAGCTGCTCACGCAGGGTGGGGCGTATAGAGACGTATTGAGGATCTTATTGGAACTTATCTTTAAATGTATATATCCAAAGTTATATATACGTTATAACAAAGTATATATTACAAGTTTCAACTTGTTTGACCCTGATTCGAAGTTTAAGTAAACTAAAAATGCCCACAAGCTTTACGGCTTTATTTTGAGTATTCCAAACATGCAAATAAAAAATACCACTTTACGTGCATGGTTGGGTGGGTCAGTACAACTGTTCGTGTATGGAAGGGCTGTTGATTTTATCTGATGAATTAGATTCCAGATAAAATCGATACCACTGTACATGTATGGTGGGCGGGTGAGTAAATACCACTCACTTTACGTATAGGGGTGGACGGGTGACTCAATACCCCTGTACGTGTATGGGTGGGTGGGTAGTTGGGTGGGTGGGTCAATTAGACATTGTATTGGTCATTGTAAATATCATTATGACCATGGCAACTAATATAATATAGATTTAGACAAAAAAATAAGTGCAGTCAAAATGCAACAAGTAAAGATGTAACATATCGTCTCACTCCCCTAGAAATGTAGTATGCTAATTACAGCAGGTAGACTTGGCAAGTTCTGGAGACTCGTCTCACCCTGCTGATAGTGGCAATCTACCTACCCTCATTACAGCACGTTCACTTGGTAAGTGCTAAACTTGCCTCACCCCGCTGAAGGTAGCTGTCTAACTACCCTCATTACAGCATGTTCACTTGGTAAGTGCTAAACTTGCCTCACCCCGCTGAAGGTAGCTGTCTAACTACCCTCATTACAGCATGTTCACTTGGTAAGTGCTAAACTTGCCTCACCCCGCTGAAGGTAGCTGTCTAACTACCCTCATTACAGCACGTTCACTTGGTAAGTGCTAAACTTGCCTCACCCCGCTGAAGGTAGCTGTCTAACTACCCTCATTACAGCATGTTCACTTGGTAAGTGCTGTAGAGTAAGGGAGGAAGGAGTGGAGTTTTCTTGAATTTATTTACTTTTCACGTGTAGGTGTTTTCTTGGTGTCATTAAATATGTTACAAAATTCGAAAAATAATATACACTATTTTATCACTATTTTAATCTGTTTCGTTTACATTATATTAACAATTTAATTTTTTTTAAGCACATTCTTCTTCAAAGAGAAAACAGCACAATTCTTAAAGACTATTTAATTCTTTAAGACAAATACAACAATAAACTGTAAGTTTACAAAGTGTTATTGAATTTCAAGAGGAATATTGGGAAGCTATGGTTGTTTTGGGAATGTATCGAGTTTGTGTGAATCGATATAGCGGCAGACATTCAGTCAACAATATTCCCGAAAATGTGACAGTGAAAACACAATGAAATAGTTATTAAAATTGTTTTTGTTTTGTCTGCCTTTTTATGTTTTAAAGCAAAACAATTTATGTTGACGTTTTGCGTTAATTTATAATTTTAGTACTTTCCTATTGAAGATAGATGTTAAAGAAGTTTAAGGGTTATTTTAAATAGATAGATAGTCGTTAAAAGATATTAAAAGGAAAGTTGAAGTTTGATTATACGCTACTTTTTATTTTACAATTCTATATTGGAATATATAAATAATGTACAGCAATACTTTCAAAATAAACACTTATACACCAATAACAATTTATACAACCATTATAGCTATAAAAATACACACATTACCATATTCTAACACTACTTAAAATAGTGCTGGTTCGATGGTGATTTGAAAGTCTTGAGATTACTTGTAAGTACTTTACTTATTGCCCAATAACGGTAACTGGAGTACTAGACGTTACATTAAACCAACTTCAACAGTGTAACTATGCTGCAGTCTATAACTACAGGGTGACACTTAGTTACATATTGTATTACTTGTAAGTACTTTACTTATTGCCCAATAACGGTAACTGGAGTGCATGACGTTACATTAAACCAACTTCAACTGTGTAACTATGCTGCAGTCTATAACTACAGGGTGACACTTAGTTACATATTGTATTACTTGTAAGTACTTTACTTATTGCCCAATAACGGTAACTGGAGTACTAGACGTTACATTAAACCAACTTCAACAGTGTAACTATGCTGCAGTCTATAACTACAGGGTGACACTTAGTTACATATTGTATTACTTGTAAGTACTTTACTTATTGCCCAATAACGGTAACTGGAGTGCATGACGTTACATTAAACCAACTTCAACTGTGTAACTATGCTGCAGTCTATAACTACAGGGTGACACTTAGTTACATATTGTATTACTTGTAAGTACTTTACTTATTGCCCAATAACGGTAACTGGAGTGCATGACGTTACATTAAACCAACTTCAACTGTGTAACTATGCTGCAGTCTATAACTACAGGGTGACACTTAGTTACATATTGTATTACTTGTAAGTACTTTACTTATTGCCCAATAACGGTAACTGGAGTATATGAGGTTAAATTAAACCAACTTCAACTGTGTAACTATACTGCAGTCTATAACTACAGGGTGACACTTAGTTACATATTGTATTACTTGTAAGTACTTTACTTATTGCTCAATAACGGTAACTGGAGTGCATGACGTTACATTAAACCAACTTCAACTGTGTAACTATGCTGCAGTCTATAACTACAGGATGACACTTAGTTACATATTGTATTGTAAGTACTTTACTTATTGCCCAATAACGGTAACTGGAGTACATGACGTTACATTAAACCAACTTCAACTGTGTAACTATGCTGCAGTCTATAACTACAGGGTGACACTTAGTTACATATTGTATTACTTGTAAGTACTTTACTTATTGCTCAATAACGGTAACTGGAGTACATGACGTTACATTAAACCAACTTCAACTGTGTAACTATGCTGCAGTCTATAACTACAGGGTGACACTTAGTTACATATTGTATTACTTTTAAGTACTTTACTTATTGCTCAATAACGGTAACTGGAGTACATTACGTTACATTAAACCAACTTCAACTGTGTAACTATGCTGCAGTCTATAACTACAGGATGACACTTAGTTACATATTGTATTACTTGTAAGTACTTTACTTATTGCTCAATAACGGTAACTGGAGTACATGACGTTACATTAAACCAACTTCAACTGTGTAACTATGCTGCAGTCTATAACTACAGGGTGACACTTAGTTACATATTGTATTACTTGTAAGTACTTTACTTATTACTCAATAACGGTAACTGGAGTACATGACGTTACATTAAACCAACTTCAACTGTGTAACTACGCTGCAGTCTGTAACTACAAGGTGACACTTAGTTACATATTGTATTACTTGTAAGTACTTTACTTATTGCTCAATAACGGTAACTGGAGTGCATGACGTTACATTAAACCAACTTCAACTGTGTAACTATGCTGCAGTCTATAACTACAGGATGACACTTAGTTACATATTGTATTACTTGTAAGTACTTTACTTATTGCTCAATAACGGTAACTGGAGTACATGACGTTACATTAAACCAACTTCAACTGTGTAACTATGCTGCAGTCTATAACTACACGGTGACACTTAGTTACATATTGTATTGTAAGTACTTTACTTATTGCCCAATAACGGTAACTGGAGTACATGACGTTACATTAAACCAACTTCAACTGTGTAACTATGCTGCAGTCTATAACTACAGGGTGACACTTAGTTACATATTGTATTACTTGTAAGTACTTTACTTATTGCTCAATAACGGTAACTGGAGTACATGACGTTACATTAAACCAACTTCAACTGTGTAACTATGCTGCAGTCTATAACTACAGGGTGACACTTAGTTACATATTGTATTACTTGTAAGTACTTTACTTATTGCTCAATAACGGTAACTGGAGTACATGACGTTACATTAAACCAACTTCAACTGTGTAACTATGCTGCAGTCTATAACTACAGGGTGACACTTAGTTACATATTGTATTACTTGTAAGTACTTTACTTATTGCTCAATAACGGTAACTGGAGTATATGACGTTACATTAAACCAACTTCAACTGTGTAACTATGCTGCAGTCTATAACTACACGGTGACACTTAGTTACATATTGTATTGTAAGTACTTTACTTATTGCCCAATAACGGTAACTGGAGTACATGACGTTACATTAAACCAACTTCAACTGTGTAACTATGCTGCAGTCTATAACTACAGGGTGACACTTAGTTACATATTGTATTACTTGTAAGTACTTTACTTATTGCTCAATAACGGTAACTGGAGTACATGACGTTACATTAAACCAACTTCAACTGTGTAACTATGCTGCAGTCTATAACTACAGGGTGACACTTAGTTACATATTGTATTACTTGTAAGTACTTTACTTATTGCTCAATAACGGTAACTGGAGTACATGACGTTACATTAAACCAACTTCAACTGTGTAACTATGCTGCAGTCTATAACTACAGGGTGACACTTAGTTACATATTGTATTACTTGTAAGTACTTTACTTATTGCTCAATAACGGTAACTGGAGTACATGACGTTACATTAAACCAACTTCAACTGTGTAACTATGCTGCAGTCTATAACTACAGGGTGACACTTAGTTACATATTGTATTACTTGTAAGTACTTTACTTATTGCTCAATAACGGTAACTGGAGTACATGACGTTACATTAAACCAACTTCAACTGTGTAACTATGCTGCAGTCTATAACTACAGGGTGACACTTAGTTACATATTGTATTACTTGTAAGTACTTTACTTATTGCTCAATAACGGTAACTGGAGTATATGACGTTACATTAAACCAACTTCAACTGTGTAACTATGCTGCAGTCTATAACTACACGGTGACACTTAGTTACATATTGTATTGTAAGTACTTTACTTATTGCCCAATAACGGTATCTGGAGTACATGACGTTACATTAAACCAACTTCAACTGTGTAACTACGCCGCAGTCTGTGTACAAGGAGACACTTAGTTACGCATTGTATTCCTCGTTTCTATGTAGTAAAAGTCATTGAATAGCAAATTATTTAAAGAGAAACGTGGAAATTGCTTTTTTCAGCGACATTTTACCATCTTACTTGTCACATACATAACAAATACTATATTGATAGTTAAATAATATACTTTTTATTCTATTTTTTTATTTCTCGACCTAACATCCTGGGTAAGCATTAATACGGCCCTTAAACTTCAGTAAATTGTGTTGAAACGGTTATAATTAATGTATATTAATTTTTCGTACTTACGCTCTTGCAGTCTTTTTTTTATATAATTTACTATATCATTTATGTAACACTTTCAAGTCGATATTGATAATTGCTCTTGGTTTTACCAAATATTATATTAAAAGTGTCTCACTGCAGGAACGTTTTAACGAGCATAGGGGTGATTTCAACAGTTCTGCAACTCTCTGGATATAAATATAGTACATACTTTTATACGTCCACTTAAACAGTATGTTCATAATGGTAACTCTTTACGATTCTCTTTAATATATAGCAAATGTCAAACGTAAGTTAAAACACTTGACATATTTCATCAACATTACTGTATTTCTACCACAGTCAACTTGACTGTATTTCCACATTTAGATTCTTTAAACTTATCGTAGGAAACAATTGCGGTTTGTGTATCCTAGTTATCCTGCTACCAGCCTTAAGTCCTGTTGTGCACGATCCTCTAGTGCGTGCTTGTGCACGGTCCTCTAGTGCGTGCTTGTGTACGATCCTCTAGTGCGTGCTTGTGTACGGTCCTCTAATGCGTGCTTTTGCACGATCATCTAGTGCGTGCTTATGCAGAGTCCTATAGTGCGTGCTTGTGCCCCATCTAATCTTCCAACAACCATCGAGACACTGATAAATGATCCTGATTACATAAAACTTCCAAGCAGCATACATTACATGACCATTACCATTACCATATATTTACAGTATTTAAGGAAAAATTATTCAATGTATTACACTTTTATACTAAAAATGTGTTCTTTATAATTCCAAAGGTTAATTTGTACGTAATTCAAACATGTACATGTTTCTTCATAAATAATAAAAATCTTCTCCCCCATGTTTTGTGTCCCCCATTTGTGTTATTATGTACATTTTTCTTCATAAATAATAAAAATCTTCTCCCCCATGTTTTGTGTAATACAGTTACACCGCAATTTTATTTATCTCATTCTACAAATATTTATGTCAAATGCTATATTAAAATGTTTTATTTTAGAATCCTAACTTACTTGACCACACTGTGCAATGCATCCCAACAAATGAGGTCCGTAGTAAAAATGTAGTAAAATGTAGAAAACCGTTCCAGTATTACAAATAATTTTACTTCTTTAAAATATCTATAAATGCTACAATTCTTCATACAATATACATGAACGTGGCAGCAGACACGTTTTTCTTTGTATGTATACAGCAGACACGTACTCTTTCCTGTATACCTACAATAGAAATTGTAGCCCTATTAAAGCTACTATTTATTTTTGATATGTTGAACAAACTTAAATGAGAGAGTAAAGTAAGACTTGTTCAGTGATAAAAATTTTTCTTTATTTATCTTCTTGTAAATAAATTCAAACAATAAAATTGATTTCTTCTTAAAATAATGATAAAAACTAAAATAAACATCTTTTCTTTTATTGACTCAATGGAACATAAATAAATTAAAACAACTCTTCCAAAATAATAAATTAAATATCTTCAGACCAGAACCTTTTTTATTTATTTAACCTTTTTATTAAATATCTTTAAACTTTTAAATCAAAAAATTCAAAATTCAAAATTGTTTTAAAATTTTTTAAAATTGATTTAAAAATTGCTTTAAAATTGCCTCCGGGAGATCTGGAACCAAAAGAAATAACCAGCTTTTAGTGACTTGAAACATTTTTCCTTTTACTTACAAAGTTTAAACAGCAAGACAAAGAAAATCAAAACACTCTAAAAATTTGTTGCTAGAAGAGTGACTTCAATCCAGAAACAAGTTTAACCACGCATGCTTGGTGGATCTTACCCTATCAACTAAAACCCTTCTGAAAATCTCTAACTAAAGAAAACTTGTAAAAATTACTTACGTAGCTGTCCTGGAGGTTTCGAATCCAAAATTGACCACAACAAAGCTCGACCGGCATTCAAACAATCACTCACACGTGAACTACAGAAAAATTGCCGCAACGGTAAAGGAAAACCGAAACGGTACAAGTCGCCGAGTACTCGAAAGCGGATCGAACGTGGTCACACTCAGAAAGTTATTGGAAAACTGACCGAAAGCCCGCACGCGTCCACCGACTGACTTACCCCTACTTTAACTCTAGAAGCTAAACCAACCAATTAGAACCCTCTAAACCAGGACATCTGAACAGGTAAGGCTCACCAAACATGTTGCCTTCAGAAAACATGTCGCATGAAATTGACAGGAAATTAACAAACGTGAAAATACTGGTTATTTAACTATTTTATATAGGAAAAACTACTTTTTTATTTGAAAGGGGAAGATTCTGAACTTTGCTCAAAATTTGGTGAATTTATATCGAAAACTTTTGGAAAACAAAACAAACACCTAAACCTCTCAGTTCTTACAAATTTTAACATTTTCTAAATACAATTTTTCTAATTTAATTATAATGCAACAATTAACAATTGTTACAAAATGATAGTTAGTAATAATATATTGAACGTGGCAGCAGACACGTTCTTCTTTGTAGGTATACAGCAGACACGTATTCTTTCCTGTATACCTACAATATAAATGATAGTTATTATACTAATATATTGAACGTTTCAGCAGACTGTATACCTACAATAGAAATGATAGTATACTAATATATGATAAATAATGTTATTAAATGTTCTTTATAATAAAATCTGTTTCGATTTACTTGTGAAAATACTGTTCATCTTGAATGTATCGATACAACAGATTAAAAATATCCTGATTGTTTTAATAAATAAGAATGTGATAGCTCGATAATTTTAAGTTTATTAGTTTTGACGTATTACTCTAGAAATGTTTTCGATGCATATATGTTCAGTTGATTTGGAATCGCGATCACTGGTTGGGTACAAGGAATTATTTATGTATGTGATGTGTTATGACGGATGTGATATGTTTTACCAATGAGAGGACCTATAACATAGTTTGGACTACAAAATTTTAATTTTCTTTACTGAACCACGTGTACTTTTCTATAGTATGTTTTTAGTTTGCAGTTGTGACGCTAACGAATGTTTATCACAATGTTTGCTGTATTAAAGTGTAACAGTTATGATGTTTTAATAATTTATTAATTCTTATACTTTTAACTTCTGTAAATGGGAAGCAATTATCACATGGAAAATTTCAATGTATAACTAAAACCACAACTAATTATCCTTTTTAGAGTTTTTTTTCTTCTTTTTCAAGTATTACTTTAGGGTAGACATCAACTACAGAAACTATTATTCTGTGAACATTTTATATACTATCTAATCATGTCATACAATCAGAGATACAATAATAGAGATATGACACAGAACATTTTAGGTGTAAAGAAGTCTGAAATGTATGTTTTTTCATAATTTAATAGTGATGATTTTTTTGCACATTTAGGTAGAACCAAATTGACCGTTCAAAGCAATACATTTTAATTTTTATTTAATTTAATTAAAATCAAAACTAACGTTAATTAATTTATATTACATCCGAATAAGTACGTTACGTTCACGACTGTCAACGTTGTGGGCAATTTACAACCAATGTTTATTGTAAGCAAGTTTCATACGCATGTTTTAATTGCCACATATATTATGACACAATATATGTGTACGGCTCACCCACCAGCAAGTTTCTGGTTTCAATACAAAATGTTTAACATGCTGACACTCCTATAAACATATTAGGTTTGTCAATTGTCATGTTGACTGTTGTGTGAGGTACTTAATCTGCAACTCACATTAGTTCAATTAGCGTGGGTGAACTCCTGCCAGTGAAGACTATTACGTAATTCATGTTTGAAGTCTGTGTGACGTAACATCAACAATTCACTGTTTGCTTGATCGTAGTCCTTGTTTGAATAAATAACAAAATTGGATGCCATGTGTTACAATTGGAGATATTCACAGTTGCATCAGTTTTTTTTCTATAAAAGGGTAATGTAGTAATACTATTATTATTACACTAAAGAATAAAAGCCTTAGAAGGTAAGACATTTAGCTAGCTTTTTAACTAATGATTATGTAATCATTAAATTATTTGCCATTTTTATGAAGACTTATGTTTCAACTTGTTAAATTATTAACTAGAATTCATAAGATTGTTTGTCAATAATTTAATAAGATGTATGTATGTGATATTTTTTATTAAATCTTTTTGCCCATGTTTGTTACAAAAACATTTTACATTTGCTTTAGGGTACTGTTAAATTTAAGAACGAAAATATGGCTGAATGTTAGGAAGAAATGTGAAAGGACTAGGACGAGAAATTCCAAATAGTTGATTGTTATTTTAGGGTTGGCTAAAAAACTATGCTTCAAAAGTCCTTGAAATAGACTGGATCTACAATTACTGATTTATCATATATATAAATATCCGTAATATATCATCTTCATCATTCTTCCAGGTATACATTAAGCTACAGGATGTGCAGTTACTAAGCCAGTTAAAAAAAACTCAATCACTTCGAAATTCATTGAGTTTTTTAAGTCTCAATATAATTGATATTTTAATACATACTTATCTTATCCATAAACAATTCTCTCCCATTTCAAGTAAAGCCTTATTTTCTTTGCTTTATGCATACCTATCTGTACGTGTGCTTCCTTCCGTCTAGTAAGGTTACTGTTTCTACCCTGATTTAAAGTAGCAATAGCTATAGATGACATAAATGACAAGATACCAAACTCAACGTAGTGAAGCCTGAGTGAGCAAATCTGCATCGATCTAACCTCGGTTGCTTTCTCCATTTCATATTGATTGCTTTGTTTATTCTCTTAGAGATATAAGCTACTGGTCATGTTTTTATGACTAACTAATGGAAAAAGGTTACCACACGTAGTTCCAGGTTGCTGGAATGATATATTATTGACATCTGGGGTCAGACGTGCGTTACATTCAACATTACAATCCACTTACGAACTATTACCTTTAAATCTTGTAAAGACTGTTCTTGTGCGTGATGTTATTTCAGCCATAATGCAATATGAATATCCACACATAGTCCAAAGCTGGAGGAACGATACATTATCGAACACTGATGTCAGACATGTGTTACATTCAACATTACAATCCACTTACGATCTATTACCTTTAAATCTTGTAAAGACTGTTGTTGTGCGTGATGTTATTTCAGCCATAATGCAATATGAATATCCACACGTAGTCAAAGGTTGGAGGAACGATACATTATCGAACACTGATGTCAGACGTGTGTTACATTCAACATTACAATCCACTTACGATCTATTACCTTTAAATCTTGTAAAGACTGTTCTTGTGCGTGATGTTATTTCAGTCATAATGCAATATGGATAGCCACACGTAGTCAAAGTATGGAGGAACGATACATTATCGAACACTGATGTCAGACGTGTGTTACATTCAACATTACAATCCACTTACGATATATTACCTTTAAATCTTGTAAAGACTGTTGTTGTGCGTGATGTTATTTCAGTCATAATGCAATATGGATAGCCACACGTAGTCAAAGGTTGGAGGAACGATACATTATCGAACACCGATGTCAGACGTGTGTTACATTCAACATTACAATCCACTTACGATCTATTACCTTTAAATCTTGTAAAGACTGTTGTTGTGCGTGATGTTATTTCAGTCATAATGCAATATGGATAGCCACACGTAGTCAAAGGTTGGAGGAACGATACATTATCGAACACTGATGTCAGACGTGTGTTACATTCAACATTACAATCCACTTACGATCTATTACCTTTAAATCTTGTAAAGACTGTTCTTGTGCGTGATGTTATTTCAGTCATAATGCAATATGGATAGCCACACGTAGTCAAAGGTTGGAGGAACGATACATTATCGAACACTGATGTCAGACGTGTGTTACATTCAACATTACAATCCACTTACGATCTATTACCTTTAAATCTTGTAAAGACTGTTGTTGTGCGTGATGTTATTTCAGTCATAATGCAATATGGATAGCCACACGTAGTCAAAGGTTGGAGGAACGATACATTATCGAACACTGATGTCAGACGTGTGTTACATTCAACATTACAATCCACTTACGATCTATTACCTTTAAATCTTGTAAAGACTGTTGTTGTGCGTGATGTTATTTCAGTCATAATGCAATATGAATATCCACACGTAGTCAAAGGTTGGAGGAGCGATACGTTTCTGGACTCTTACATATCAGTATATTTATATTTCGAGAAAAAAAGCCCCTAAATTCAAGGGTATTTTTTAAGGTAATTTGTTTACTTACAGTGATTTTTCAGTTATTCGTTTTTTGCAGGATTCTATATTTAAAAATAATATATTTGATATGGTACATAGTTTGTTATTTATTTTTAAATTTCTAATATAGTGGTTAAACTAAAACGTTTTATAAAATTCTAGGAGTATATTGCTTTTTAAAATACCTGACTAATTATTTCCTCTTTTTTCTTAAAGAGTAATTATTTGTTAAGTTATCTTGTAGATACTGTATATTTTATTAACTAGGCATAAAATGTTATTTATTTCTATTGTTTTAGAAAATATTTGACATCAATATCATCGGTCAAGATGTTATGATGAATTTCCCTGGTCTCTTTGTTTTGTTGGACCTTTTTTGTGGCATTGCAGTATCCGGTAAGCGGAAAGTCTAACTTTCTGACACTTAACTTTGATTCTCCTTCAGGCAAAAATGGAATTTTTATTAGTTTATTAACATTGTCATGGTTAGCTTTTTGCGTTTAATCAGAACCATTTTTAAGAGAATTTACTAAGAAGATATTACTACTGAGTTTTGCTGTGGGATAGAAAGATGTTTACCGTAATACCTTAGGTAAATCCCATATAACTTGGGAAAAAAAAGGGTAACTTAAATTCCCTCTTAGAACACATAAATACTCTCTAACATATTTTTATGTTTTTTTTTATTTTCAACTATACTTTATAAATGTTTTTCAAGTTTTAATAAATTACGACTTTGACATTTGAATTACTACTTTGTATCCTCCAAGTGTAAAGCATAATTAACGATAAACCAGTTTTATTCAGGGAATGTTTTTCAATACATAATTTAGTGCAATACTTTAAGTTGTAGCTAAACTGCCACAAGATCTAGATCAGCTGACGGGTAATTAAGGTTCCAGCTGATAGTTCCCGAGGGTTAATCTGTCTTGTTTTTGTAGCTTAGATATTTTATTGCATCTTCAAGTTCAAGCAGGTAAAATTAGTTAAACCTTAGTTACATGTTTATTTACAAATAGATATAGCATGTAATAATGTTTACATTTACATGGGACTACACTAGTGTTCCATTACTGGACCACAAAACAGCTGATGATGGAGACACAAAATGTAGCATTGGGTGAAAAATCTGTATATGAGTGTATAAAATCAATGGCAAAAGTAATAAAAGCATTAAGTAAAAATTAAAAGTATTCGGAATACCTTTCACAGTAGAAACAAATTATCTGGTATACTACATTATACCTAGGTATCTCCCTCTCTCCCTCCCTCCCTCCCTCCCTCCCTCCCTCCCTCCCTGAAGAACAAACAAGGAACGTATCCTCCTTTTACATGCATGTCCTGCTTTATACAGAAGTATTATTGGAAATAACTATGTAAGTTAAGGCAAACATTTGTTCAGTACTTTTATTTATAACAAAAATTCCTTTAAATAGTACAGACAGTAAATTTGCTACCTAAATTTACAATAATTGTTTGAGTGAAATAACAATCAATAACATTTAAGATATAAACCTGTACATGCAAAATATGAAAATTGCAATATGATTTTCACAATGCTACATAGTATCAGCAAACGAATTATTCATGCCATTTATTAGTTTACAGTTTTATAAAACGTTTCCTTTTGGGCTCTTTCCAAGTGTCACTGAATAGCAATCTTAAGATAATGCATTTATTTAATTTTTTAGCTTGTTTACTGATGTATAAATAATAACCATATTTTTAATAATGAAACACAACTAATAATAATATTGTTTTTACTATAATATATATACTAAAACAAAAGTTTGTTGTTATTTTCAAATTATTATCTGGTTTACTTTACAAAATTACTAGTATCTTTATTATGATTATAATGTATTACAGTAAGTATATATTATTGTACTTAACTACAATAGTATTTTTCTTGCAGTCAAATATCAGTAGAACAATTCTTAGACAATTGCATTGTTATCTTGTGTCAAGTTTGTGGAAGGTAATTTCTCAACCTCGAAATATTACATAGATAAGCAAAGCTGTCCCGAGGGACTACTTTAGCCCAAACTGGAGTTCTTACCGGAGCTAACTTAGTGCTACAAGAACGACTTAAATAGCTCCTATTGTTCTTACCTCTCTGTCTATTGAGGTAAAATTAAGTCCCAGGACATCTTTTCGGGTAAAAAGTACGATATTTCTTATCGAAGTGTATCGTTATAGCTTACAACTAAGTTAATTTTTAACAGTTCATAATATACTCTTATTCTTATTCTTACATATGAGACGCCGACACAACGTTGTTGGTATTTTAAGGTGAATATGAATGATTATATGAGTGTAGGATGAGTTTGGATGTGTGTAGTCTGGTTACTATCTGAGTTCAACTGTTCCTCAGAAAGGGCAATTTATTAATAGCCCAACAGCCAGGGCAACTAAGGGACCTACAGCTTTACGTGGAATCCGAACCATGTAGTGCTGGTCTGATTTTCAGCTAATTGACAAGCCTGATACTCAGTTATCTCCCCCACACAACATCCGCACAATGATTACCACACAACATGGACACCCCAGACTTCTCTAGTAGTGTCCACGCCGATAGCAACCATTGAGCGGACGCCATTTCGGTATTAAGAGGACCGAGCATCCAACATATCGCCTACAATCTCCCAAACACTTTGTCCCCAAGTAGCTAGGTTACAGCACTGTGCTATCAGTGCCGATTTTTATATGGATATTTAAAAAGTTTGGCGTAGAGGGCTCAATGTAGAATTTACTTTTAACTAAAATATTAATCATATACGTCGTTGAGTTAACATTACAAACAATAATTTATAATTTAAGTCAGCTAGGGATGTTCTTTCTTTGTTATGAAAACGTTAAAATATAAAGTTATGTTTATTTACTATATTTTTTTTTTTTTCACGAAAATAATGTTTTTTGTTACTAAGAATACAATTTGGCCATAAAAGTCATACAATATTATATTTATTCATGTATGAGTTTACAGTAAAATTCATTGTGTAGATTAAGGCAAATAGGAATAATAAAATGAACGTAGAATGAATTTGGATGACATATGTAGTCAGGCTATTATATATAGTTGTCTTATCCAGGAAAGGGTAACTTAATGCTTTACCAGGGAGCAAGGAGGGAACGCACCTACAGTTTACTGGAGAATCCTTGTCACGTGGTTTCCATTTATCAAGCTAAAGTCTCAGTTATCAAGCTGGATTCACAGTTATCAAGCTAGAGTCACAGTTTTCGAGTTGGAGTTTCAGTTAGCAGGCTGTAGTCTCTTTTATTAAGCAGGAATATCAGTTAATAAGCTAGAGTTTCAGTTATGAAGGTAGATTCCAATTTGGTTGATATTATATCTCATCAGTGTTTAAACGGTATCATATTATATAATATTCAAGCTAGTCATATAGTCTCATTATTCAGTACGATCACTCTACACTTATCTAGTAGTGCCTATTATAATTAGCACTAAGTGATAAGCCTATCCAACGTAACAATACTAGATCTGAAACCATCACAACCCATCATTCTCATAATGTTTTTAATCATATTTATAAGTCAGTCATTTGCAACATAAATAGATTTTGTAGACAGTTAAACTTTCAAACTGATGTTTACAGTTACTTTAACTATGCTAATCATTAAAAACAGGAAGACTTCATGTTTATATGCAAAATCCAGGCTCGAAATATTTCAAGGGGAAATGTTAGAAGGCCTAGAGTAAATAAAGATCTTTTTTTAGCACCAAAACTATACAATCATTTACCCATAGAATTGAAGCAAATTACGAGTATAGTGAAATTTTCAAATGAATTATAAAATTTGTTACTTGATCAAAAAGATGTACAAAACATGTTTGATGTTATAGTTTAAATTTAACAAACTTTAGATAAAATAGTAAAAAGTAATTTTAAGAGTTGCCTTATATATTGTAGTATGTTCTTTTTTCATTATTAGTGTAAACTTGTAAACATAGAATTTTAGGTTATGATTAGGAATAAAATAAATCTATTAATAGTAACACTATTTTGTTAAGTTGATTTTTTAAGGGGAATATTGTGTTTCGTTTGTATTAGAATAAGGATTGCCAAATGCCTCAGGAGCCACGTTATCAGTAGAAGCAACATAAAGGCTGATAATTAGTGACAGGCATAGTGGACACCAGCCATCAATACTGGAACAGATGGCGGTATTTATTTCCATAGAAACTGTATGATTGGTTTGTAAAAGTGAGGAAATATATTCATTTTTTCATTCATATATTGCCACTTTCAACCAGCCATTAAATTATTTAGCTGAAAATAAATCGCAAGTTATTTTAATAATTTTAGAGACTGTAACATTTCCTAAGACAAACCAAATACAACGAAACTATTCCCTATTATTAACTTATTTTTGAGACAATGCCAAGGAGTCCGTATTTTTTATTACATCAACCAGATCATAAAAATTATATCATTCGAATAACTAATTTAATACGTTAAGAAAATATTTAGTTTCTCAAGATCAGTTAAATCATATCTCCATAATTAAGTGAACGTTCAGAATTACGTAAATTTCGTTTTCCTTTTTGAGAACTATCTTTAGTACAATATATAAATAAAGATTTCTCGGAAAATATTTAAAATATAATAGTTTAGGGAAACATCTTTATAGAGGCGAAATAAGAGGAAATTTCCCCCTTCTTACATTTAACCTCATTCTCAATTATTGTATAGACTAAAGCACGTAATTAATATTAATGTTGTTACACTTTATATATTGTGTGTATGGTATCTTTAAAAAAAAGTAAGTTTATTAGTGTTCGTTTATATCCACGTTTAAACACATTTTTCAAAATAAACTAATAAACAAAGGATTAACACTGAAGATAGTTCAAAGTATGGAGGACGAAATTAAATCAAAATATTTATTAAAACTTAAAATAACTGTACGTATCTAATAACTTAAAAAGATATTTACCACTAAGTCAATTTCTGAACGACTAAAACAAAATTTTACTAACCTTCACTAAAGAACAAAATCTTACTAATCTAAAATAGGAAAGTACCAGGACAAGGTAACCTAATCTACAGTAAGTGTTTTGATTATAAGTACAAACCTGCTGATAAGTACAAACTTAGCAGGGTCAATATTTATATGTGTTATTATTATATTCTATTTTAAATGATAGGATTCAACTTGTCAATCAGCTGGTGTTTTTCGATCATATACAGTTTATGAGTATAGGCAAAATATCAAAAAATTTCTCCGGCAAAAATAATTAACCTTGTCAGTTGAGTCTGCATTTTGTTCCAAATTATATACTGTATCTTCAGATTTTTCAACTGACAGGTGTATTTAAATTCTCGCCTTCAATTGACTAATGGCAAGATGTGTTTCCAGTGTTTGAAGGCGAGGGCCTCGTGTACTCATGGCTGCGAGGAGTTTGTAGTCTACATAATTAAGTACGGAGTGTTAGTCTACTATTACCGTATCCCTCACAGGACCCTTTGCGACATAAGATATTATGTTAAAAGTGCTTTAATTCTAAAAGATACAAATTTTAAACTTGTATAAAGTTATAAGTTATATTAATGATAATAAAAATGTACGTTTATTAGTGGACGGGTGGGTCAATATCACTGTACGTGTATAGGTGGGGGTGATTGGGTCAATACCACTGTACGTGTATGGTTAGGTGGGTGAGTGTGTCATACCTCTGAATGTTGCTACCCACTCTCGTGGGCCCATCGAAGGTGAGTGCGAAGGCACCGTACTCTGGAGGACACAGAACAAAAACACAAGTTGAAAGGAAAAATATATTGTTCATTATATAAAATATTAAAAAGCATAAAAAATGTATTAAGTGACATAGAAAACTTTGTTTTAATGTTTTCAGACAAAACACGTAACTTTTCACGTTAACCGCTTGTGGTAAGTAAGCAACATTTCTATAAATAATAAACAATATTTAGTCGTAGCTTGTGTTTTTTGTTCTCTGGCCTCAAGAGTCCAGTGCCTTCGCATCCACCCTCGATGGGCCCAGTTTTGATTGTACGAGGGTAGTTTATAAATGGTAGCAGAGCGTGGTTAAACCTTTTGGAGAACGTTACTACTACCACACACGCACACACGCACGCATACAGTAGGTCATACCTCTGAATGTGTATGGGTGGGTCGGTCAATACCACTGTACGTGTATGGGTGGGTGAGTGGGTCGTACCTCTGAATGTGTATGGGTGGGTCAGTTAATACTACAGTACGTGTATGGGTGTGTGAGTAGGTCATACCTCTGAATGTGTATGGGTGGGTAGGTCGATACCACAGCGCGTGTATGAGTGGGTGAGTAGGTCATACCTCTGAATGTGTATGGATGGGTCAGTCAATACCACAGTACGTGTATGGGTGGGTGAGTAGATCATACCTCTGAATGTGTATGGGTGGGTCGGTCAATACCACAGTACGTGTATGGATGGGTGAGTGGGTCATACCTCTGAATGTGCATGGGTGGGTCGATCAATACTACAGTACGTGTAAGGGTGGGTGAGTGGGTCATACCACTGAATGTGCATGGGTGGGTCGGTCAATACTACAGTACGTGTATGGGTGGGTGAGTGGGTCATACCTTTGAATATGTGTGGGTGGTTCGGTCAATACCACAGTGCGTGAATGGGTGGGTGAGTAGGTCATACCTCTGAATGTGTATGGGTGAGTGAGTAAATTCCACAGTACGTGTATGGGTGAGTGAGTGGATCTTCTCTGAATGTGTATGGGTGGGACGGTCAAAACCACTGGAACATCCTAGTTGCGCCACAAATATACCTGAGGTGTCACAAAAACACCTAGTTGCGCCTCATACCCAAAACTGGCTGGAAGAGAACATCTTAGTTACGCCCCAGCGGCAAGGCTCTGTGATTTGCCTTCCAGGTAAACGAAAGCTCTGCACCGTGATGCTATCACACAAGAATGTTCTATTAGTTCATTTTATCTGACAATTAAGTAAACGTTTTTTATAAAGGTATTTTGTTATTTATTTATTCATTTTAAGGCTATGTAGATTATTTTAATAAAGAATGGCAGTATCCAAATGTTTTGAGATTTAGATTGACATACTTAGAAAGTACAAAACAAATACTATTATAATTCATTCATTATGTTGTTTTCCAAAAGCACTATTCCACAACTATAGTGTATAGTACTGCGTAGGTATGGGTGGGTCGGTCAATACACATACAGTGGATGTGTGTGGTTGATGGGTTAAAAAAACTGTACGTAAATTGATGGGTGGGTCAATATTATTGTACGTATAAGGGTTGGTGAGTAGGTCAATATTAAAAAAGACCATGTACTACGGGGTAGTAATTAAAACAGCGTTTTTGATCAATTAAATAGGTCTAAATGGTTAAATTAAATGTTTTTAATAATGTTAACTTTTTATTTTTTTAGTTGGAGGACAAAAGCTAAATTTTTCACATTTAATACAAACTAAAGCAAGACTTGTTATCCTAAAACAGATTCTACAATAAATTGACTATATAAGTTTTGGGACTATTAAAACAGTTCAAACAATTCATTTTTTTTTATTTTAGATGAAAATTTCTCATTTATATAAAAATAGTAACTTTTGAAAAATTTTTTTTAAATTTTTGACAAATTCTCAAAATTTAATTTTATTTAATGTTTTAAAATTAGATCAAATTTTTATGTTTAAAAGGCACAATAATAAAAGTGTTATTCCATACAACTAAATCATTAGGCTGACCAAGAGTATTAATTAATTTCTAATGTAACAATCCTAATATTAAACCATTTTAAAACTTTTTAGTACATTTTACATGTTGTTAACATTTGGAATTCAGTTTAAAACGAATTTATATAATAACAAAGACAAACACCCAACGAAAACCAACAAAGTAAAACATTTCCATCTCTTGGTTTTTTTCCATTAAAAAGACCCCCATTTCAATGCCTCACACACATAAAAAACTGTTGACTTATGTTGTATCAACACCTGGTTGATGTCTCTAGAAGTCTAGGTGCGAAAACTACTTAATGCTCATGAAATATTCTAGATGTATTGAGGGATTCCTCGTAGTACTTTTATTATCCACTCGTCCTTGTGATGATTAAGCTGGTGTTCAAAAATATTTACATAAGGGGTAATTAACCCTTATGTAAAGAGGGTAAAACTATTTACAGAAAGAGTACATTAACAAACTATATCTGTTAGTGTATCCATTTTTGTTATCATAAACATAACTGGCATACAGTTTCATAACTATTTCAAATTATATATATTAAAATGGGGTTATTAAAATCCAAGATAAAAAAGCATGTATTCTGACAGTAAATATGTTTAAGTATTCAAGTGTGCGTAAATGTGTGTGTGCACGCGCGCGTGATTGCGTGTACTTTCGTATTATAACGCTTATTCACTATACATATTCATTAAACCTTTGTTAGGATGTTATGAATAGACTATACCTCAGTTATCATGGATGAACTGAGCAGTCCTACGATGCCCCTGATGCCCCTTTATAAGGCCTAGACTAATGACATAAGTGCTTATCTCTGATAACCCACACACGGGTGAGTTTTTTAAGCACCTAAGTGAGACCTTGAAATACCTTTCTCATGTGGTAAGTTTGCTGAATATAAGATTGGTAACACCCTCCCCATACACCTACAGTGATATTGACCCACCCGCCCATCCATACACGTCCGTGGTAAGTCCATCTCATGTGGTAAGTTTGCTGAATATAAGATTGGTAACACCCTCCCCATACACCTACAGTGATATTGACCCACCCACCCACCGATACATGTACAGTGGTATTGACCCACCCATACACGTACAGTGGTATTGACCCACGCGCCCATCCATACACGCACAGTGCTACTGAAAGTACACGCCCACCCATACACGCACAGTGCTACTGAAATGTGAAAGCAGGATGTGAAAGCACCTAATTGAGTACTGCTTTTCTGACCATTGCACTAGACGTACACCATTAAAAGTACGTTGTCTGGGTGTTCCGTGTGAATGTTAAGTGTTATTGTCTTCATCGTCCAAGTTAATTTAATAAAATTTAATAATATTTCGTAAAAATGGTTCACGATCTACTAGAGTATTTTTTTACTAATAAAGTTACAAGTATATTGTTTAAATTTATAAACTAATTAATTTTTGTATTCCTAAAACAAATAAGTTTATTGTGTATTATTGTTTAATATATTTAAAATTGATCTTCATAACTGATGTAGGAAACAACCTATTAACTTATGTTAATTAAAGGGGAAAATATTATTTTGTTTTTACGTGCCACTCATTGTAGTAGGATCATTCCATAAAACATCATATTTTGTTTGCACTAAACTAAAAAATCAACTGTAAATATTGCTTCAAACAATAACTATATTTAGTCTGAAGCTATTCAGTCGTGTCAAATACAGTGACAGTTGAGCGAACTATCTGAACCCTTTGACTGACTATATACAAGCCATCACCGATCTATCTGAACCCTTTGACTGACTATATACAAGCCATCACCGATCTATCTGAACCCTTTGACTGACTATATACAAGCCATCACCGATCTATCTGAACCCTTTGACTGACTATATACAAGCCATCACCGATCTATCTGAACCCTTTGACTGACTATATACAAGCCATCACCGATCTATCTGAACCCTTTGACTGACTATATACAAGCCATCACCGATCTATCTGAACCCTTTGACTGACTATATACAAGCCATCAGCCTATATACAAGCCATCACCGATCTATCTGAACCCTTTGACTGACTATATACAAGCCATCACCGATCTATCTGAACCCTTTGACTGACTATATACAAGCCATCACCGATCTATCTGAACCCTTTGACTGACTATATACAAGCCATCACCGAACCGATCTATCTGAACCCTTTGACTGACTATATACAAGCCATCACCGATCTATCTGAACCCTTTGACTGACTATATACAAGCCATCACCGATCTATCTGAACCCTTTGACTGACTATATACAAGCCATCACCGATCTATCTGAACCCTTTGACTGACTATATACAAGCCATCACCGATCTATCTGAACCCTTTGACTGACTATATACAAGCCATCACCGATCCAGATTTGTTGTAACGAGCTCTGCTATGGGTCAGCCATGAATAACAGCAGAGCAACATCATTAGGCAGCTGGATTAAACTTTAAATTAGGTCGTTATGAAGGTATATCCTTACGGCAGTGTGTGGGACTTTGTATGGCTCTCGCCCCTCTATCCTATACACTAACTGGTCCTCCTTCACTTTACTCCTCCCACTTCCCCTACTATCTACCCTGAACATGAACATGGAAATTTACATCCCACTCAACTAGTCTTAGCACGAACCTGACTGTAAAGTTCCCTCCACCCGCATCGTATATTGAAAGGCCTGGTTTATGAAACTTTATCATAGTGGGAGTATTCCTATAGTTTTATAAAGTTGAATATATCTCAAAATAACATTTGTATTTAGGTAAGATCAAGTCAGGAATCGTTATTATTTATGAAACATGTGTTCTATAGATTTTATTATCAAGATAAGGCCCTAAGAACATCAACTGAACTGATTGTTAGTAATTAATCAACCCAGCCTCCTCTTTCCTTTCTATCTTAACTTTATATTCCTGACTCATAAAAATAAAACCTCCAGGTAAAGGAAAGAAGATATATAATGTTCAATGGAATATTTAAAATCACAACTTTTGTCAAATAATATTTTAAGATAACCCCTTACTTCTGAGTAAAACTAGCCCTCGTGAAATAGTGATGATTAGAGTTTTACAGCAAAGATTTATTTATAACTTGCTAGCTGTCTACTTAACACTGTTTTTTTTTTTTTTTTTTTATTGTTTGCCGACATATCCGCGCTAAGAATCCGTCAAGTAGTATATTAGATAGGTAGGTGGCCTGTAAAGACGTATTTTGGGAGGCGTTGGGTAGGTGTGTAGTCTATCAAGACGTATGTTGGATGGGAGTGAATTCTGTTAAGACGTATGTTGGGTGGGTGGGTAGCCTATCAAGACGTACGTTGGGTGGGAGTGAATTCTGTTAAGACGTATTTTGGGTGGGTTGGTAGCCTGTGAAGACGTACGTTGGGTGGAAGGGTAGCCTATCAAGACGTATGTTGGGTGGAAGGGTAAACTGCCAAGACGTATTCCACGTGCCACGTAGTTTGGGTGAGAGGGTATTCTGTCAAGATGTATGTTGGTTGGGTGGGCAGCCTATCAAGATGTAGACTATGTTGGGGGCGAAGGTAACCTGCCAAGACGTATATTGTACGGCAAGGTAGCCTGTAAAGACTATGTTGGGTGGGGAGGGTATCCTTTTAAGACGACTAAAGACGTAAGTTGTGAGGGTGGGTAGCCTGTGAACACGTATGTCCAGTGGATGGGTAGCCTGTAAAGACGTATGTTGGGTGAGTGGTCGGTTTTTTAAGACGTATGCTGGGTGGGAGTGAAGCCTGTCTAGACGTACAGTATGTTGGATGTGAGGGTAGCCTGTCATGACGTATGTTGAGTGAGCGAGTGGCCTGTAAAGACTTTTCTTGGTGGATGGGTAGCCTGTGATGACGTATAATCGGGGGATGAGTAGCCTGTCAAGGCGTATGTTCGGTAGATGGGTAGGTTGTCAAAACGCATGTTCGGTGGGTGGGTAGCCTGTTAGGACGTATTTTGGATGGGTGGGTAGCCTGTTAAGACGTATGTAGTGTTGGAAAGTGGGTCCGCAAAGACAAATGTTGTGTGGGTTGGGAGTGGGTGGGTGTGCTCGTTAACTATTGTGTTTGGTGGATTGGTGAACTCATAAATTCTTATTTTGGGTGGCTAAGAGGTGTATGAGTGTTGGACTTGTGTTGGTTGGGTAGGCGGGTGCGTCAATACGTATGTTAGGTTTGGGGGGGGGGGGAGTGCTTGTAAAGTATTTTGTTTTAGGAGTAGGTACTCCAATCAATACGTGTATCGTGTTTACAGGTGGGTAGGAGAGTCCGTAAAAACTTGTGTTGTTGTGTAGGTGGGCCTGTCAAAGCTAGGGTTGGACTGGGTAAGTGGGGCCTTCAAGACATATGTTGGGTGAGTATGGGGTGGGTGGGAGTGCTTGTCATGATTTGTGTTAGGTGGAGGTAGGTGAGTGGATTTATGTGGGTAGCATCACTTGTAACAGCTATTAAATTAAACAACGGAATGTAATCACATTTAGATGTTGCAGAAATGAAATATTGGTTCAATACAAATGTCTTCAATAAATTATGACTTCACAAACTTGTGTTTAACTAGGTAGAAGTTGAGTGTTTCTTCATCATTGTTATCTGCACGCCAAGTGACACATTCTCGTTTTTCTGCTTCATTTCTGTTGATTTTCTCTTTACTTCTGTCAGTGGTGTTCGACGAGGATACGGTCCACACGGAGCCTGCGTAAACTATCGGGGCCCCTGCATGTAAAGGGGTAAAATTCATTTATTCGTTTATTCATTTATTCATGTTATTGGCGTGACGTCACAGGGAGAGACAGTCGGCAGTCGCCGCGCTCCATTAGTAACTTCCACAGTGTTTCCTATTTAATGTTTACTTGTAGGCATAAGAACGATAAACTGAAACGTACGGTACGTAGTTACTGCCTCAGGGTTTATTTTTAATTTTAGTTTTGATTTGTATTTATTATGAGTTTGAGGAAATAAATAAATAAACATCTTTGTAATTGGACGCTATCATGAAAGTTTGCACTGTTTGAGCGATTTCAGGTTTTCTTCTTTTGTTGTCATTACTTCAATGTTTGCTCCCTTGTAAGTTACGTCGGATCGTACATAGGCCTACTTAACTAAAATATTTACACACTTCTCTGTTTTATAATAGAGCTCTCTTTGTCTTTAGGTAAGCACATTGTTGTTTGCTTATTCCTGATGTCCCAGTGCCTAATTTTACTTCGATACTATCTAAATACCTGTGGTGAGGCAGAGTTAGAATTGACTATTGCGAAAAGCTATATAACCTGCAAGACAAGTAAAACAAAATGTACATGCCCATACTAACAACTTTCTTGAATATCGGGGTGATTTTGCTACAATGAGTCCAAGTTTATCGACGTACTCGACTTTTAATTTATCATTGGCGTTAATGTTTTCCAAAAATTTACACTTATTTAATGTTTCAGACAGCTTTATAAGAGTTGAAAAATGTATTCGTTATTTTATTGCTCTCTTGAGAGAATAATTTATTCGACGAATCCAGAATTAACTTGGACCACATTAGTTGAGCCTACTATTCAAAGCCTATGTTCACTTATATCTACATTCTTATAATACACTTTAGTTTGCATCAGATTATTTACACATACAGCAAATAAAACTGTAGGTGACCCTTCCTCAACAATGTTTAACTCATAAAATGTTAGAGCCTACTTTGTTTTTATCGTTAAATATCAAATATCTTAATTTATTCTGATATTGTTTCATAACATTTCATCTAAATTCAGCAAAGTTTAGTATATTGTCTTTCCTAGCATTTCTATATCTTTCTGTTTTTTATACTATCAATTTCGTGTTGTCTTTTTCGGGTGTCTTTATTTTTTTGGCAAGGTTTTAGCTAAGTATGAAGGTAGACCTTTAGAAATGGTGGGATATGCACCATTTTTCCACTTAAGTTTGTCTCTTTTACGAGTTAAAATTGATCTGTCTGACCTTTTAATGGAATCTTCTCTAATAATGTCCGATTCCGTACAATGATCTTCACATACGACAGAATATGTTGAAAGGTTAAAATTGTCTCTGTGTTTGGACCGAATCCATTGTTGTTTCAAAGATTCATCAAACAAATTTAAATACTAATTTAATACTACTACGTTTGTAGTTGGGTTTACATCCAGGAATAGAACATTTAATAGCATTTTATATACATATGAATAATATACAGCACTTACTCAATTTTAAAACTCGTAGACTAGACAAAATAGTCTGCATTTTACGTACTAATTTTAGCACAAACGTATGCCAATAACGATAAAATTGTAACAGTAATAGTAACCCAGTTAAACTGTAGTACGTAAACTATCAATATTGTTGAACACATATTAATAAGATAAGGCAGTGAAGGAAGGAAGCTCGTCTTGAGTTTGGGTGTGACAGACAGGGCGGCGCGGCAGTACAGATCCGCCGCTCAGCCTGACGTTACACCAGTGGTGGGGGAACAACATGCAGGCCCGATAGTTCAAGTAGGCGCCGGTCCACAGCCTATGAGCAGATAGATATAAGCCTAGGAAGTTATTTCTTAGACCTTTTTCTTACTATGTGGTACGGGTGAACCCTATAAGACTCATGTCTGGTTGGTGAATTATTGTGATGCTTTCATAACAGTTACTATACTGTACATACTAACTATTACTAAATACTGTTTATGAATGGTCCTTTACAAGAAAGGTTATGAAGTAAAATTAGCTGGTCAAGCAACTGATAAATAGTGGTTTTATAACCTTGTAGTAATACAACTTTATAACATTACTGATAGGCTTCCACGACCGTCACTAATACTGATATTAACTTATGTCGACCACCTCGTGGAGTTATGTACACTATATACAATTACTATTGTTGTTTCGCCCAAATTAAGGCCATCTTCAGAACACACAACGTAGTACAAATAATTATATGTTCCACCATACTTTACTAAACAAAGTATATTGTCTGAAATAGGAAACTAACTTAACATCTTGTGTATAAGTATTAAAAGTCGTTTGTGTTAGTTTATTGTGTAGCAAATCATGCTAATACATTAAGCTTGTTTACATGAACGTCTAAATTAATCTAAATGTCAATTCCATGGGTGTTTTTATTGAAGTAGCGAATCCGCGCTTGAAGACAAGTACTATCCTCATTTTTCTACATTGGACATGAAATTAAATTAAACTTTTCTTGTTTACATATTAACTAACTGTGCAACATAAGGATATGCTTTGAATATGCATCTATGTTAAAAACGCACTAAAGCACCACATCCTTTTTACTAACTTTTAACCGTAGTTCAAGGAATTTTGCATTTTTAGTATGAGTTTAAATGTACGTAACAAACTTGATTAAAATTTAAATTGGGTAGATTTTTTTATTCTACGAGTATATTAACGTGAACTTTTAAGTCTAGATTAAACAACTATAACATTGCATTTTGATTTTGATTTTTTAAGTTTACAAAATTGTTTATGATCAATAATTTGAACACTCTTACGTGCAAATAATACCATTAGTACATTAACACGTAGATACATCAAGTACAATAGTATGTTATTTTTTTTAATTCCTTAGAAAGATATGTACTATCATACACATATTAAAATTTCTTGACCGAAATGATGAAGTTTCATCACTTTGAACTGATTTACTCAGATCTTTATCTCTTCAGTAAACCTTAGTAGGAAACTAACTTTTACTCACGAGGCCAAGTTACCTAATGTTGTTTTTTTCTTGTTTTCGTACTTTGCCCCTGGTAGAGGAAGAAAATACAGTCAGACAGTTTGAATCAGACAAACCTAATGAGAGGCGAGACATCATGGGGGGGGGGACCTCTGTATTTGTATGGGTGGGTGGGTGGGTTACTATCACTGTATGTGTATGCGTGGGCGGGTGGGTTACTACTACTGTATGTGTATGGTGGGCAGGTGGGTTACTACCACTGTATGTGTATGGTGGGTGGGTGGGTTACTATCACTGTATGTGTATGGTGGGTGGGTGGGTTACTACCACTGTATGTGTATGGTGGGTGGGTGGGTTACTATCACTGTATGTGTATGCTGGGCGGGTGGGTTACTACCACTGTATGTGTATGCGTGGGCGGGTGGGTTACTATCACTGTATGTGTATGGTGGGCAGGTGGGTTACTGTCACTGTATGTGTATGCGTGGGTGGGTGGGTTACTACCACTATATGTGTATGGTGGGCAGGTGGGTTACTATCACTGTATGTGTATGGTGGGCCGGTGGGTTACTACCACTGTATGTGTATGGTGGGTGGGTGGGTTACTATCACTGTATGTGTATGCGTGGGCGGGTGGGTTACTATCACTGTATGTGTATGCGTGGGCGGGTGGGTTACTACTACTGTATGTGTATGGTGGGCAGGTGGGTTACTACCACTGTATGTGTATGGTGGGTGGGTGGGTTACTATCACTGTATGTGTATGGTGGGTGGGTGGGTTACTATCACTGTATGTGTATGCGTGGGCGGGTGGGTTACTACTACTGTATGTGTATGGTGGGCAGGTGGGTTACTACCACTGTATGTGTATGGTGGGTGGGTGGGTTACTATCACTGTATGTGTATGGTGGGTGGGTGGGTTACTATCACTGTATGTGTATGCTGGGCGGGTGGGTTACTACCACTGTATGTGTATGGTGGGCAGGTGGGTTACTATCACTGTATGTGTATGGTGGGCCGGTGGGTTACTACCACTGTATGTGTATGGTGGGCAGGTGGGTTACTGTCACTGTATGTGTATGGTGGGTGGGTGGGTTACTATCACTGTATGTGTATGGTGGGCAGGTGGGTTACTACCACTGTATGTGTATGGTGGGTGGTTGGGTTACTATCACTGTATGTGTATGCGTGGGCGGGTGGGTTACTACCACTGTATGTGTATGGTGGGTGGGTGGGTTACTATCACTGTATGTGTATGCGTGGGCGGGTGGGTTACTATCACTGTATGTGTATGCGTGGGTGGGTGGGTTACTACCACTGTATGTGTATGGTGGGCAGGTGGGTTACTATCACTGTATGTGTATGGTGGGCCGGTGGGTTACTACCACTGTATGTGTATGGTGGGCAGGTGGGTTACTGTCACTGTATGTGTATGGTGGGTGGGTGGGTTACTATCACTGTATGTGTATGGTGGGCAGGTGGGTACTGTATTAGCAGTACAGTCTTAATTGTACTGTGGAAAAGACCCATACAATTAAGATCGTGTTGACATTTGAAGGGATGATAGCACTAGGCCAGTTGTAGGCGCATTATGTTCCCTGATTTTGGCGATTTAAGTTATATACAAAAGATTCTGCTGTGTTTAGTTAGCTTTTGTGTTAGGGGTGTATAAATATATATTCTCAGAATGTTTATCATAACATTTGATTCGTTATACTACAAAATTGCCAATTCACAAGTGCCAGAATGGAAGTGCCAATCTAAAAGTGCCTGAGACAGCAAGTTCTCCCTTCTTAGTTATTCGATATCTGTCTAGAATTTCTTCTACGCATTCGATTGAGGTTGGATTTGAAGGTAATTCCTTTAAGCGCTCACGCTGAATTTGTTTCCGAATGATTTCTCTTTCGGTAAGTTGAGCTAGAACTGCTTTAGGAACATCTTGCAAACGTCTCATAATTCTGCTGGGAGGCTCTTCCGGGTGTTCGGACTCATGCCTCTTCATGCTCGTTAGTAAAAGAAGAGCTTGAACTTCCTCTGATTTGGAGCATGATTGTGGGATTCCACATCACCGCCTTTTTTCACATCAATGTTTCCTCCATCATTGAGAGTGGAGGTTAGGCGAGTAGAGCATTCTCTATGGAATTTGCACCTCCAGTATTTGCTTGCAGCCGATGATTGCCAATTCACAAGTGCCAGAATGGAAGTGCCAATCTAAAAGTGCCTGAGACAGCAAGTGCCACAAGCCTTAAATGCCATATATTAAAATGCCAATAATAAGCCAAAATTTACATACATAACACTGACCCCACTACGGCAAAGAGTTGGTATTACACTGAATGTGCCATCGACATCCATGTCTCTGATCGGAAAAGTTGTCTTAAATTTTGAGTTGATGAAAACATCATAATCCGACCATCAAGAGTATAATTATCATCTTCGTACGAATCATACAGCAAAACATGTTCTCCCTTCTTAGTTATTCGATATCTGTCTAGAATTTCTTCTACGCATTCGATTGAGGTTGGATTTGAAGGTAATTCCTTTAAGCGCTCACGCTGAATTTGTTTCCGAATGATTTCTCTTTCGGTAAGTTGAGCTAGAACTGCTTTAGGAACATCTTGCAAACGTCTCATAATTCTGCTGGGAGGCTCTTCCGGGTGTTCGGACTCATGCCTCTTCATGCTCGTTAGTAAAAGAAGAGCTTGAACTTCCTCTGATTTGGAGCATGATTGTGGGATTCCACATCACCGCCTTTTTTCACATCAATGTTTCCTCCATCATTGAGAGTGGAGGTTAGGCGAGTAGAGCATTCTCTATGGAATTTGCACCTCCAGTATTTGCTTGCAGCCGATGATGAATGTTTGATATAAATATGCCCATTATAACACAAATATGAAGTTTTTCTTTAATTATAAGTTGCACCAAAAATGTTATGTAAAACCAGATCGAAATTTGTATACAACAAATATTTATTTGAGGTTTCTATGGTATAATTTGTTACGATCAGTACTTCATTTTTAACAATTATTAGTTTTGGCATTTTTATGATTGGCACTTTTAAATTAATACTTTTGTATCCTAATCAATTTGATAAACTAATTAAATATCACTATTTACAAGATTTTTATGTGATACAGGTGATATTTTCTTATCAAAATATGTCGTTCAGCGTGTCATTGTTATTGAAAGACTAAGGCTAAACGGTATTTGAACACAATAAGTTAGAGGACTAAAAGTAAATTACGTATTCTCTAAAAAAAAACGTTTAGTTTATATACAATGTAAACAAAACTAACCTAACTACAATATAATTGACTGAAAGTGTGCATATTCACGATCCTTCCGTTTATAATTAATGTAATATAATTACATACAAAAACTAAAATGAACAGTCCAAATTGACTCCCTAATGATAAAAGTACATGTATTATGCAACCCACCCATGTGGATGGTGTGGCAATCGATTGGGAAGAACGGGGAAAACTGTTATTTCCTTGCTTCGTCACTCTTACATTTGGCTTTAATGCCTGCCTGATTGGCTTATTAACTGTGTTTAACTACGTACAAATGACAGTGGTATTAAGATAGGGTATTTTAAATGTTAGGAAAGCCTAATTGTTGCCTAATTTTTTTCTATAATTTTTACAATTTAAAATGTTCAGTTTTTACCTAAATTCAACCTTAGTTTACTAAAATTTACTAACTTAGGTTTAACATTTACAGTTTCACATTTAAAAATGAATTTAATACAAAATTTACATTAAAATTTTAGCAATTTTCTTACATAGATACATTACATAGCTTATGTATTTTTAATTATTGTGACACATTATTATTCATCTCCCACTTCAACTTCAGTTGCAATTCCATTATTCCCCATTACCAATGACGAACACAGAGAAGGATGTAACAGGCTAAGTTGAGACTGGACAATAGGCTCGTCCAGATTTTGTTCTAAAACTACCCCATCTGTGAAGATCTTATCAAACCACTATTGTAATAAAGAACATAAATTGTGTATTGTTCACTTGTTAATTGGGAAACTCGAGGAAGCTACCGTTCCTAATTGGTCGGACAAAGGTTATTGTTATAAAAACAGGCCAAACTGTTGATTCGCGGTCTGCCTCTATTTTTGGTACATGTTACACTTTCCAGATTGTTTGTTGAATCTACTTTAAGAATGAGAAAAATACATACTCTAGCCCTTTCTTATCTATCAAACATGTATGTATTATTCTTTCAACGTAGGCCTATATGTTTATTTTTGGCCATTTAAAAGTACATTATATTTGCAACGTTCAAAAGACCAGAGAATTAGAACAAAATATTTCTAGGTTACATACCAAATAAAAGTATACACAGGCAACCTTGACAAAGACCTTGACAGTGTCACTAGAATGTCCGCCCAGCTGAGCGATAACGTAACAGGTGTTGGAACTGCAAGCTGGAGGCGCGCTCTATCGGCATTCGCTCGAGTGATCCTCGAGTGTACTGGTCAGTTAGTACTTCGTGAGTGTGAGTGAAGACCGCCACGTCTTCTGTAACATGGACGGTCAAATCGCGTCTACCGACCAGCTACATGATCCAGTCCGACCCCCAGGTATGTAATTGCATGTAAACAGCATAGAATTATTGTCAAACTTAAATAAATATTCCCTTATTTTTAAACACATTCAGTATTTAATTAATCGTGTATTTGGACATCTGACATTTTATTTAACTACGTATTTTATCGATGATTTATTCTTTTAGCTGCCACTTGTGTACACAAACAAAAAATACATCTTATCTTTAAATGAAGAATATGCTAATATTTTACAGTTCTCATTAAAAAATACTAGTTTCATTTCCTTGTGTGAAGTTTTGCTGATAATCATGAATAAAAAAAGTATGAACATATCAATGTATTAGATTTATTTTTCATTTAGTTTTATTATTGCAAGTGTCATGATTCACCCCACAAAACTCATGATTGCATCTTCACCCACAAACTTCCTGTAGAACATCCTCTTTACGCTTCCTGATTAAAAATGCCTCTCATTTGAAGAACCCATGCAGTCTGAAACGACGAACACAGTTTGTTGTGTTGTAAAAGATATGGTGCACAAAAATGGTTAAACTAATTTTTTTTTAACAGTTTAGTGGTTTAAAACAGTTGATACAATATTCATCATTACACATTTATAAAATACTATACTTAATATAATTATAGGCAACTATTTAAACAGGGTTTATATTTTAGTTATCTGAAGATAACATATAACGTACGAGTTATAACATTTCTACCTCAAACATCCCATTTAGATTCTAAGTTATTCATTAATTTAAATCCAAGTTTTTTTAGTATGTTACACGCTTTTTAATATGGAGATTGATTTTAACATCTAAATATTATAAAATTGTCAACTTATAATGAGGATGTATACCTATTCCTTTTTTCCATTTTTCCAGAGGCATTTTCAATTTATTATCTTCATCCAAAAACAAACAAAGAACCTCTAAAACCCACACTCATGTTTTTAACTAGATTATAACCTACACACACACACACACGCACATATATATATTATTTACTTATCCATTTGTAAATATTAAAATTTTATTACTTTAGAATTGTTAAAGAGATAAACGTTGACGAATTATCAAATAGAGATGAAGTGAATATGTTTGCCAAATAGGTCAACAGAATATTACAAATCAAACTAAAAAAATATATTTGTTTCAGTAACAACCGATGATGATGTTTCTTCAGTATTAACGGGTTTAAGTTTTGAAAAAATTGGCTTCATTATTTAATGTACGTTCATTCATTAGCTTTTCATAAGATGCCTTCATTCATAAATGTCTCTTAATCGAACTTACATTAAGTTAGTTTACACAAGGTTTTTGGTAAAAATAACGAACCCGATTGGGCACCTAGGATTTTAAACATAAAATATCGATAAAATAACTGCTACAAATAACCTTGGTATAAGGCAACCACTTTTTGTTCGCTGAGAGGACTATCGTAACAGGAAAAGAAACCTTTTGGAACGACCTCTTGGAACCACTTCATGGAAGAAGACATAATCTTTGATTCGATAGGCCCCGAATC
Source organism: Stictocephala bisonia (assembly GCA_035578905.1). Lineage (NCBI taxonomy): Eukaryota > Metazoa > Arthropoda > Insecta > Hemiptera > Membracidae > Stictocephala > Stictocephala bisonia. Next base: position 213,122 of record JAQJVL010001101.1, read on the forward strand.
CCTTACATGTTAACTTCTTAGACCTTGAAACCACTAATGTACTAAAGTAAAAAATGAATCACACAAACAGATATTGAAGGAGAGACAACGCACAATCACACAAACAGATATTGAAGGAGAGACAACGGAAGGAGAGATTTATCTTACAATGTGGCCCCACATAATTATGTTCAACTGGCTTAAGATCAGGACTTTCTACTGACCAATGCAGAATGGGTATTAAACCTTCATCAAGGTAATTTTGCACAACCCTAGCCGTATGTGGTTGGGCATTATCTTGAATGGGGATGAAATCTTCTCCTACAACTCAACGAGCCACTTCATGATGTGAAACAAACCTCTTCCACGTCGGCGAGTCGTAAATTAGATCCCGATGGCTGCATCAAAGAACCTCTATCAAAAATAACAAGTTCTGTGCAAGCCTCCATGTATATGCCTCCCCACACCATTGCTGAGCATCCGTGAAAACTGTCTCTTGGATATAAGGTGCATGTGAATATCTCTCGCCACTGCGCCTCCAAATTGGCTCACGCTCATCTGGTGATTGCAAATTGAATCTGGCCCCCTGTGACCACAATACGTGACGCTAGGCCACAGACGATCTTACCCTCAAGCCTACTTCTTGAAGCCTTCTACTTACTGTAACAGTACTTACTTACATTCACACTTCGAACTCTTCGAAGTACTTCCGTAGCTCAAAATAAGTTTGGAAAATGATTCGCAAACTTAGTGACACAACATAATGATCACCACCCATGTTGGAGAACATACCTATATGGTGGAGGGTGTGTCCACAAAATGGAGGATGTAGCTACATGCTGGAGGGCGTACCCACATGGTGGACAGCGTGCCCAGAAGTTGGTGGAGGGTGTATCCATTTGGTGAGGGATATACAGCCACACGGTAGAGGGTGTATCGACATGGTATATTATATTATGGAGGATATTCCGTATTATAATATGGAGGATACAGCCACACGGTAGAGGGTGTAGCTACATAGGGGAGGGTGTAGCCATTTGGTAGTGGGTGTAGCCACGTGATAGAGGGTGTAGCTACACCATGTTAGGGTGAAGCTACATGGGGGAGGGTATAGCTACATGGAGAAAGTTTTAGTCATATGTTGAAGGATGCATCCACATGGTTGCGGGTGTATCCAAGTGGTGAACGATATAATCATACGATGGAGGGATAATAGCCAATATATGCAATTACCACGGTGCATGAAAAGTATATGTACTTCTAAAACCATTAATATTAAACCAAAAATGACAAGTATAATCCATAGCTAATCAACATCAATTATTAGTGACTCGTTCGAGTGTATAACCACCGCTGAACAGTCAAAGTCACTGTTGAATGGAACGTACTGAACTACAAACCTAGTATGGACCACTACGACAAATGTTTGACCAGTTCTTTACTATTATGGTGGTAGTTTTGTTTAACAAGGGTACAGTAGTTTCAAATAATCGCAAATTTATTATAAGCTATGGTTCAGAACATAAATAACTAAAGTGAAAGTGGACGACTTGTTTCAGATCGAGTGATCAATTTTCAGGTCTTTTGTTTCACCTCTGTTAAGTATATTAAATACACACGACATTTTATAACACAGTTCATACAAGTCTAGAATATACTAAAATTTAAAAATAAAAAATAATAAAAACAAACACGAGCCAGCATGTATTTGAACTCTTAAAGTGCAACGGAGTTCAAGTGGGTTGAACACTTAGCACAGACGAAACAGAAGATCTGAAGATTGATCACTCGATCGCATGTTGGACAGATTAACTGATTCACAGGTAAATCACCTCACTGTACCGTTGTTGTTGCACCATCTACTAAGCTGAGTTTGTTTACGATTTGTCTACTGTAATTTTACTGTCAGCACTTTTTTTGAGTTTAAAGTTATAAGTATTGCAATTTTCTAATATTAACTGTTTTTATTCTTTTACTGCCATGTACATTTTGAAAATAACATACTTAGGACTGATAAATTATAGTACTGATATGCCCAAGTGCAACGTATTGAAGTCAACGTATTGTGTTATCATAGCGTCAATGATAAAATATATCGGTGACTCTTAGTTAAGGTGTCTAGGCAATGACTTGTTCTTCAGGATTTAAAAGTTATATAACCTCATAATGGAACATGTTTTACGTCCTGGAAGCCCTTGTATGAAACCAAAATTTCCTTGAGCCCTCTGAAGACCAGAATCTCCACCACTGTCAATATACTTGTTGATTCTCTACGTTACTTTGTCTATGGCCAGGACACTGATTTCTGTCCCTCCTTGAAACAAAAGGTCCTTGGAACAACGTAGCGATAAGTTGTCAAGGTAGCAATGAATAACTGTGCTGATAAAAGCCCGTTCAGACTATCGCTTTACCGTATACTTATTACTGTGGTATTTATCGTCCCGCTTGTGGAGTGGAATTAGCATTGTATTTATCACTTGTTGTGTTTTATTAGCCATAACATAGGCGCTCAATTGTACGTGCGGCCTTCACTGAAGCCACTATATATCGACTGAAACACTATGTTTACTGAGTAATCAATGCCTTTTCTGAAAGTATATAAACTATGCATTTTGGTGCATATCAAATGACTACAGCCCTTTGAAATTTATTTTGAAAGCTACGTATCTCTATTTGACTCAACTGTTATACAGATTTTTTCTTTATTTGTCTGCTAACAATATTTACAATGTAGGTATACATTACTTTTTATTATAATTGATACTTTTGTATTATATACACTAAATTACTGGCTCTTTTCGACGGAATTAAATAAATTCACGAGAGAATGTACAGTTGCACAAATTTTCCGTTGATTATTTACAGCTTAAACTTAATGTGAATACCATGAAATGGTTCGCATTTCAAAATGTACAATTCTACTCTAATTTCAATCTATGTTTAGGAGTTTATACCTTATTAAGTAAAAATATTTCAATAAATTAATATTTTTAATTCCTGTATTGGTTCCTGTTTTTCCGAATCTTAAATTTTGAACAAAACTAGTTTATTTAATCAGTGGTTTAAATCATCAAAACTAATAAATTGTTCTGAATATTCATTGTGCACGCCATATATATTCTTCACAAATTGTCCCAAATATTCGTTGTGTACGCCATATATATTCTTCACAAATTGTTCCAAATATTCGTTGTGTACGCCATATATATTCTTCACAAATTGTTCCAAATATTCGTTGTGTGTGCCATATATATCTTCACAAATTATTCCAAATATTCGTTATGTGTGCCATATATATTCTTCACTAATTGTTCCAAATATTCGTTGTGTGCGCCATATATATTCTTTACAAATCGTTCCAAATATTTGTTTTGCGTGCCATATATATTCTTCCCAAATTGTTCCAAATATTCGTTGTGCGCGCCATATATATTCTTCACGAATTGTTTTTATTGCTGTACTCAAATGTAGATAACATTGAAGACAACTTGTCAGTGGATTATCGTATGTTTTAAAACAGATCCAAATTTAATGTCTACTCAGCAATGAATTTAGTGAGCTACTTATCAAAGTAGTTGAAATATATGCCTTTATCAAGAATGAACTAATATTCTGAAAAGCTTGTTTTCATTTATCGTGGATTCAAAGGTAATTCCTTCATGGACATACATCAACCTCATACATAAACTATTCATTTCAATTCCACAGTTCTGTTTTCAATTGTATTGTAAGATGAATCATTAATACATCAAGTTTCGTGATGTTATTTTGCAAATATTTGAACCAATAAAATATATGGGTTTACCTCGTTTACATGTTACATATTGTAGAATACTTAAATTATTTTATTTATTTATTTGGCAAAGTACATTTTCGGACATAAAATTGTCGATAAAGTTTGTTGTAGGATTAAATTTCAAATAATTATCAGCAATTTCGTTCCAATGTTGTATTTTAAAATTGATTCTGGATCAAGCAATAGCCCATATTCAAGTTTCACAAGGGTACTGAGAAAGTTCCTCCCCAAGACTTGGTAACCATTTATGGGTGTCGTTCTGTAATTATTGAGGGTGGTATCTAAGATTGACTGCTACATGTAAAGGGTAATTTATTTGCCACCCAGTAAAATGTTTTAAGTTTATATAGTCATTAGTATATTGATATTGTATATTACATAAATAAAGTTATAGTTCTAGACTTTAAGTAACAAAACTTTCAGAGGATCTTTTGTGTTTACTTAACACTTAACTTTAGTTAGTTAACAACAAGGCCTATGTTAGTTAATGTTAACATTAATACATTGAACTTAAATACCAGAATAGTTTACTCCTGCAAACACTACAATATCAATGTTCGTGTAAGGGTGGGCTGGTGGGTCCATCAGGATAGTCCATCAGGAGTCATGTCCTTGAGAGGCCGGATGGTCCATCAGGAGTCATGTCCTTGAGAGGCCGGATGGTCCATCAGGAGTCATGTCCTTGAGAGGCCGGATAGTCCATCAGGAGTCATGTCCTTGAGAGGCCGGATAGTCCATCAGGAGTCATGTCCTTGAGAGGCCGGATGGTCCATCTGGAGTCATGTCCTTGAGCGGCTGGATAGTCCATCAGGAGTCATGTCCTTGAGAGGCCGGATGGTCCATCTGAAATCGTGTCTTTTTAGAACGGTGTAGCTACCAAGATACAAAATTATTCAGCTTGTTCAGAAAAAACAATTTATGATGTGAAAAATAGGTATACTTGTACAGCATCTAAGTGATACAGACATATCCTTGAATCCCACAATTCTTATATACATTTTAACTGTTTTTTAATGTTATAACTTAGCTATAATTGTAACTGGTTACATAACTAGCTAGTTAAAATATATTAAGAGTTCATCTCCTTGCTGTATAGCTAGCTTTATGTATGCTAAGACAATATGATAAAACAATGCTAAGACAATTGAATCAAGTATTATTGGTTCAAAATGTTCATAAATCAGTTATATTATACATTTACTCAATCAGTAAAACAACTGCCTGTAAAAACATAATAGACATAAAAAGAGGTTCGAATAAAAATCATACCATATACTGTATTGCAAAGTGCTATAATAAACGTAAATATTTAGGTTATTGAGTACATTTGTGATGTATCTTCACTGCATTAGTTATGTTTAAGTAATACATGTTACTTACTTAAAATTACTAAATTTATGACGTACTGTGATGTAGACATGAAGGAGGTCATCTCTTGGTAGATAACACCAAGTTGTTGGGAAAGGGGATCTCTTGCTCATATCGGTATCTACTCATTGCCGTGGAAACCTTCAAGCTCAGTAAACAGCCTGCTCCACTTAGCCTATGTTCCAATTCACTTGCTGCTCAATCATTGTTCCACTGACTTTACGATGTGACGTCACTGTCAGTCAATTAAAAGGAAATTTATGTACTCATAAATTGAGGCTTTTATATGCACTTAAAATTATCGCCTCTTAAGAGGTATATGCTTGCCATACTTGGAACTCAAAATTTCCGAAAATTTTTATTAAATGAAAGTATGTGGATAAAAGTAGTTTTTGTACCAATCCTATGTCTGTTTCTGCAGAAATTGTGGAACCAGAATGTAATTAAATATATATCCATATGGAATATTTGATGGGAAGTAAATGTTTATTTTTTCAAGATTATAACATTTACTTTGTATCCTCATAACAATTCAACCATGCATGTTTTTTTTTTTTTTTTTTTTTTTTTTTTACTAATTCAACCACTGATTACAACATATAAACAAAACAAGTTGGTATTCTTAAATTTACCAACCAATCTTATAGTTTTTCAAAAGTAATAAAATTTCAAAACTAATCAAGACAAGTTCATATTGTCACTACGACAGCATCCCTGTTCAACAAGTTGGGTTAAAACCTGTTGCAGCCAGGTACTACATACGACATATTTAATTGAGAATGGGTTTCGAAAGAAATTATCAGAAGTATTTTTTGGTCTTTCATGCTTATAACACTGCCTGGAGAAAGTGCATGTTACTTAAATTTTACAAATTAATTCCGTGTCCTCGACTATTGTGATTTCTGAATTCCACCCTAAGCAACAGCTTAATTAAAGTTTGCCTGGGTCTGAATGATGGACTGCCACAAGTCTCTGTTCTTGTTCCTCTTTTATTCATTGTATACAACTCCGACGTTGTGCAGTAACTTGCTGGATTGTCGTGGAGAGCCAACGCACATGTCCTGCGTACTATTGCTTTGTTCCTTGTTTTAACAACTATTTAACAATTGTTGTTAATCAACAATTAACAACTACTGAATTGTTGCTACCGTGTGGTTAATCAGTAAACATGTACGAGAGATAAATATAAAACTGAACAGGGTGATGAGAGATATTCCGGGGCCTTCATTACAATTCCTCTACAATGGGTTCCACTGCAGAGCAACGTAGCTCTTCCAGGTATTAAAGACGCAAAGAGGCTCTTCTTAGAGAGTTCAAAAAGATCCTATCTACTCCAAATATCCCCATTTTGCAAGTCATCCCACAACGTTCAGGATGACTTCAATCTAGAAAACCTCTTCAACTAGCTTTCCAAATGATTTTTTTCCAAAAACCAACTGGGATTAAACTTGGGATATGCTTGGCGGTCGAAATAAATTTCTGGTATCATACCCTATGATCATCATCAGTGGATGAACCTTCTTCGTAAGGAATGGACTATGTTGAGTCTCTTTGGCAACTACGTGTTTAATCCCAATAAAAAGAACCATGCTAGTCTATCACTCAATGATGAGTTTTTCAACATTTCCATGACGAATGATGTAAGTCAGTTTAACGACAATTAACTGGCACGCCGGTTGGACGTCCTGCCGGTGGCGGTCCGGGCTCTCGGTCTTGTCTAGGTTTGCCGAAGCATGCCGTGAGTTCCGGCCGCCGATTCAATCCCGCCACGGTGCTCTTAACTGAGATGTAGCTACTGAAAATATGAGTGAGGAATGACAAATTATCAGTCATGTCATTGTAGAGTCAAAATGCAAAATGTGAATCACACAATTCATGATTGCTCATTTCGTTCTTTTCCGGGTAGATTATCTGGCCTTCATTAAATCGGATAAGCAGGTGTTGGATGGTTACGAAACCTGGATTAGGCCATGTGACGAAATATCAGTATTTAAACATTAAGACACTATAATTATGTACTTTAGATTTTATTTATTAGTCTTAATTCAATTTTTCATTCCTTTTCCTTTCAAATTGGTAGCTAGCTTTGAAAGTGTATACAAATCAATCGAACCCATAAATTAGTTCAATTTATCCTACCATCTTTCCAATAGTATGAATTTACAGCTGAACTTTACCAAAGAAATCGTAAATATATACTATATAAGGCAATAAATAATATTTTCATATCTTTCTTTTCAAAGCGTGTGTAAGTATAATAAGATTCTTAATATTAAGGAACGTTAATATTCTAAAAATATGATATACAATCAACCCACCTCCGCCCCCCTCCATTATTAAAATTACGGACGTGGCTGACACGTGAAACATATTTCATTCACTATTCATACTATAAGTAGTGGCTGGAATCTTTATTTTTCATTTGGAGCAGTTTGTGGGATAAAAACCATAAAATTCCGAGGAACAAATATATTTTTCTCAACTCTCGACGACCAAGTGATTTCAATAGGACATTTTGCTTTGAAGTCTGTTTTTATCTGACAGCCAATTGCTTTAGTTACTTTCCCTTTTAAGGTTGAATTCATATTGAGTGGTTGTTACTGTTTTTGTTTCTTTACATTCCTATTTTATCAACTAAATAAACAAATCAATAAATTTTGTACATTTCCAGCTGTATACGCTCTGTGTTTGTTCTTTTTAAGAGCTCTATTATCTGTTTTGTAAATTCAATTGATGATAACTTCAGAACAGTGTTCTCCTCAAGAAGTGATTTTTCCTTTTTCTATTCCAAATAAGTAAGTCTTTCAATTAATTTGTACTGGTTTCTTAAAGCTGTATCTCTTGGCTTGTAAATATTTTTCAAATCTTATGCAATGTTTATGGAAGGAAAAATAAATCCATTTTATTCATATCTATTGATTATTAACTTGCGATGTTTCAAAAAGATTTTTTGCTTGGCCATTAATTAAAGTATGATTAAGTTTCATTAAAAAATTTTAAGAATATTTACTATAAATGAAAAGTTTCTTTAATAAACCAATAAGGTTAAAAGTAGTTATCTAAATATAAAATGTGCCTGTAGTCCTATGTTTGTTATTGATAAATAAGAGAAGACACAAGAAAAACAAAACCGCCAGTGAAAGTGTTATAGCCCGCCCAAGAGTAACTTAGACGGCCATCTTCTGAATGTTTCCACAGACGCCTTGCTCTTAATGTATCGGAGAAAATGTTGTTTCTTACCTCTCAGAACTCAATCATTTATTGTATTAGTATAAGAGCCCATTGTTTATATGAGTGATCAAATCTATTTCGCCTAACTGCAAATAATTTTTAAACTATAAAATATACATTTTAGATACATTTGATAAAAGTGCATGTTTTTTACTTGGAAATGATGTTAAAAATTTAAATAATGAAAGAAACTTAAAAAGAATCATGCTAGTATATCACTCGATGATGAATTATTCAATATTTTCATGACGAATCATGTTTTTCATAACATTTGATAGAAGCACGTGTTTTTTATTTAGAATGACGTTAAAAATTAAAATAATAAAATAAACTTAAAAAGAACCATGTTAGTCTACCACTCAATGATGAGTTTTTCAACATTTCCATGACGAATGATGTAAGTCAGTTTAACGACAGTTAATCGGATTAACTTACAGTATTATGATTAAAAACGTATAATTATTTTCATGATAAGTAACCGTTCGAAAACACATGAAATTTTATATTCTAATTTAACTTTTGTACGGTATGTAATAAATATCATTTTTTTAAACATAAAATTCTACATAAAGTTTTATTACTCTGCATACCATAGCTTTTATAAACATTTCAAGATTAAATTAAAAAAAAAACACTACGGCATGTAATTTTATTTATTTTCATACTACCGTTTTGCATTTAATACAAACTGCAGTGGATCAGTGATATAATAACTGTAAGCCAACCAACGAATATAAAAAAATTAACAAACAGTGTTTTTGGAACTTTATAGATCCAAATCCACTGAACCAAATGCACCTATCTGTAACAAATATTTTATGAGGTTTTGCTTTTTTTATAATATTTTCTTCTTCTTCATAAAAACAATCAGAGTGGCATTTCTGTTACTAACCCAATAAAAATCTGTTAAAAAAATGAAGTAAATAGAATGTATAAAATTATATTGTAGGATTTATATAATGATACATTATTTATTTAAAGGTTGTGGTCATGCTGATAAATCCAAGGAATGATTTAGAAAATATAGAAAGATCAAATTTGCTTATTTAGAGAAATGTTCATGTAAGATCAAAGAAAGGCTAAGAATGGAGTAAATTTTTCTCTATATTATTATATGTAGAATGGGGTCGTGACAGAAATCTTAGTGTTATATTAGAAGGTAGTCCAGTAACTGTTATGAGGCCGTAAGTCATATGATGGTTCAGTTAAGTAACCTATGTAATTGGTTTCTTTATTACTATATATTTAGTATTCATTTTCCGTTTAATGATTCCCAGAAATACAAAGTATTATCTTATCAGAGTTAAGAACGATAATTTAGCTTTCAATAAGTTAACAAGCTATTTAGCCCGACTTTTACTAAATGAGGTGGTATTAATTGTTGTACTATCATGCCGACTGTATCTATAATTAAAAAACAATTAAATAATAATAAGGGCATGAAATAAAATTAATGCATTCCCTTCCCATACATTTTCACAAGACATAAAAGTCTCTTAGTTCCAGATTAACAGACCATTTATGATGAATTTTCATTAATGACAAGTCATTAAACAAACTATTCGAGTCAATTTAGGCATTTTGAATGAGGCATTCTTCAAAATCAAGAAATATTTTCACTCCAGAAGCAGTTTTTAGTATGTTTTGAAAAAATTGAAATAATACAAGATTATTATTTTAATAAAACTCGGAACATCTAAGATCTTAAATCAACGTTCAAGGCGTATTCACATAAATGTTGTCACTTTATTGACTTTGAAACATGTAATATTGAAGTGATTGTGAACAAAAATTGTCTATTAGCTACTGCACACCACAGATAAGAAATAGACAGAGACCGCATCTAATATTCTGTAAATGTTTGTCAAGTTAGTGTGTCGAATAATTATTTCTCCAGACTGTCGTGCAGATGGTAGGGGAAGTACCTTGTCAGTCCCTCCCTTCATTCCTCCCAAATTCTCAAAGATAAAGGTATCGTCACTACAGTTTTATAAATATATACCTTAGTTGTAATCTACTTGTAAGTTCCACTGAAGCACCCGCGACCTCTGTTTCATTTTCTCTTGTTGACACCAAATCAATAAATGAGAGGATAAAGCTGAAAAAGTAATAAACTGAAAACTAATAACTTCAGGATTGAACTTCACAGTGAATAAAATACCGAACTGACTCCCTTCCAGCACATCAGAATTGAGGTGTTTGGTTGAGCTGGAAGCAAATTTTTGCGAGTAAATTACATGGTATTCAGGAGTAGCGACGTTAAGTTACTGATGAATACATTGGTGCTGGAGTCACAACAGTACAGTTGTCGAGGTACGAGTAAATTACATGGTATTCAGGAGTAGCGACGTTAAGTTACTGATGAATACATTGGTGCTGGAGTCACAACAGTACAGTTGTCGAGGTACGAGTAAACTACATGGTATTCAGGAGTAGCGACGTTAAGTTACTGATGAATACATTGGTGCTGGAGTCACAACAGTAGAGTTGTCGAGGTATGAGTAAATTACATGCTATTCAAGAGTAGCGAGGTTAAGTTACTGATGAATACATTGGCGCTGGAGTCACAACAGTACAGTTGTCGAGGTACGAGTAAATTACATGGTATTCAGGAGTAGCGACGATAAGTTACTGGTGAATACATTGGTGCTGGAGTCACAACAGTACAGTTGTCGAGGTACGAGTAAATTACAAGGTATTCAGGAGTAGCGACGTTAAGTTACTGATGAATACATTGGTGCTGGAGTCACAACAGTACAGTTGTCGAGGTACGAGTAAATTACATGGTATTCAGGAGTAGCGACGTTAAGTTACTGATGAATACATTGGTGCTGGAGTCACAACAGTACAGTTGTCGAGGTACGAGTAAATTACATGGTATTCAGGAGTAGCGACGTTAAGTTACTGGTGAATACATTGGCGCTGGAGTCACAACAGTACAGTTGTCGAGGTACGAGTAAATTACATGCTATTCAAGAGTAGCGAGGTTAAGTTACTGATGAATACATTGGTGCTGGAGTCACAACAGTACAGTTGTCGAGGTACGAGTAAATTACATGGTATTCAGGAGTAGCGACGTTAAGTTACTGGTGAATACATTGGTGCTGGAGTCACAACAGTACAGTTGTCGAGGTACAAGTAAACTACATGGTATTCAGGAGTAGCGACGTTAAGTTACTGGTGAATACATTGGTGCTGGAGTCACAACAGTACAGTTGTCGAGGTACGAGTAAACTACATGGTATTCAGGAGTAGCGACGTTAAGTTACTGGTGAATACATTGGTGCTGGAGTCACAACAGTACAGTTGTCGAGGTACGAGTAAATTACAAGGTATTCAGGAGTAGCGACGATAAGTTACTGGTGAATACATTGGTGCTGACGTCACAACAGTACAGTTGTCAAGGTACGAGTAAATTACATGGTATTCAGGAGTAGCGAAGTTAAGTTACTGATGAATACATTGGTGCTGGAGTCAAAACAGTACAGTTGTCGAGGTACGAGTAAATTACATGGTATTCAGGAGTAGCGACGTTAAGTTACTGGTGAATACATTGGTGCTGGAGTCACAACAGTGCAGTTGTCGAGGTACAAGTAAACTACATGGTATTCAGGAGTAGCGACGTTAAGTTACTGATGAATACATTGGTGCTGGAGTCACAACAGTACAGTTGTCGAGGTACGAGTAAATTACATGATATTCAAGAGTAGCGAGGTTAAGTTACTGATGAATACATTGGCGCTGGAGTCACAACAGTACAGTTGTCGAGGTGCGAGTAAATTACATGGTATTCAGGAGTAGCGACGTTAAGTTACTGGTGAATACATTGGTGCTGGAGTCACAACAGTACAGTTGTCGAGGTACGAGTAAACTACATGGTATTCAGGAGTAGCGACGTTAAGTTACTGATGAATACATTGGTGCTGGAGTCACAACAGTACAGTTGTCGAGGTACGAGTAAACTACATGGTATTCAGGAGTAGCGACGTTAAGTTACTGATGAATACATTGGTGCTGGAGTCACAACAGTACAGTTGTCGAGGTACGAGTAAATTACATGGTATTCAGGAGTAGCGACGTTAAGTTACTGGTGAATACATTGGTGCTGGAGTCACAACAGTACAGTTGTCGAGGTACGAGTAAATTACATGGTATTCAGGAGTAGCGACGTTAAGTTACTGATGATTACATTGGTGCTGGAGTCACAACAGTACAGTTGTCGAGGTACGAGTAAATTACATGGTATTCAGGAGTAGCGACGTTAAGTTACTGATGAATACATTGGTGCTGGAGTCACAACAGTACAGTTGTCGAGGTACGAGTAAATTACATGGTATTCAGGAGTAGCGACGTTAAGTTACTGATGAATACATTGGTGCTGGAGTCACAACAGTACAGTTGTCGAGGTACGAGTAAATTACATGGTATTCAGGAGTAGCGACGTTAAGTTACTGATGAATACATTGGTGCTGGAGTCACAACAGTACAGTTGTCGAGGTACGAGTAAATTACATGGTATTCAGGAGTAGCGACGTTAAGTTACTGGTTAATACATTGGTGCTGGAGTCACAACAGTACAGTTGTCGAGGTACGAGTAAACTACATGGTATTCAGGAGTAGCGACGTTAAGTTACTGATGAATACATTGGCGCTGGAGTCACAACAGTACAGTTGTCGAGATGCGAGTAAACTACATGGTATTCAGGAGTAGCAACGTTAAGTTACTGATGAATACATTGGCGCTGGAGTCACAACAGTACAGTTGTCGAGATGCGAGTAAACTACATGGTATTCAGGAGTAGCGACGTTAAGTTACTGATGAATACATTGGCGCTGGAGTCACAACAGTACAGTTGTCGAGATGCGAGTAAACTACATGGTATTCAGGAGTAGCGACGTTAAGTTACTGGTGAATACATTGGCGCTGGAGTCACAACAGTACAGTTGTCGAGGTGCGAGTAAATTACATGGTATTCAGGAGTAGCGAGGTTGAGTTACTGATGAATACATTGGTGCTGGAGTCACAACAGTACAGTTGTCGAGGTGCGAGTAAATTACATGGTATTCAGGAGTAGCGAGGTTGAGTTACCGATGAATACATTGGCGCTGCAGTCACAAAAGTACAGTTGTCGAGGTGCGAGTAAACTACATGGTATTCAGGAGTAGCGAGGTTCAGTTACTGATGAATACATTGGCACTGGAGTCACAACAGTACAGTTGTCGAGGTGCGAGTAAATTACATGGTATTCAGGTATAGCGAGGTTGAGTTACTGATGAATAATTTGACGCTGGAGTCACAACAGTTTAGTTGTCGATTTGCGAGTAAATTACATGGTATTCAAGAGTAGCGAGGTTGAGTTACTGATGAATACATTGGCGCTGGAGTCGCAACAGTACAGTTGTCGAGGTGCGAGTAAATTACATGGTATTCATTAGTAGCGAGGTTGATTTACTGATGAATAAATTGACGCTGGAGTCACAACAGAAGAGTTGTCGAGGTGTAAGTAAACTACACGGTATTCAGGAGTAGCGAGGTTGAGTTAGTGATGAATACATTGGCGCTGGAGTCGCAACAGTACAGTTGTCGAGGTGCGAGTAAATTACATGGTATTCAGGATTAGCGAGGTTGAGTTACTGATGAATAAATTGACGCTGGAGTCACAACAGTAGAGTTGTCGAGGTGCGAGTGAAAGTATTGAAGAACCCCACTTCGCTAACCTGTCTGCTGAGACTGTTAAGTACCGGTTGGCGGCCGACAACAGTGTAAATATTCTGCACGATTTGCGCATGCCTTAGCGAATACTGACACACCTAACCTAACCTTCGCCTGTAACCTCCACAGTGACTCTAAATAAGGAAAATGTAAGATTGCAAATTTATTTTATACATTGACCTAAAAACGTATTTTATCGTATTTAAATTTAGGTTTTGTTTTCTAAATAAAGATGTACAAAAGAGATCTTATTCAGAGAAAGCCTTTTCTTTGAATTTAAAAGAAGTCCTTTTCACAGCTTTAAAATAAAGGTTGAGGTTGTAAGTCAGGATAAAGTTTGGTCCTGAGATATTGAACTATATTGTTATGGAGATTTGGAATTTGGTTCGACTATAGAAGTGGGCCAACAGGTCAGATAAATATTTTTTATTCGCCATCATTCTGGAATGTGAGATATAATCAATCTAAACAACTTGCCAGTATGTTATTACTTCCTCCATAATTGTATAATGGGACCAGGAGTTTAAATTTCCCCAGGATTCCAGAAAATATAAATACTTAGAACTGATTAAATTTAGAGAATTTAAAGGATAGTTCATGTCACACTATCCTCAACACAGTGTACTGATTGTCTGTCTTTAATTGCAATAAATGGAAAACCACGTTACAGCCTCTCTTTACCACGTTACAATAACGGAAGCATCTCGTTACCACGTTACAATAACGAGAACCTCTCTTACCACGTTACAATAACGGAAGCATCTCTTTACCACGTTATAATAACGAAAACCTCTCATTACCACGTTACAATAACGGAAGCATCTCGTTACCACGTTACAGTAACGAGAACCTCTCTTTACCACGTTACAATAACGAGAACCTCTCTTTACCACGTTACAATAACGAGAACCTCTCTTTACCACGTTACAATAACGGAAGCATCTCTTTACCACGTTACAATAACGAGAACCTCTCTTACCACGTTACAATAACGGGAGCCTCTCTTTACCACGTTACAATAACGGAAGCATCTCGTTACCACGTTACAATAACGAGAACCTCTCTTTACCACGTTACAATAACGAGAACCTCTCTTTACCACGTTACAATAACGGAAGCATCTCGTTACCACGTTACAATAACGAGAACCTCCCTTACCACGTTACAATAACGGAAGCATCTCTTTACCACGTTATAATAACGAGAACCTCTCTTTACCACGTTACAATAACGGAAGCATCTCGTTACCACGTTACAATAACGAGAATCTCTCTTACCACGTTACAATAACGGGAGCCTCTCTTTACCACGTTACAATAACGGGAGCCTCTCTTTATCACGTTACAATAACGGAAGCATCTCTTTACCACGTTACAATAACGGGAGCCTCTCTTTACCACGTTACAATAACGGGAGCCTCTCTTTACCACGTTACAATAACGAGAACCTCTCTTTACCACGTTACAATAACGAGAACCTCTCTTTACCACGTTACAATAACGAGAACCTCTCTTTACCACGTTACAATAACGGAAGCATCTCGTTACCACGTTACAATAACGAGAACCTCTCTTACCACGTTACAATAACGGGAGCCTCTCTTTACCACGTTACAATAACGGAAGCATCTCGTTACCACGTTACAATAACGAGAACCTCTCTTTACCACGTTACAATAACGAGAACCTCTCTTTACCACGTTACAATAACGGAAGCATCTCGTTACCACGTTACAATAACGAGAACCTCCCTTACCACGTTACAATAACGGAAGCATCTCTTTACCACGTTATAATAACGAGAACCTCTCTTTACCACGTTACAATAACGGAAGCATCTCGTTACCACGTTACAATAACGAGAACTCTCTTACCACGTTACAATAACGGGAGCCTCTCTTTACCACGTTACAATAACGGGAGCCTCTCTTTATCACGTTACAATAACGGAAGCATCTCTTTACCACGTTACAATAACGGGAGCCTCTCTTTACCACGTTACAATAACGGGAGCCTCTCTTTACCACGTTACAATAACGGGAGCCTCTCTTTATCACGTTACAATAACGGGAGCATCTCTTTACCACGTTACAATAACGAGAACCTCTCTTACCACGTTACAATAACGGGAGCCTCTCTTTATCACGTTACAATAACGGAAGCATCTCTTTACCACGTTACAATAACGAGAACCTCTCTTACCACGTTACAATAACGGGAGCCTCTCTTTACCACGTTACAATAACGGGAGCCTCTCTTTATCACGTTACAATAACGGAAGCATGTCTTTACCACGTTACAATAATGAGAACCTCTCTTACCACGTTACAATAACGGGAGCCTCTCTTTACCACGTTACAATAACGGGAGCCTCTCTTTACCACGTTACAATAACGAGAACCTCTCTTACCACGTTACAATAACGGGAGCCTCTCTTTATCACGTTACAATAAAGGGAGCCTCTCTTTACCACGTTACAATAACGGGAGCATCTATTTACCACGTTACAATAACCTATCCACCCTAACTATGCTTCCAAACACTCGAGGTTTAACAATTAGATAACATGTACAAAATCTAAACTATTTTTAGGGTTTATGGAAAATCCAATTAGAGTTTGGAAAGGGCCGTTACTTTTTCTGTGAAATATATACAGTATAAAAATATAATTGTAAAATGTAGTTGCGCCAATGTTCCAAAAATATACTGTGGTCAGAGGTTACGCTGGGAACGATCGAAGGACAAGAGGAATTAACGTACAAACACTGTTTCAGTTCCAGAAACACCATATACTGAGTATTCTAACGTTGTTACAGGACAACAGTCCAAACTCATCAACTAGACTTAGTTGGACCTCCCGGATCTAATCCCGTAACCCATGCTTTAAAGTCAGGAGTGCTAGCCGGAAGCACTAATATTTCATGATAAAAGTTTATATATGTATTGTTTAGTAAAAACAAAGTAAATGATCTTAGGACTACGCTTGGAATGCCATCACTTTCAACCAGCATCATGCAATAACCAACCAGTGGAACGGAATGTGCTAATGGGCATGATGTGACAGCGAGTATTCCTTGGTTAACTCATACTCAGCACTATCAGGCACTCTGTTAATTAGCCTGACTAGTCTGTTACTAATTAAGAGGTATGTTTTACATGATATGTCATGTTTTGTTGTACAAAATTGTTTCTGTTTAATCTTCTATTAGTTCTAGCGTCTTGTTTTATATCACTTTCACTAATTCATATTGTCATTTTCATATTATGAAAGTATGATGAATGCAAAATACTTATTTTCTAAAAGTTTTACCTTTTCTGAAAAATTTACTGTTTTAAAAACCGTAATGAAAAATAGATACTAGTTATATTTTGTCATTTACAGTACAAGTGAACGTTACACAATACAAATTTATTACAATGTAAGCACAAAATGCACAAATATATTACGATACACGTACAAAATGCACCAATATTATGGTGAGCGTGGTTCACCGAAATCGATCACCATAATATTTGTGCATTTTGTACTTGTATTGTAATATATTTGTGCATTTTGTGCTTATATTGTGATAAATTTGTGTTGTGTGATGTTCACTTGTACTGTATATGTACCAACACGTATTATGCTAATTAAAAACTATTTATTTTGTGATTTTTTAAAATTTGAAAAAACACCCAGATATTTTCTATTAGTTTTATAGAGTAGTTATTAAATGTATTGTACTTTTCTTAAATAACGGTTATGTAAATTATGGTTCTTAAAAAATATTTTAAGCATTCAGAGATTCTCAACTAAATGATTAATAGACGTTTTTTTTCCAAGGTTTAAGTAGTTTTAAAAAATGTTTCAAGCCTAATAGATCTAAAATAAGTTATTAAATGCACGTTTCCTCTTAGCCAAATAGCAAATGTTATGTAGTTTTATTATTTTTCAAAAATGTTTTAAGCATATAGACATTCTCAATTAATTCATTAATTAAATTTATCTCTATGGATTCATATGACTACAACAATAATGCCTATTTTAGGTTTTATAAGTGGGGAATGTTGTAAAATGAGTTATGAATCAAAACAATAATCATAACGTTATAAATCCAAATAAGAGCAATGAGGAAAATATGAAGGACAGGTTACTAAAATTAACTTACTAAAACCAATACTACTTAAGATAGGGTTTATTTCAGATGGCCTATATCACACGGAGCAATACAAACAAACGTAGTTATCAAGGTTGTAGCGCGCATTATTATCTACCTGGCATTTAACATCTTCCTCCTTCAAGTGTCAACAGTATAAACGACACACCCACATACAGGGCAATCACCTCCACAGTTAATTGTTCACCCAAACACTGTATAAGACACAACAATGTAATCAAATTTGATTGGCCTATTTGTTGGTGCGTTTAACAACCACAAATACTGCTGTTATTTGTTGGTGCGTGTAACAAACACTGCTGTTATTTGTGGGTGCGTGTTACAACCACAAACACTGCTGTTATTTGTTGGTGCGTGTAACAAACACTACTGTTATTTGTGGATGCGTGTAACAACCACAAACACTGCTGTTATTTGTTGGTGCGTGTAACAACCACAACCACTGCTGTTATTTGTTGGTGCGTGTAACAACCACAAACACTGCTGTTATTTGTTGGTACGTGTAACAACCACAAACACTGCTGTTATTTGTTGGTGCGTGTAACAACCACAAACACTGCTGTTATTTGTTGGTGCGTGTAACAACCACAAACACTGCTGTTATTTATTGGTGCGTGTAACAACCACAAACACTGCTGTTATTTGTGGGTGCGTTTAACAACCACAAACACTGCTGTTATTTGTTGGTGCGTGTCACAAACACTGCTGTTATTTGTGGGTGCGTTTAACAACCACAAACACTGCTGTTATTTGTTGGTGCGTGTAACAAACACTACTGTTATTTGTGGATGCGTGTAACAACCACAAACACTGCTGTTATTTGTTGGTGCGTGTAACAACCACAACCACTGCTGTTATTTGTTGGTGCGTGTAACAACCACAAACACTGCTGTTATTTGTTGGTGCGTGTAACAAACACTGCTGTTATTTGTGGGTGCGTGTAACAACCACAAACACTGCTGTTATTTGTTGGTGCGTGTAACAACCACAAACACTGCTGTTATTTGTTGGTACGTGTAACAACCACAAACACTGCTGTTATTTGTTGGTGCGTGTAACAACCACAACCACTGCTGTTATTTGTTGGTGCGTGTAACAACCACAAACACTGCTGTTATTTGTTGGTGCGTGTAACAAACACTGCTGTTATTTGTGGGTGCGTGTAACAACCACAAACACTGCTGTTATTTGCTGGTGCGTGTAACAACCACAAACACTGTTGTTATTTTTTGGTGCGTGTAACAACCACAATCACTGCTGTTATTTGTTGGTACGTGTAACAACCAAACACTGCTGTTATTTGTGGGTACGTGTAACAACCACAAACACTGCTGTTATTTGTTGGTGCGTGTAACAACCACAAACACTGCTGTTATTTGTTGGTGCGTGTAACAACCACAAACACTGCTGTTATTTGTTGGTGCGTGTAACAACCACACACACTGCTGTTATTTGTGGGTACGTGTAACAACCACAAACACTGCTGTTATTTGTTGGTGCGTGTAACAACCACAAACACTGCTGTTATTTGCTGGTGTGTGTAACAACCACAAACTCTGCTGTTATTTGTTGTCAACGAGAACTAATTATTGTTGGTGCATATTTGAGTTGAGATGTAGGCCTTTAGTTTGTGAATTTCTTCTTACAGTCATCACCTCTGATGACTTCCGGTGTATGGGTAGTTCCGGCTTACACGAATCTATTCTCCATAAGAACAATATTAGATTTTTAAAATCGAGCAAAATATAGCTCTACATTAATCCTTTAGAATTGTTATTAATTATTCGATTTTTACGATTAAAGTTTAAAAAATCCTTCAATACGTGCTTAAGTTGATTAATTTTTGTTTTCCTGATTTTCTGGTGCTTTTAATTTCAACAAATGTTTGTATTTGGAACACTTTTAAGAATACGTGCATCACAAAATACTAAACTAAAAAAAAATAATATGCTAGGCAATCAATACACTTCATTACAACAACCGCAACTTTGATTGATTGATTTTCTGGTTAAATCAAATACAATTTAACCAGAAAATGGGAAATATTCAGATTATCCGTTTGGTGTCAGTGTCATGTAAAATAGATCCAAGATGCCCGACGACTCCAGCCCCCCCCCCTTAAAAATATAACATCATAAGATCGATTCACATTTAAACTTGTGATTGCCTACAATTGTACATCTACGACATTCTTAAAATAAATCAAATAGATACAAAATATTAATGTTAGTAAGATTTCATTTGATTAAAACTACAGTACAGACTT
Source organism: Stictocephala bisonia (assembly GCA_035578905.1). Classification (NCBI taxonomy): domain Eukaryota; kingdom Metazoa; phylum Arthropoda; class Insecta; order Hemiptera; family Membracidae; genus Stictocephala; species Stictocephala bisonia. The sequence continues at coordinate 233,631 of JAQJVL010001101.1, forward strand.
AGTTGTTTATTTATTTATTGATGGCGTCACGAAATTTACAAAACTTTTTCAAATAAAAAAACCATCGAGACTACCACAAGACTACTACATATACGAGGCAGTAGTATAAACATAAATAAAAACAACTACTGACATGCAGAGCAATCCGTAAACTAAACTTAAAACCACATCAAGATAACAAGTACAAAACTCATCTAAACGACACGCCAAGACAGTAGGCCTACTAAAGAACGTATCAGAAACGCCGTGAATACTAAATAACGTCTAATAATTCATTATAAGCTGAATTAATTAAGAAATAATCAGGCAAACACTATAAAAAAAAAACTTAATCATAGCAAAATGAAAATAGTTCATTGCAAGTATGCTTTTTTAGTTGTTTTATTATTTTATAAGACTATTTTACTATCCCTAATTTTATAAAGCTTATGTATGTTTGGTGATTTCACCTCGATTATACCAGATGCGCATTAGGGATTGCTTAAGAGTAACTTAAGGAGTGGTATTACTTGAAGGGCTTATGGTTATCTATAAACTAGGTGTGAGATACCATAAAGGACTAGCGGAGATTTGACGAGATATGGCATCGATATTGACTGACAATCGACAGGAATCATAACAAGTCTTTTAAAAAGTACTTAATATTAGTAATACGCAGGTTGTCTCTGAACTCTGATAAGCTCTCTTAGTTGTTGTTACTAGTTAATTTAGAATTACAAATGTCATATTTAAAGTGTCCAACACACCTTGGGAAATCCTTCAAACCCCTATTTTTTTTATTTTTTTTTTTTCACTTTTAAATTTATATCTCAAAAACCAAAAGGTGTATTAAACTGCAATTTTGCATTGTTCTTTATAAAATAAACAAATGTTTTGAGAAAAATTATTGGTTTTCTTGTATGAAAAGTTTCGAAAAATCCTAAATAAATAAATATTTTAATCCTAAATAATTCTTAAACCATTAAATATAATGAAAATTGCTTTAAACAATGTTTTTCAGCAAATTTGATTATATGTCCACTGATGTATAAATTTTAAAAATCAGATGAAAAATAACAAAGAAGATACCATTTATGTGGCAGTATGTACAGTGCAATATGTCTGTATAATGTGTAACACACGTTACAGCTGATAATAAAGCAATTTGTGATTTTAAAACATATGTTTATGTAAACTTTATTTTTGTTCTCGTCAGCTGATTTTAATAAAGTTATTTGTGATAGTCCTCAATCATGTGTTTACATAAACTTTATTGTTGTACTTGTCGACTGATTTAAGTCTATCGCAAATTATCAGCTGTTACATGTGTGTTGCGCATTGTATATGCATATTGCGCTTTATTTACTGTCTCATAAATGATCTCTTCATTGTTATTTTTCCTCCGATTTTTTGAAGTTTTACATAATTATATTTATAATTACATTTTCTAAAGGATGTCGTTTTGTGTAATTTTTAATATATTATTGGTTTAGGAGTTATTTAGGATTTAAAATTTTAAATGGCCACCTTACAGGAAAACCAATAATATTTCTCAAAACGGGTGTTTATTTTATAAAGAACCATGCAAAATTGCAGCTTAATAAACCTTTCGGTTTTTGAGATATAAATTTAAAAGTTTAAAAAACAAAATGGCGGCTGGAAGGACAACCAAGGTGTTTTGGATACTTTAAATATGATATTTTTTATTCTAAATTAACCAGCAACAACAACCAAGAGAGCTTATCAGAGAGTTCAGAGACAACCTGCATATTTATATGGCTTTCAATCCTGGTCTGCCTATCTTCAATATGTACACAATAATATATACATACATTTTTCTAAAGTACAATTATTGTTATTTTATTCGTACGAATATCTACACAAAATAATGTACATGTTTGTGTCTTCCAAATTAATGAATGTGCCTGCGGGGTGACTCAGTGGCTAGTCTTCGAACTGTTCAGTACTGGTAGGTACTTCGTTCGTTGAATAAAATTCACGCACAGACCTGCAGACTCAGTGTAAACTGACAAGTTCAATTTAAATTAAAAAATGTTTATGATGGAAGTCAACGATTTTATTAAGGTGCTGGTCGTTAATAAATCGAGGGAAATGATTTGAGAAGGACGACTGTAGGTAATCTTTGTCACTAACTAAGGTCCACTGATCTTTACAAAGAAAAATATATAAATAGCTTAATAGCCGGGCCAGTAAGGCATCTAGATGAGACAGCTTATTGTGGATCCGAATCTCGTAGTATTGGTTGAGTCCAGAACAAACTTGGCACACATTTCCTTTCTATGAAAACATCCGTACCCGTACCACTGATGGCAATCATTGAGTGGATGCTGCGTCAGTATTAAAAGGATTGATAGTATATCGCCTGAAATTTTAACAACTTTTAACTTCTAAATATCTGGTTACGCCCAGTGCCATGTAACAAGCAGTTTAGTTTAGAAAAAGGTCTCGTTGAAACATAATTGTAAAACGAATTCTATGTTAATTCATAGAATTATAAATACTCTAAAGCATTTATAATTCATTTACTGAGATTTCTCTTAGCTGTACACTTTTTTAAATGTTCTGACCTACATTGTATCCCTAGTTATCTTTGTGTGCTAGTTAATATGAGTTGAGAGAAATAATAGAATTTTCCGATCTTGTCATGAACCTTGAATTCTATTTTACCGTACATTTATATTGCTATCAATGTAAGACGATTCCGATAATGAGAATTTTTTACTAACCTCATTTGTTATCGTCTTTCTAATTGGTTCTTAATGGAAACCGGTTAACAATTTCAATCGTCTCTTTAATGTAATATATATGTACATAAACATCTCTGTACTGGGAAAATAAAACCTTTTACTTATTTATTTTTGTTCTTCAACAACGAAACTGAAGTGTATTATACGACTAGGCCAATCTGACCTAAGCCGGTTATCAAATGACATCATCTAATCTCATTTGTAATCGAGACAAGTCACATGATTCTAAAAATACATGTTTGACACATTCTTACTTTTGCAAACAGTGCGAGTAAAACCAAAATAGTCATGTTTTATGTATCATAGGCAGTTATTGACGTCGCATTATTTTTCATTGAGTTGTGTTTACTGAAACAGAATGCGTAATGTTTGTACATAATTGAAGACTATGGGCTAATAGATAGTCAAACAATGCAAGGTCAAATATGTAAACATATTTGGTAACTTTTCTACTGGACTATTTTCATCATTATCAATGACATATCATCTTGTCTGGAACGTCATAGTCCAATAAAAAAAATAAAATAACTGCAAAAAAATTTATTTTTCCTCAGAATCCATTAAAAATATTTTACTAATTATATTTAGATAACACATTCGTCAAATAAAGTAGTAAACATTAACTTATACGTAATCATAAACTAAATCTTATTGTCTGAAGTCCAAATAGGTTGTATAAGTGTTTCCATAAATCATTCCTGTCACAATTGTAACAATGGGCAGCAGTTAATTACCTCTGTTTTACAATTTTATTGGTATTAAACAATTGGTAGAACGTATTTATGTTGCCAACTGTACCAGTTACGAGTTGAGTTTATTAAAGGATAAAAACAAATATTTTTAAGACAACATTTTAACTCAAATGAAACTCAATTGAGGTTTGGACTTGACTAGCGCCACATTCTAAGTAAATTTATTTCTATGTTGATACTGCTTTGAAGTCCGCGATGGAGCATTAAATATTGAACAAACGTTCACTATTCAAAGCATGAATAAAAATGTTAAACGTTTACTTAGGGACTTTAGAAAACAAGTTTTTCACTGCCGAAAGCAACAAGCAACTAATTCATAATTTGTAAATATTAAATAAAAAATAACAGTATAAAAACAACTGATATAAAATAAATATTAATTTGATTATATTATTATATAACATTATCAAATATTAACATCTGATACTGTAGATCATGAAATCTTATTCAACAAATTGTACAGTATTGGAATTGGAGGCCAAACACTTAAATTGATTATAAGCTATTTAACGAATAGACAACAGTGTGTCAGAATAGATGATCTTTACAGTTATGATAAAACCGTTCGAAAAGTAACTCAAGGATCAGTCCTAGGTTCATTATTGTTTATCATATTTATAAATGATATTTTTGATATTATATATGACACCACAGCTTATACCGATGACACTCTTATACTAAGTATTGAACAAAATAATATACTAGGTGAAGCAAGTATGAACAATAAATTGTAAAATGCTATAAAATGGTTCATAAACAATAAACCAACTATACATTTTGATAAAACTGTTCACATGGCAATAGTATGCTATGTTAATATTTATCAGGATACAGGACCTATATTATTTGGAGGAAAAGTGATAAAAAGAGTAAAATTCTATAAATATCTGAGTCATCGTCGATGATAATTTGAAGTGGAACATATGTATATTGAAACAATAGTTTTAAAACTGTATATTTTCATTATATTTTTTTACAGAATAAAACATTTAATGTTACAGACACTCCATTCTATAAATGTTTCCTCCGTATTTGAATATTTGAATTTTTTTCTTCTTGAATAGCATTTATGATTGGGAGCATATTAGCACATTCATTATTTAACGCTTTACAATTAACACTCTAAAATGTGTCTTGTTACTTCTGGAGTGACTCTAACTGTAATCATTTCATGCAACGGTCATATCAGAGACTTTACTCATTATAGTGGAGTGCATTACATTTTCCGACTGACAATTAAACTAGCTTATGAGGTTTTAGATCTAGTCTATATTACAAAGTTACGCGATATTCATGCATCAAAACTATGATGCAAAACCCATCATAGCTATACTTTAGTTGAATCTCTTAGTTTGAAATCTCCGAAAATTTTACTAAGTTTCATAGAGACACGCAGGATAAGAAAAGACATACTGAGTAGAGTTTTTCTCTCTTATGAAATTTAAATAATGAAAATTGTAAATAGGATTTTCGTGGCTGAAATGGAATGAGGTAAAATGGCCATAATTAAATGTTCTGTGCAATAAAGACGGAATAAAGTAAGAAAAACTTTAAAGTGGATGATAGGATGGTACTCAATCTATAGGAATATGTTGGCTGGTGCTAGAAATACTTTTCAAAGGTCACCAAAAGAGGCTGGTTGAGCTGTAATTCTGTAGTTTATCTCCAGCCATCAGCCACTGCAAAAACGTGAGCCAAGCATGAGTGGAGTACAATATTCCATTCGCACACACAATAGCTTGTGGAACAAGGACAGTGTTGTCATAGGAACGGAAGGTCAGCGTCGAATGAATGAAGAGAGAAGATCCATCCTTCAAATTATTCATTGTACCTTTTGTTACTGCTCGTGCTTGGAATTCTACAGAGACCTTATAGTTAGTTTCTTATTATGTCTAAAAACATCATCTGTGTCTAGTTTTTGCTGGTTTTCGACGTTACGCTTGTCTATGGCCTGTTGTAGTCAAACTATAAGAATAGATGATAACTTGATTGTTGTTTGCAGTCAAGGAATGTTATTTTGGGAAAAGAACACTTAGGGAATTATTTTTTTAACTCATGAACTTGGAAGTAGACTATGAAAATTACTAAACATAAACTCTAGCATTGTCGTTGGATTGTTAATTTACATGTCCATAACACGGCTTCATAACTTTGGGGGTAAAATGGCTAAATTGAGTGTATAGCCGTAGTTTAGGGGCTTAGTCGATTATTAACCACTCAATCGATCGGGGCTGGATTCCCGATAGGATTTCCAACAATTTTTGCACTACCGCTCCCGTGGTTCAGAAGTCACGTTAAGCCGTTGGTCTCAAGGTAAGTGGTAGAGTGGGCTTCTTAGACCTAACTTCACCCGGTAAAATAAGACAACTTAAACTTTTTTTAACTTTTTAAGCTCTCGGTAAGAGCCTACCATGGGATGTTAGAACATAGCTGTAACAAATTAATCTACATAGCAACGCGATACTACTCATTCATGAAAACTGTGATCATTTCTGACATTAAGGATCGTCAAATTTATATTTAAATTAAATTTCTTGGTTTGAAACCTCAATCAAAATCACTGATGCCTCATAAAGGGATGGTGGTATTTAAAGATAGACACCATAAATGGATCATGCAGGATTTGCATTTTTGGGTTATTATGTATTTATTTATCTACTCTTACTATGGAGACCAATGATCAAGATATGGGCGTATATACATTGCGACTGAGTGTGATAAGTGTAGAGGACAGAATATTGTCATCCTTAGAAAGCGTCCCTAATTAATAGGTTAATTACAAAATAACAGTCAATTATTATAAGCTGATTCCTTTTAAGATTTGCTAACAGCTGATTCCTTTCAAGATTTGTTGTCACTCTGATTAGCATCCAACTGAGAATATTTAGCTTATGGAGGTGGGCTTTAACCAACTACGCCACCGACCAATAAATTTTAAAATGATTGATTAAATTTCAAATTTGACAAGAGCTTCTAGGTAAGAAGTTAAATTTTATCTAATTTCTTATTTTGATAATTTTCCATATCGAACCGTTCAGCCAAGTATGTAAAAAACATTAGGGAACACTATTAGACATCTTTTAATAAATATGTATCATTTTGAATATGAGAGATAAATGTATCAAACTACGTTAAATATATAGGTCGCTTTCCATTTGTATGAAGTGTACGTATAAACATTACGCTTGGTCAGCGTATCAGTCTGTAATTGCTCTACAAACACACAGACGAAATGTTGAACAGTTAACGATCGAATTAAAAGAGAGCCTACTTCGTGATCGGTCAACTGTGTGTATTTGAAACTCGTACAACAGCGTGTACGTTATTATATAGATATAGATGAAAGTCGTCAATTAAAATTTGTTTGTCATTACTTCTATTATTAATATAATTATTATTATTGCGGTTAGTTAATGATTGCGACAAAGTGTATAATAGTGCAGTGAATTACAGTGACAAAGTTTATAACGAATGTTATAGAACAGTGGGTTGAGTTTCCTCTTTGTTGTGACTTTGACATTCATTGAGTAGCCACTACTCGTGGCATTAACAGAAGGTCGGACAGTAACATGACACATGAAGATATTGTTCAAACAAATGACAGACCTAGTAACTAAGGGGGTTTACAAAATTCTTATCGGATAATAGAGGAAAACACTGTTCTTTTCAATCGTAAATATGATAATAATTATTTATTACCCATTCACTAATTTACATACACGAACGTAATACCATCCTAGAAAATAACTGGCCACATTTACAAGCACCTGTGACCAGTACAATATTTTATACAACAAAACATATTAATAACATTATTGTTATAATACAAATAAATTTTAAATAGGGTTAATGAGTCCAGCTACTAGGCCTATAGAACCACCCGGACTCTCTCATACACGTACAGTAGTGATGACCCACCTACCCGCTACATACACGTACGGTGGTCTCGACTCACCCGCCTTCCCATACACGTACGGTGGTCTCGACTCACCCGCCTTCCTATACACGTACAGTAGTGATGACCCACCTACCCGCTACATACACGTACGGTGGTCTCGACTCACCCGCCTTCCTATACACGTACAGTAGTGATGACCCACCTACCCGCTACATACACGTACGGTGGTCTCGACTCACCCGCCTTCCCATACACGTACGGTGGTCTCGACTCACCCGCCTTCCCATACACGTACAGTAGTGATGACCCACCTACCCGCTACATACACGTACGGTGGTCTCGACTCACCCGCCTTCCTATACACGTACAGTAGTGATGACCCACCTACCCGCTACATACACGTACGGTGGTCTCGACTCACCCGCCTTCCTATACACGTACAGTAGTGATGACCCACCTACCCGCTACATACACGTACGGTGGTCTCGACTCACCCGCCTTCCCATACACGTACGGTGGTCTCGACTCACCCGCCTTCCCATACACGTACGGTGGTCTCGACTCACCCGCCTTCCCATACACGTACGGTGGTCTCTACTCGCCCACCTTCCCATACACGTACGGTGGTCTCGACTCACCCGCCTTCCCATACACGTACAGTAGTGATGACCCACCTACCCGCTACATACACATACGGTGGTCTCGACTCACCCGCCTTCCCATACACGTACGGTGGTCTCGACTCACCCGCCTTCCCATACACGTACGGTGGTCTCGACTCACCCGCCTTCCCATACACGTAAAGTAGTGATGACCCACCTACCCGCTACATACACGTACGGTGGTCTCGACTCACCCGCCTTCCCATACACGTACGGTGGTCTCGACTCACCCGCCTTCCCATACACGTACGGTGGTCTCGACTCACCCGCCTTCCCATACACGTACAGTAGTGATGACTCACCTACTCGCCTTCCCATACACGTACAGTAGTGATGACCCACCTACCCGCCTTCCCATACACGTACGGTGGTCTCGACTCACCCGCCTTCCCATACACGTACGGTGGTCTCGACTCACCCGCCTTCCCATACACGTACGGTGGTCTCGATCCACCCGCTTTCCTACACACATACCTTCGTGTGTGGGTGGGTAGAAACCACTGTACGTGTATGGGTGGGTGTGTTATTTTATGCACAATATAACATTCTAGTGCACGGCAATTAAAGTAAACATTCACGAAATCAACATATTGGTGCTTGAATAGCCAAACCTTTGATTTCAATAAATATATTTTTAACTTTACACAAAGCTTTACGTCATTTAGCAATTTATTAAAATAACTTAAAGTATATTAAAAGAATTGCTTAAACATGCTTTTTTTAACTTTCGTGAGTTTCATAGAAGAGTTAAAACTGATAAAATCAACAGATATGGCGATGTTTCTTACTTATTGCAATGGCCATTGGTACCCCAGACGAGACTGAGGTCTTGCCCACACAAAACCTCCAGCCTTTTCTGTCTTCTCACCTCCTCAATTCTTGTTGCATCTGGTCTTGCCATCTTATTCTTGGTTTACCTGATGGTCTACTGCCTTCTGATTCTTCTTTATGTCCTTAGTTGTGTTAGCTTTATCCTCTATTCTTATAATATGACTAGCCCACCTGAGTCGTCTGCTCCTTACTTCAGCTGTTACATCTGGGTCTTTCTAAAGGTTTCTGATGTCTCTGTTCATAAATAGTCTCTAGTGAGTGATTAATGTTAGTGACGTTAATTAATGATAATGTAATTATAACCCGATTTACTGCTGGTTAGTCACATTGGTTATATTCTCGTAGTATTTGAGCTTAATTTAAGTGATTTTGAAAACAATCATCGACATTTGCATGATTGAAATGTACGTATATAGTTTGACTTATATGTACCTGCATTTTATTTTTAAAACGCCGATCTTTTAAAGTAGTCAATACTTCTGTAATAATCTGTTAGGAGTTAACGGGGTCTGTGAAAGAATAAAAAATGCAATGTCGTCAGTAAGAGCGCATATTTGACGATGAAAAGGCAATTACCACAGATCATTTATAAAAACCAAAAATAAAATTGAGGAGGTACCAACTCCTGTGGTATCCCAACTTTCAATAAAAATCTGTTGAACCAATTAAGCTTGTTTTCTATTATTCGTGTGGTTTCTAATTTTGTTAATAACTCCGAACTAAGTTTTAGATCACCATAAAATTAAATTAAAAAACAAAGAACTGTCCCACTTTTTGTGATTATTAAATGAACCTTTCCACTCTTCCTACATACACATTATCGCTACAGGACTTTACCTGGATGTGTTACATAAGAGAGAAAGACTGACGAAATCGTCAGATCTGACGAAGTTAATGAAGTAATTAGTGATTTGTTAATGGCCTAATTAACGGCTAATAACCTAATTAACGACTAAAACCCTCTGAGATAGTGTCTGCTTTTTTGTACAATTCCTTTGTAAACCATTTCATCCAAATTCCGTTTCTGAAGACTGCGCCTTGGATTTTCCGGATTATTTTTCTTTCTTGTTTTCGATGCAGTGAATTTCGGTTCTTCCTTTTATTGCTAGCGAGCTTTTATACATAAAATGTACATACAGTTGTAAATAAACATAATTTTAACATCCCCTACATTTTCAATTGAATCAGACTTCATCTTTCTTCATGAACTACTTGTTCGTAATGACATATTTTGTGAAATCTATCAACACTAGTATTAACTATGAAGTCAACGTGAATATTCCAGTTCAATACTGTATTGAATATACACGTACAGTGGTACTGACCCACCCACCCATACACGTACAGTGGTAATGACCCATCCACCCACCCATACACGTACAGTGGTATTGACCGACCCACCCATACATGTACAGTGGTAATGAACCATCCACCCACCCATACACGTACAGTGGTATTGACCAACCCACCCATCCATACACGTACAGAGGTACTGACCCAACCACCCATTCACGTACAGAGGTAAAGACCCACCCACCCACCCATACACGTACAGTGGTATTGACCGACCCACCCATACACGTACAGTGGTAATGACCCATCCACCCACCCATACACGTACAGTGGTATTAACCAATCCACCCACTCATACACGTACGTACAGTGGTATTGACCGACCCACCCATACACGTACAGTGGTATTGACCCACCCACTCATACACGTACAGTGGTATTGACCGACCCACCCATACACGTACAGTGGTATTGACCAACCCACCCACCCATACACGTACAGTGGTATTGACCGACCCACCCACCCATTCGCGTAAAGTGGTATTGACCGACCCACCCACCCATACACGTACAGTGGTATTGACCCACCCACTCATACACGTACAGTGGTAATGAACCATCCACCCACCCATACACGTACAGTGGTATTGACCAACCCACCCATCCATACACGTGCAGTGGTATTGACCCAACCACCCATTCACGTACAGAGGTAAAGACCCACCCACCCACCCATACACGTACAGTGGTATTGACCGACCCACCCATACACGTACAGTGGTAATGACCCATCCACCCACCCATACACGTACAGTGGTATTAACCAATCCACCCACTCATACACGTACGTACAGTGGTATTGACCGACCCACCCATACACGTACAGTGGTATTGACCCACCCACTCATACACGTACAGTGGTATTGACCGACCCACCCATACACGTACAGTGGTATTGACCAACCCACCCACCCATACACGTACAGTGGTATTGACCGACCCACCCACCCATTCGCGTAAAGTGGTATTGACCGACCCACCCACCCATACACGTACAGTGGTATTGACCCACCCACTCATACACGTACAGTGGTATTGACCGACCCACCCATACACGTACAGTGGTATTGACCAACCCACCCACCCATACACGTACAGTGGTATTGACCGACCCACCCACCCATTCGCGTAAAGTGGTATTGACCGACCCACCCACCCATACACGTACAGTGGTATTGACCCACCCACTCATACACGTACAGTGGTAATGAACCATCCACCCACCCATACACGTACAGTGGTATTGACCAACCCACCCATCCATACACGTGCAGTGGTATTGACCCAACCACCCATTCACGTACAGAGGTAAAGACCCACCCACTCATACACGTACAGTGGTATTGACCGACCCACCCATACACGTACAGTGGTATTGACCAACCCACCCACCCAAACACGTACAGTGGTATTGACCCACCCACTCATACACGTACAGTGGTATTGACCGACCCACCCATACACGTACAGTGGTATTGACCGACCCACCCACCCATTCGCGTAAAGTGGTATTGACCCACCCACCCATGCACATTCAGTGGTACACATTTTACCACTTTAATTTAAATTAACGATCGTATTTTGGTATTATAAAAGAGAAGAAAGATTATAGAGATTTTTTTTTATTTTCTAAACATTTTAACAAGAGTTCAAACATATAACTTCAATATCTTAAAGCAGTGCTTGAATTCATGAATCATTTTTAAAATGTGAAACTGTAATTTGCTACAACAGCAAAAAAAAACAAATCTCGCTAATTGAACCAAATTTTAAATAAACTATAAATTCATACCTAAATAAAACAATAAAGTTGATACACTATAATTCATTTTTAATGCAGTCTGGTTTTTGCCTCCATTGGGCAAGTATTTTAATTCATTTGGAAACATTGCTAGTAGGCACGTTTACAATATTCCGCCAATCACGAAATAGGGTATTTCATAAACTCTTCTTTCAAGAACTTCAAGATCTGAACTTACTTCACACTTACACAAGATGGTTACTTCACAAGATGGTGTAAAATAATAAATGTTATAAACTTGTTCGGACCTATTTATGGATTATTCACAACTATTTTTCATAAACATTACTTGGTGTAAAATATTAATTAGTATTTCTATTCATTATTATCTTTAGTAAGAAACATTCAAATATCAACTTCTCGTAAGTTATGAAAAAACGTTACATTGCATTCAAATAAGTATTTGGGATTAAAAGGGTATTGACTAAATTGCCAACATGTTACTTAATTAACGTAATAGCTTGGTTCACTTCATTTTTTTAATAATTCGGGTTCGATGTCCTCAGGAAGTTATATTTTGCACGCTTCAACATTTGAATTCGGGAAGTGGACATCATACGTTAACAGTCTTTCTTTTGCAGAAAGTATAGGTTAGGAATAAATTAAATGAAGTATTTGTTGGTACATTACAAAAATAATGTTGTACATAATTTTGATTGCTATATTACCATTTCTTTACATACTGTAGGTTGCATCTTTGATAGGAAAGAGAATTGTTTATCAGTCTATAACTAAGACTACGAGATGTGTAAAATCCACGTAAGTATCGCAGTTATCGGTGACCTTGAGTGGCCCAACTTACAGCGCCACTGTCCCACAGGCCAACAACAATCTTCTTCCAGATCTGGTTTGTTATATGAAAGAAGTGACGGCATCCAATCAACAGTATTTGTGTAACATTGGTATGGTAACTACCAGTGAAAAAACTTTTGTATTTTTAAACTTAAATTTCCTAATAGTCCACAGGAATTACTAGTCCTTCAGTCATTGTACGGAATTACACGTAAGTTTGCTATAATTCAAAGCAACATAAAATTAAGATAACCAAAACCGGATTAATATATTTTTATCCTGCTGACTGTCCATGTTTTGCTACGTGAAAAAGACGTCAAAGAAAGAGTTTGAATTTTATACCTGTCAACAGTTATTAATTTAGGAAATGATTAATTTCCCCCATAAGCGTATGAATTTGTTGGACTAAATATTAGGTTTTGCAATTTTCCATAAAAAAGGTGTAATATTTTTTTATACATGACTAGTTTTTTCTTAACACAGCTAATGTTAGGTTAAATATTGAATTGCATAGTTGTATGTAATGTAATGTGTATTAAATGTTTAATAGTAACATTAATCCTTTAAGTGTCAAACATGCCGAATGTTCGTCTGTAATACAACCTTAGTTTGAAACATTCATGCTGTTACAGTAATGAGCTGTTCGGTGTGTGCCATACCCTGCAATGCATAAATTACAGATCATTAGTGACTGTACACATCGCTGTTTGTTCAGGTTTTGACACACATTTGCGTCTAACGTATAATAATTGACACGATATTACATTATGACACAACTCATGAAGAAAATATTATATTACAGTTCATTGTCCAAAAGTATAGTTTTTAAACTTGTGTCTTTTTGTTTAGCTATTTCTCTTATTACGATATTTGCGTGTATTGATATTACCGTGAATTATCTCACTGTAGACGAAAAAGATGTGGAATTCATACCAATACCAGAATACTTCTGCAGGCACATAAGGTTCAGGTCAAAGTGCTGGAAACTAACATTAGCTAATTTTCTTTTGTTACAAAGGAGATCGAGTAAGAGATTCCAAAGAGGAAGGACTGTTTAAGAGCCATAAAAATAAAATAAACACAATAAAATAAGCATTTAATCTAGCTGTTTGAATTGAGTCAGACATTTGTGTGTGTGTGTGTGTGTGTGTGTGTGTGTGTGTGTGTGTGTGTGTGTGTGTGTGTGTGTGCGTGCGTGCGTGCGTGCGTGCGTGCGTGCGTGCGTGCGTGTGGCGTGCGTGTGTGTGGCGTGCGTGCGTGCGTGCGTGCGTGCGTGCGTGTGTTTGTGTGTGTGTGTGTGTGTGTGTGTGTGTGTGTGTGTGTGTGTGTGTGTGTGTGTGTGTGTGTGTGTGTGTGTGTGTGTGTGTGTGTGTGTGTGTGTGTGTGTGTGTGTGTGTGTGTGTGTGTGTGTGTGTGTGTGTGTGTGTGTGTGTGTGTGTGTGTGTGTGTGTGTGTGTGTGTGTGTGTTTGTATATAGTATGTATAAGGAACCCGTAGTACGTAAATAACTCCTCATCCAGCTGGCCTATATATATATATATGATGGCCCACCCACCCATCCTAGTTACGTGAATCATGAAATTGTTGCACGTTACATGTCTGTTGAATCACTAATCATTTAATCAAGGTACGATTTTGCGTTCATGGTGGCTTAGTGCCTAAGGCTTCGAACAGCAGAGTAAAAGATTCAAAACGATCCGTTCTTCTCTTGTTGAATAAAGTTCATGCACAGGCCTAATACCATGTAAATTGAGAAGTGAAGTTTTTCTTTAGAAAAAAATATACAAGTACAATACAAACTATACAAGATGGAACAAAAATATGGATACGCTTTCATAACTGTTGTATGACTTCACTTGTAAAAGTAAAATCTTGTACATTATCATGGTTACAATGAACCTACTTTTTGATGTCATTAACGATATTTCATCTTTCAGGGGGACGGCCCACGAGGAGTTGAACGAAAATCTTCACTGTAAGCCTAGGTCGAATTTGGTACCAAATGAATGTTCTTTTCAAGATAAATTAATTGCCACAAAACAGACTTCAAAACGTTTATCCTTTCCAGAGCAGTGGTCATTTGAATTTCATAGTAACTAATTTGGACAATATAATTTTTCCATGACTTCACAGTTTTTTAAGTAAATTATTCTGATAAAAATTACAATTTATAGAACACAATTACTCAAAAAAAAAAATTAATAAATTATCAAACTATATCTGGCAAAAATAACCATTTTACAACTTAAGTTGTACCAAATTTGTGAAAGTGTTTCCATTATCTACGCATCAGCCACCCATACACACACAGTGGTATTTATCTACCCACCAGCCACCCATACACATACAGTAGTATTTACCCACACACATCCAGTGGGATTTACCCTCATACCCTCTCACCCTTATACGTTACAGCTAGCTGTATTTACCCGTTCACCCACCCATAACCCTACATTGGTAAATACCAATTACTCACCCACTCAGTAAACACCCATACACATACAGTAGTATTTACACACCCACCCTAAACCACTTATGAAAAATAAGATGTATTATAAGTTTCAATTGTTTTAGTTTTATTGACCCGCTAAACCGAAAACATAAAATAGTTCATAGGTTTTTTAATGGCTGGATCTACTTTCTATAAACATTAATTTAAATATCAGGTTAATTATGAACTCTTAGGTGTTCTAAAGACATAATGGCCTTTTTTAAATAAAAAAACATTGCTCTCGTAAAGATAAATAAATATGATTTTTATAGCACAGCCTGTAGTGGTGTGAAAGTTAAAGCTGATATATGACCTACGCTAACTACCACCAAATACCAACTGTCTGGATCAGTGGTGCTGATAGCTTTTTAAGTTCAGTGATCTCATTTGTACGATAAGCATGACCTTACCAATCAACAGACAACCAATATTGTGTTAGTTTCCATCTCACTTATCTAATATCTCTTTCTATTTACAATTCTCAGCCAATTGGATGCATTAATTACAACTCACTGTAATTTGCTCAATTGTTATACATCAACATGCAGGGAGTTATTAGTTTACTGAAAGCTTATTATCACTAATTAAAGTAGACATTTTTACAATGATCACTATTCTTGGATTTTGGTGAATCAGTTAAAAAAAGAAATATCCAGTCTGAAGGCAAAATTATTTTCTCAGAGCAACAGTATTTTTACTAAAGTAAAAAGTGTAAGACAAGTATGAGTAAAGGACCTCAATCTAAAATGTAACACATGTGTTCTAAGTACCTGGACTGTATATTTCAACCATACATATTTTAATACTTTTGTTACTAAACGGGTGACGAAGCATTTTTAAATAAAATAAAACCTTTGAAACTTGTATTTGTAAAATAAAAATATGACATTACAGTGGAACTCCAATTATCCGATCTCCAACTATCCGAAACACCGATTATCCAAATGGCTTTTAGAATGTCATAAAATAAATCTTACAATCTTCAGTTTTTCAATTTTGTTCTGAAAAAATCTAAAAGCATACAATAACAAAGGGTAGTATTTTTAATTCTTAGAAAAATAAACCATACATTTCTAAGGATTAAATAACACATAATATGCCTCAATAAATACAGTAAACTGTAACACCGTCTTAAAATAACAAATCCAAATTC
Source organism: Stictocephala bisonia (assembly GCA_035578905.1). Classification (NCBI taxonomy): domain Eukaryota; kingdom Metazoa; phylum Arthropoda; class Insecta; order Hemiptera; family Membracidae; genus Stictocephala; species Stictocephala bisonia. The sequence continues at coordinate 250,111 of JAQJVL010001101.1, forward strand.
TGCCTGGAAACATAATGCGTAAGAGATAATATATTGTCTATTCACGCTATTGTCCTTCCCTTTGTCAAGCGTCAAGCGTGAAGTCAAACATATAACTTCACCTTAAAGCAGTGTTTAAACATATAACTTCAGTACCTTAAAGCAGTGTTTAAACATATAACTTCAGTACCTTAAAGCAGTGTTTAAACATATAACTTCAGTACCTTAAAGCAGTGTTTAAACATATAACTTCAGTACCTTAAAGCAGTGTTTAAACATATAACTTCAGTACCTTAAAGCAGTGTTTAAACATATAACTTCAGTACCTTAAAGCAGTGTTTAAACATATAACTTCAGTACCTTAAAGCAGTGTTTAAATTCATGAATTATTTTTAAATTGTGAAACTGTAATTTGCTACAACAGCAAAAAAACAAATCTCCCTAATTGAACCAAATTTTAAATAAACCATAAATCCATACCTAAATAAAACAATAAAGTTGATACACTATAATTCATTTTAATGCAGTCTGGTTTTTGCCTCCATTGGGCAAGTATTGTAATTCATTTGGAAACATTGCTAGTAGGCACGTTTACGATATTCCGCAATCACGAAATAGGGTATTTCATAAACTCTTCTTTCAACAACTTCAAGATCTGAACTTACTTCACACTCACACAAGATGGTTACTTCACAAGATGGTGTAAAATAATAAATGTTATAAACTTGTTGGGACCTATTTATGGATTTATCACAACTATTTTTCATAAACATATTACTTGGTGTAAAATATTAATTAATATTTCTATTCATTATTATCTTACGAATTTTAGTAAGAAACATTCAAATATCGACTTCTCGTTAGTTATAAAAAACCTAACATTGCATTAGCACATTAAAATTTAATGTACTTAAAATTAGGATATAGATATAGGGATGACGATTGCTATACATTTTTGTAATATCATTGCAAATAAATATTTGATTTGATTTGAAATAATATTCTCAAATTTAATACAACAATGTATGCCTATAAATCATTTGGGAGAATTTCAAATATTCATTTATCAATCTATCCACTTGTTACTTATTTATTGGTCTTTGAAGTCAATAATAGACCAATTAACCAACGTGTTTTATGTTTAAAATTATAATATACCATATTGACTTTAACAGTATATTTTCTCAAATGTTTTAACCACATGTAAATAATAATAGCTAAATGAATACGTAAAGGATCCCTTTCATTTTACGTATTCGTAAAATATCCCAAGCTGTTTTTTTTTTTTTTTTTTTTTTTTTTTTTTTTTTGAAAAATAAAGATTTGCGAGATTAGGTCATTACCTATATATCAAGTTGTGATGAATGTTGCTTTTATTTTCTTGAAAAAGGACTACTATGAAGTAAATTAATAAATGACATTATAACAATTAGTTAATGTAAGGTGTTTAATATGAAAACCCATTGTTGGCAAGATCCCTAAGGCTACAAAATTAATAAGATATAAACCAAATTTCTAGGTTATATATCTGATAAACAATCATGTTACAATCATACTACAATATATCTGATATACAATCATGTTGAAAAAGGTAAAATGTCAACCAATATGTTAACTAGAAGTTCTATGGTTCGCTATTTTGTTTGCGCAAGGGTTTATTATTTCCATTCCCTTTTTTTGTTGTAGGCATAATAAGGTCACTTGGGGTAATTGGGCCACCTTTTTTTTCAAAACAGTGTCTGTTTTCGACAAAACATATTGTAGTGTGTGTTGTAGTATCAACTTTTGGGTGTTTTTTTTTTTTTTTTTTTAATTTGGAGGGTGTAAGCAATCAACAACACATGAAATAGTGAAAATTGGCCTGTGCAATACTTTGTAATTACAACAATTTAAATTTTTTTTTTGAGGGGGTGGCCCAGTTACCCCAAGAAAGCGGGGTCACTGGACCACTCTCATCTATTTGATGTTGTTTTACGTTTATCCATGAAAGGGGCATCTGGCCCACTTTGTATATTAATGTACCATTTAAATAAAAATTGATTTTTCCCAAATAATTTGCAAGTTTGCTGTAGCCCACATTGTAAATAAACCGACATGACGCAGCGGAAGACGCTGCTTATGAAAATCCTGACTGAAAGGGAAAGGAGGCAGTAAACTGTTACAAATTACTTCAAAAACAGTTTTTATTCTCGAAATTTAAATCTAATTACAAGAAATAAGTTATAAAAAAATTTGTAAGAGAGAAAAGAAAGAAAAGTTAACAACACAAACGAAAAAAATGTTTTCTAGGCATTTTTGCTTGGTTTCCATCTCAAAAAATATTTGAGAGGTCTGAAAGATCAGTAGAGAAAGTGATCATGTTTTTAAAACGAGTGGTGCTCATATCAATTGGACGAGATAATTTGCGCACTATATCCGAGCACTTGATGAAAAAAGAACCTTCATCTGTCGCAAAAAATTTCATCGTTTGATTATGGCGCTTTAGGTAAGTACCCATAAAACCACCTGCTTCAACTGATTCAATTTTGGCAGCATAGAGCCTGAAAGATTCAGGAGTTTTCCCAAAAACTCGCACAATACAGTAGTCCCCTGGAGAGATTTTGGAACCATCATCTTCCTCCTCTTCAGAGAAATTCATCTCAAAACTTTCATCCATCGCTGGGATTGACCCAGAATCTTCACTGTCACTGCTTGGTATTGGAAGAGCACTTTTTTTTCTCGAAGATTTTTGAACTTTGTTTTCTTTTTTTATTTTCTTTTTTTTTCTTTCTCCTGCTTCTTTTTTTCTTTTTCTGCCTTTTCATCATGTTGCTTTTCTTTCATTTGGAGAAATTCTTGAGTGGTGATAATTTCAGCATCAGTGACAACCCTTTTACGTTTTTTCCCTGTTGCTGATGGAGATGGCTTGTTTATCACAAACTCCAAAAGTAGTTCCTCAAAGCTTTTTCGCTGTTCTCCCTGATGAGGTTGGCTGGTTGATGGGTAAATTTCAGGAACATTGGTGTCAGGTTGATTATTTTGTGTCAATTGCTGTCCATTCTGGTGATCCATGCTGGTTGACACGAAGCTTCTAGGTTCATTATTTTCAGCCAATTTCTGCCCACTATGAGGAACCTGGCAGGTTGATGGAGAACTTCCACTAAAACTGGTTTCAGGTTCATTATTTTCCGTCAGTTCCTTTACATTCTGATAAATTTCGTTGGTTGATGTAAAACTTCCAGGTTCATTGTTTTGTGCAAGTTGCTGCCCATTCTCATGCTCAGTCATCGTTGATGGATTACTTCCATGTATGGTTTGAGATTCATTGATTTGAACCACACCCATTAGGGCTGCATTCTGCTCCGCTCTGTACTGTTGCAAGTGACCTGGCTTAAAAACCGTTACATTAATTTTTTCTCGATTGGGTCCTTTCATTTCAGGATCATATATCCCAGTAGCTGAAAACCCCGAGATTAAGTTTTGTTTCTGATGGTTATCTTGCACAGTTTTATTAATAATCGAAACAAATTCAGCTTTCGGTATCTTTTTTCGAGGATTTTGACGTTGCCATGCACACAGCTCCTTATCCCAATTTGTTTTTATGGATTTAAACACCCCCACGTCTAATGGCTGAAGGATATGGGTAGTGTGGGGAGGAAGTTTCATTATTGTCACATTATGTTGTTGAGCCAGTTTTATTAAATCCACAGAAACGTGGCTGACGTGGCCATCATAGATTAACAGAACTGGCCGTTGCTCACCAAAGTTGGGAATAAAAATTTTCCTAAACCATGACAGAAATAAAGCTGAATCCATCCATCCTCTTTCCGAGACTGATATTGCAGTCTTTGTAACCTCTTCCCCTATCCAATTTTCCATTACAAATTTCCCTCTAAATACGCAAAGGGAAGGAAGCATTGTGCCATCCGCTGCACCACACATTAGCACTGTGGTGTTTTCTCTGCCAGAAGAAGAGGTTTTCCTTTGACTTTTACTCCCAACTAAAGAAACCACTTTTGTTTTTGATGGATCGTGGCAAAAAGCAGTTTCATCGCAGTTGTATATCTGCCCTGGTTTTCCCATCAAATTTAATTCAGTCATTGTCTTACTTAGCAAATCAAAATACTTATAAATGACCCATGGAGAAGTTTGGTCAGCTCTGATGTGCTCTATGCTTTGAGCTCTTTTTAGGGTCAAACCATGTCGTTTTTTAAATCCTACAAACCAATCATTGCCCGGACGATTGTTCTTAAATCTAGTTATGAGGTTATTACGAGCTATGTAGTTTGCAACCAAGTCTAGTACTTCTGTTCGTGAAAGCCCATAACCGTTTCTATCCATTATTATTAGGCAATTCGCTATTTCCTGTTCTTCCTTTTGGCTTAAGTAGGAAATAACCCCTCCCCCTCCTTGTCCGAAAATTGTTTGTTTTCCTTTGCCTCTTGTTCCATGTACATAATGTTTTAGAGTTGATCTTGGAATACCATAATGTGCTGCTGCTCCTTTGGTCGTCATATTTCCATTTTTCACATCGTGAAGAGCTTGCTCAAGGTCTTCAACAGAATATGTACTTGGGCCAGCTCCTCTATTGGTCGTCCGCTGGTAATGTCTTACCATTATGATGAGATCCCCTGTAACAAATAAAACAAAACCACATAATTATTACTTGCCTACTTAATACTAATCCCCCTCCCCCCCCCAGGCCCAAGGCAGTTTAAGCAAATAAGTCAACTATAAACTGAAATGTAAGTTAACTATTTGAAGTTTGAAATATGTCAAATATTAATTTTTTTTTATTGCAAGTAGTAATTTTTTATATCAGTAGATTCCTACCTACTTAGTACCTGGTAGGTAGGTACCTATGTAGGTATGAAAAATTTAAATTTTTGGTCTAAAAAGTTCAAAACTTCTTTTATCAATAACCATGAGGGG
>JAQJVL010001102.1:0-5000 GCA_035578905.1 Stictocephala bisonia
GAAAAATAACCCCATAAATTTAAAAATATCGGTCGGAGTAAAACAACTAAGTAAGGAGCCGCGTGGTGAGGCAGGCGGGCCACTTTCACCAGTGTAGACTGTACTTTTGGACCTAATGGGAAAACGTCACCACGCCCGGCCTGTGTCGCTGAGTCGAATGGCACAGCGTCCAATGTTCGTTGTTTGGACTTAATAGGATTTGGACCCAGTGAAACAGCGTTGGGAGGTCTGTTGCAGTACGTCCAAATTGCACTAGGTCCAAAAGTTTGGACTTAACGGGATTTGGACCCAGTGAAACAGCGTTTAGTTTGGACGCAGTGACACTTGGACTCTGTGCAACATCCCGCCCATCTGTCCACTCTAATACGTACGGTGATATTACCCAACTCATACACTTAGAGTGGTTGTGATGCCCCTCCCACACACCTGTACAGTAGCAGTGATACTGTGTTGACCCATCTGTCCACTCATATACGTACGGTGATATTACCCAACTCATACACTTAGAGTGGTTGTGATGCCCCTCCCACACACCTGTACAGTTACAGTGATACCATAAACCCACCTGTCCACCCATATACGTACGGTGATATTACCCAACCCATACACTTAGAGTGGTTGTGATGCCCCTCCCACACACCTGTACAGTAGCAGTGATACTGTGTTGACCCATCTGTCCACTCATATACGTACGGTGATATTACCCAACTCATACACTTAGAGTGGTTGTGATGCCCCTCCCACACACCTGTACAGTAGCAGTGATACTGTGTTGACCCATCTGTCCACTCATATACGTACGGTGATATTACCCAACTCATACACTTAGAGTGGTTGTGATGCCCCTCCCACACACCTGTACAGTTACAGTGATACCATAAACCCACCTGTCCACCCATATACGTACGGTGATATTACCCAACCCATACACTTAGAGTGGTTGTGATGCCCCTCCCACACACCTGTACAGTAGCAGTGATACTGTGTTGACCCATCTGTCCACTCATATACGTACGGTGATATTACCCAACTCATACACTTAGAGTGGTTGTGATGCCCCTCCCACACACCTGTACAGTTAGCAGTGATACCTGTTGACCCATCTGTCCACTCATATACGTACGGTGATATTACCCAACCCATACACTTAGAGTGGTTGTGATGCCCCTCCCACACACCTGTACAGTAGCAGTGATACTGTGTTGACCCATCTGTCCACTCATATACGTACGGTGATATTACCCAACTCATACACTTAGAGTGGTTGTGATGCCCCTCCCACACACCTGTACAGTAGCAGTGATACTGTGTTGACCCATCTGTCCACTCATATACGTACGGTGATATTACCCAACTCATACACTTAGAGTGGTTGTGATGCCCCTCCCACACACCTGTACAGTAGCAGTGATACTGTGTTGACCCATCTGTCCACTCATATACGTACGGTGATATTACCCAACTCATACACTTACAGTGGTTGTGATGCCCCTCCCACACATTTGTACAGTTACAGTGATACTCTGTTGACCCATCTGTCCACCCATATACGTACGGTGATATTACCCATCTCATACACTTAGAGTGGTTGTGATGCCCCTCCCACACACCTGTACAGTAGCAGTGATACTGTGTTGACCCATCTGTCCACTCATATACGTACGGTGATATTACCCAACTTATACACTTAGAGTGGTTGTGATGCCCCTCCCACACACCTGTACAGTAGCAGTGATACTGTGTTGACCCATCTGTCCACCCATATACGTACGGTGATATTACCCATCTCATACACTTAGAGTGGTTGTGATGCCCCTCCCACACACCTGTACAGTTACAGTGATACTCTGTTGACCCATCTGTCCACCCATATACGTACGGTGATATTACCCAACTCATACACTTACAGTGGTTGTGATGCCCCTCCCACACACCTGTACAGTAGCAGTGATACTGTGTTGACCCATCTGTCCACTCATATACGTACGGTGATATTACCCAACTCATACACTTAGAGTGGTTGTGATGCCCCTCCCACACACCTGTACAGTAGCAGTGATACTGTGTTGACCCATCTGTCCACTCATATACGTACGGTGATATTACCCAACTCATACACTTAGAGTGGTTGTGATGCCCCTCCCACACACCTGTACAGTAGCAGTGATACTGTGTTGACCCATCTGTCCACTCATATACGTACGGTGATATTACCCAACTCATACACTTAGAGTGGTTGTGATGCCCCTCCCACACACCTGTACAGTAGCAGTGATACTGTGTTGACCCATCTGTCCACTCATATACGTACGGTGATATTACCCAACTCATACACTTAGAGTGGTTGTGATGCCCCTCCCACACACCTGTACAGTAGCAGTGATACTGTGTTGACCCATCTGTCCACTCATATACGTACGGTGATATTACCCAACTCATACACTTAGAGTGGTTGTGATGCCCCTCCCACACACCTGTACAGTTAGCAGTGATACTCTGTTGACCCATCTGTCCACCCATATACGTACGGTGATATTACCCAACTCATACACTTACAGTGGTTGTGATGCCCCTCCCACACACCTGTACAGTTACAGTGATACTCTGTTGACCCATCTGTCCACCCATATACGTACGGTGATATTACCCAACTCATACACTTACAGTGGTTGTGATGCCCCTCCCACACATCTGTACAGTTACAGTGATACTCTGTTGACCCATCTGTCCACCCATATACGTACGGTGATATTACCCAACTCATACACTTACAGTGGTTGTGATGCCCCTCCCACACACCTGTACAGTTACAGTGATACTCTGTTGACCCATCTGTCCACCCATATACGTACGGTGATATTACCCAACTCATACACTTAGAGTGGTTGTGATGCCCCTCCCACACACCTGTACAGTAGCAGTGATACTCTGGTTGACCCATCTGTCCACCCATATACGTACGGTGATATTACCCAACCCATACACTTACAGTGGATGTGATGCCCCTCCCACACACCTGTACAGTTACAGTGATAACGTATTAACCCACCTGTCCATCCATATACGTACGGTGATATTACTCATCTCGTACACTTACAGTGGTTGGGATACCCCACCCACACACATATACAGTTACAGTGATACCTTACTGACCCACCTGTCCACCCATATCCTTATAGAGTTGATGACTCTCCCACACAACCATACATTTACGTGGTGAATGGGCAAGCTGTTATACATATTATTTCCCTGATTTTAATTTCTAAAATACGAAATTCAATATCTTCCAAAAAAGTGGCTTATTTTTCAATTTTATATTTTTACTATTTATAAAGTAGTGTTTTTTAATGAAGTTATTATAACTCTCTTGATGGTTTTATTCAGGCAGAAAAAGAAAACTAACTGAATAGTTATCAAAATCATTACCGCTGTATGTGTACGGGTGGGTGGGTGGGTCCTACGTGTCGTCAAGGTCAATAGTTACTTGTATGGAGTAAGAAATATTCAATCCTAGACACCCGTCTATATAGCGGTAGGAAATATGGAAGCTCCTGAATGAAGTTTTTGATAATACGCAATACAGAATAGTTATTAGATTGCATCTTCCATTTGAAGGTGCCGGTTAAATAGTTTAATGTATACCAAAAATGTTTAAATAGTTAAATCACTGCGACAATGAGATTTCCACTTTCATTCAATCTCACTAAGATCCACAATTGACATGTAATGCCTCTGGGTTGAGATAAAGAATGAATGATGTTTTCTGAATTTAACATTTCTTCATCTAAGATATCAGGGTGTACCCTTGCAGAATAATCATTTATACATTTTGACTAAATAAGGGATTTGGGAATATAATATTTTTATTAAAAAATTGTTTGTTATTTACATTTTTGTGATCTATAGTTTAACCTGTTAATGTCTTCAGTTGCTATTTTGGAACAAACCCATTTTAATTTTATGTTGGTATAAAAACATCAATCCATCCTTTGTTGCTGTTTCGTTTACGTAACATCCCGCAGGCCAATTTCATGCCTGAGTGTTGGCAAAACTGGTTGAATTGGATGCCATTTTGTTAGTTGACATTAGAATGTTCTCAGTGGAGTGACTTGTTAATTTTGAAAAACAATATTTTTATAAAATAAGATAAATTATAGCGCTCTAAAAATACCCGCTATAAGCTTCATTTTCGTATAGTTTTTAATGCGTTGATTAAAAATATAATGGTTTTATGACGTAAAATCAATTTATTACTTTTTGCAACAAGAGGCAACTAACTATGAAACACTCAACCTATTAGATCTTAATTCATAAATTAATTCATTTAGGATATTATTTTATACTACAATAGTTTTAAAGAATTATACATATGCAGTAGATTAACTCATGTTCTTAAATTGATTTTACAATTTTGTTGCTCACTTACGTTAGGACACACTTTTAGTGAACACAAAGTAAAACTATCTTATTACTTGAGTTTTAATTACTTTACAACTATCAAATTATAAACAGTATTTTTTTTGAGGTGATTTACTTAAGTGAAAATCAAACTTGTGTTCACTGCAAAGAGATAGCCCTTCGATTCACTATGCAGTATTAGCTGATTGATCTGCCGGCTTATACGTTGTTCCTTGCACCTGCACGCTGCACTTGGCTGTAGGTGCAGCGAGGAGCACAGTTTTAGCACAACTTAAAGCCACTTCGTAAATCAGGAAGGTAATTAGAACATTTGCGTCACACGGTCGTTCAACAACTTTATGTGGCTGCTTGTCTGAGTTGCAGCTTTACTCAGCAGCTGAAAGGCGCTACCAACCCCCTTAAGTTTACAACGCTCATTTGAGTTATGAATAACTTGTGTCTTGGATTCCAACAGTCGGAGGGATAGTGTTCATATCTTTTACTACAGCGTTGGCAGCGTTGACAGAAACAACAAAATGTTTTATAATACCTTCATACTCTGTATTAGGCTAATAATTCCCTATAATACCACGATTAGGCCA
>JAQJVL010001102.1:10000-258499 GCA_035578905.1 Stictocephala bisonia
ATCGAACTGTGGTTGAGTATCTGAACACAGTCTCCTTTATAAAACTCAAAAGCCTGGTGGGGGAAAGTAGTGGTGGGGGTATGACACCTGATGTTACTGAAATCATAACGGCTATACTTTCATATGATTAAGAAGATGCTGTTTTATCTTAGTGATACTGTTTCTATTCATTAAAATCCTAATATATGGATAACAGCAAGGTACGAGGTCTGTAAATTAAGTAATGAGACTGGCAACGTTGCGTTTGATCTGGCAACACTGGAAGCGCGGGGCTTGGTGGGGCGGCAGAAGAACATGTTATCCACCTTCAGTACGAGTTTGATCTCGCTCGAGTCATTTGGTTGTGCGTAGCGATTGTTTTTGTAAAACAGTTTTTTTCTGTTGTGTTCTAAAAATGAATGCCATAAATTTCGAGCAACGATGTGCTATCAGGTTTTGCTTCAGACTAGGGCACAGTGCAGCGGAAACTCTTCTTAAACTTCAGCAGGCCTACGGAGATAGTGTTTTGTCAAGAGCTCAGGTTTTTCGTTGGTTTAAGGCATTTTCAGAAGGAAGAGTCGATTGAAGATGAACCACGAAGCGGAAGGCCTTCATCTTCAAGAACCGATGAAAATGTCGACAGAATCCAGGATCTTGTGCGTTCAGATCGTCGGTTGACAGTCAGAATGATCGGGGAAGAGTTAAATTTGAGTCACACCACCATTCATCAAATTTTGACAAATGAATTGGGGATGAGGAAAATCTGCGCAAAAATGGTTCCAAAAAACCTTTCGCAAGACTAGAAGAGCATCAGGAAGGAAAGGTGCCTTGACTTTTTGGATTCAATTGAAAATGACCCCAATTTTCTGGAACGTGTCATTACTGGTGACGAGTCTTAGGTATTTGAGTACGACCCAGAAACCAAGCGCCAGAGCATGGAGTGGCACACTTCAACCTCTCCGAGGCCAAAGAAGGCAAGGATGGCGAAGTAAATATCAAAACCATGCTGATTTGTTTTTTTGATCTCCACGGAATCATCCACAAAGAGTTTCTACCCCAAGGTCAAACGGTCAATCGACTCTTTTACCGAGAGGTTCTTGAAAGACTTCGAAAAAGGGTCATTCGTGTGAGACCAAACATCAAGAACAACTGTGTGTTGCATCACGATAATGCTCCTTGTCACACAGCAATTTCAATAAACGAGTATTTAGTCAGTAAAAACATTCCTGTGGCTCCTCAGCCTACTTATTCGCCTGACTTGAGTCCTTGTGACTTTTTTCGCTTCCCAAAGTTGAAAACTCACCTCAAGGGAAATCATTTTGGGACAGTCGAAAACATTCAAACGGCTGTAACCGACCAGCTGAAGGTTATTCCAGTATCGGAGTTCCAGCACTGCTATGAGGAGTGGAAGAAACGTCTCCAGCGCTGTGTGGCCTCAGAAGGAAGTTATTTTGAAGGTGACAATATAGAATTGTAATTCTTTTTGAAAAAAAAATTTTTTAATCAGTTTCATTACTTAATTTACAGACCTCGTATGTCTACGTCTGAAGCTGGGTTTATCGTCCAACACCCCTTGAAGTGTCCTGTTTCCTCATCTACCTCCTCCACACCATGGAGCCAGACGTGTTCTCTCTATTTTCGATTTATTCTTGAAGACAAGTTATCTCCGCTAAACAGAGTATAATACTATTATAGTTGCAGGAGATCGATGTACAAGGTGCTGATCTGCACGTAAGTTGAGAGTATTAGCCATCTTGACGTCCCACCTCTTCAAGTTCGAAGCAAGGAATGAAGATTATAAGCTTAAACACCTTCTAAACTACCTTTTGTGTCTCATTCCCTTCCTCCAATACTTTTTTATTAAGTATTTCATTCCAGTTCAAATAGTTTGTATTACTTATACCTAATTCGGCAGATGAACGATGAATGTAATCGAATATAGCTGATATAAGCCGTTACAGTTGACTCTCGTGTTGTTTAATCCACTTTTTCAAATATCTTTTTAATGTTTACAACTTCTTTAAAGTAGGACAAGGTCATCCAAAAGTGTTTTTAAACAATTATTTTTATTTAAAGATCCTATTTACATGTTTTATTAATCCTTACTGTACAATAAATACAGATTTATATTAACAAGAAGTCATGTGCAGTAATAGCTCCGTAGAGTTGTTGCCGCTCGCTTCGTGAAATAAAATACAGCATACCTGGTTCAATATTCCTCCAATTTTCATTTTGAAGTAGGTACAAAAATATTTTAAGGAGGAAAACTTGAAACTTTGGCGTATCACCTTCAACATAATGAGTATCACTTAATGCTACTAAAATAGCATCCCCAACAGCAGTATCTATCTTCCTGATTCAGTGAACGATGTAGTGTTTCATCTCCTTCTGTTCTGAACATCTTTTAGTATCAAGCACTGTTGATTTTGACTGAGCATTAAACTTCTCAAGCAATGAATGTAGAAATTGTTTGGATTCCATCTTACTGTTGCTGCTGCTAGCGATGTCCTCTCCAAGCAGCTCTGTGTAGTACTGGTGCATAGTCACTGTTGAGCCCTCGTATTTATGCTCTACACTACCCCCACCTAGTGGTCACTACCACTAGTGAGTGGTACTCAACCACTACCAGTGGTTGAGTACCACTGTACATGTATGGGTGGTCGGGTGGGTCAGTACCACTGTACGAGTATGGGTGGGCGGGTGGGTCAGTACCACTGTGTGTATATGGGCGGGCGGGTGGGTCAGTACCACTGTGCGTATATGGGTGGGCGGGTGTGTCAGTACCACTTTACGAGTATGGGTGGGCGGGTAGTACCCCACCACAATTACTAACCTGTGGTATTTCCAAAAATGCAACCAGATGGTGATTCTAATGGCACTCCAAGTCTATCACAGTTATTTTATAAATTTTAAAGTAAGTCGAGGTCATCCAAAAGTGTTTTTAAAAAATTAGATTTATTTAACGATACTATTTACGTGTTTTATTAATCAAAACTATAAATAAAATAAATACAACTATATATTAACAAAAAGTCATGTGCAGTAATAGCTCTGTAGAGTTGTTGCCGTTCACTCCGTGGGACGTCAAATACAGCATACCTGGTTCAATATTCCTCAATTCTTCATTTTGAAGTAGGTGCACAAATCTTTTAGGCAGGAACACTTGAAACTTTTGTCGTATCACCTTGAACATCAGGCGCATCACTCAATGCTACTAAAATAGCATCTCTAACACAGTATCTATCTTCCTTATCCAGTGAATGATGTAGTGTTTCATCTTCTTCAGTTTTGAAAATCTTTTGGTATTAAGCACTGTTGATTTTGACTGAGCATTAAACTGCTAAACCAATGAATGTATAAAATGTTTGGATACCATCTTCCTGCTCCTAGCGATGTTCTCGCCACGTATCTCTGTGTAGTTTTGATGCATAATCACTGTTGAGCTCACGTATTTACACCCTCTACTACCTCCACCACTCTTTGCAGCACGCACTGTTAGTAACAGTGTGTTTGGTTTTGTACGCAAACACATGAACCATCGTAACTTTCTTTGAAGTCTCTATCAATAAGAATATTGTAAATGTTGTCTGTTGTATACATTTAAATCCAATTTCGCTTTTCATATCCTGTTGTGTAATATCTGTTAAACTTAGAACAGAAATTAAACATTGTGTTATCAGCACTTTTATAGCTCGTCAAACATTCTCAGTGTAATGATAGTTATTCATCAGGAGTTTGTTTGTATTCCTAGCTTTTTTAGATAGATTTTTAAATGAAAACAGAGATTTGAACAAAAATAAGTATACAAATCCAGCAGTCGTAATTGAAAACGTTAATTTCTTGACTATCTATTCATTATTTTTTCCAATAAATGCTTTCAATTCAACAGCACAAGGTCATTCTTTAGTAATACATACATGATCTTACTATTATAATAATACATACAATGAGAAACTGTGGTACTCATTGTAAAGTTCAAGTGAACTATATTGATACCTTACTCTACAGTTGACTTACTGAAACTGAACTAGTTTCCTCACCACGATAGGTATATGCCAGGTCGTACAGTTCTCAGTGCATTGGTGTATAATTTAATGTGGGCATCATCCCCGGGAGGCCTACTCCACAAAACATATTATCTATCTCAAGGTTATCTCTTTCTCTTTTTCTAGTCCGTGTCTTCTTTTAAGGAACCATCTGGTTGTTCACTCAAACTTGTACAATCTGTTATACGTCTCCAGACTTCTACTTCCTATCGTATTCTATTAAATATTGACGTATTTCAAGACTGTACAGAATAAGTACATCAGGCTGGGTACCTATTGTATGTATTAAATAATCTTGCAGTATTGGTTCAGAAAATGCAAACTGTTTCATATATCTGGCCACCGCTGAGGCTATAGTATTTAAATAAAGAATTCTTCTCGTGTTAGTAAGAGCTTATCAACATGTTTGTTTAAATTTATAATTCGTACCTGCTGTTCCTCTCGTTGCTTGACAACGTCAATCTCAATGCCACTATCCATTAATCTTACGTTAGTTTTTCTCCCAAGTATTTTATTCGCCAAGTAGCATTCAAGTCAATGCAGATGTTTGACAAACGAATCCCAAGCGGCTTCCGGAAATTGAACTATTTTAGATCCTTGATGTAAAATAACAGTAGGCAGATAGTTCAAAGGTTTTACTAGACTACTTTGTTAAACATTTACTCATACATGTGGATAAGGCGTACATGACACGAAGAAATGCATCTGCTAAGGTTGCATTTATTCAATGCACACAATTTATTTATTCAACCTATTCAACCACAATTTATTCAACCTATTGCAGTGCATAGGTTGCACTTATTCAATTTTGCTTTTCTTCTTTGTTTGATACTGTCCAATAGTGGAATATCCTTTACGTCGTCTTCTTTGCTATTATCTAATAGCGGTGTCTCATCTGAAAAACTCATGCTGTAAGTATGATTTAACTCGTACACAGCGTGTGACAAACTGACTTCCTAGAGGTTTTGCACGCAATTTATACTCGGTGGTGGGGAAAATTCATACATCCTAAAGCACCAGTTTAACAACTCAAGTAAGAGGAGTATACGTAATAATCTTGTCTTGCAAAATTAAACAGTATGTACTCGTGTTAGCAGTAATTACGTTTCTTATATCCGTTTACATCCCAAAATATAACTGTTTCATTTAATCGTTTTACGTCTTTTATGTAAACTAGTTCAAGGTCAAACAATTGGGTTTAAAAAAAAAATGTTATACATTTAGTTATCAATTCTAACTAAGGAATAGGGACCAAATAGTATAGTATGGACTTTTCAATTTGAAGTTTCTTATTTAAATATAGATTTTTAACGCCTTTTGCTTTCTGAATTATAAACTTATCATCATTTTCGTTTTTTTTGACTCTTTTAATTGAATACAGTGTTGCTATTAAAGCTACAATTTCTGCTATTGGTATACTCTTGGTTTCATCTTTGAATTTTCCAAGCACCTTATTGTTTCTACCTCCGTCATATGTAGGATGAGTAACGAGATAGTCTGAAAAGTCAAAATCATCAGCGTAAGGAGACGTTCGCAGATCTTCATAAATATATATTGTCTTAATCCAATATACAACTGCATCTGTATCCATGTATTACATATTCCTATGCTATCTCGTCCATAAAACGTTACAATCTTATTATAGTGGAAATCATACATATGCGCCTTGGAAATATCAAAAATTGAAATGTTAACATATAACTGTATATTCATTACAATTTTAGTCTTGTTCATAGAGACTGTAACAATATTTGCATTAGTAATTATTGAGGTCTTGAAGTTAGGTTGTTTGATTAACTTTTCTGGCTTTATTGCATTACAGCATCTTGATGCTTTCGTTTGTTTTCTAAATATTTACCAAAACCACATTGTTCACTAATTAAAAAAAGTCCTATTGAATGTCTGATGATGCAGCAGCTCTTCGTTTTGTGTTGGAATCAATGTAGGGTTGAGCCCACATGATTGGGAAAACTGAACAAATCGATGTATTTTTGTTACGTGAAGACCTAGATCTAGAGCATGTTGAACAGCCCAGAAGTGAGCAGCTTACCTTTCTTTGCGTTTAAAATTCATGATTAATTTAACATGTTTACCTTCGGGATGTATTTCAGATTTAGCTAGGAGTGGTAGATCGTAATGATGAACGTGTATTTCTTCAGGATATTGAATATCACACTCTAAAATATATCTGATATCGCCGTGTTTTGAAATGTTAGCTATATTTCCAAGACTCTAAAGATCCACCCAGGTGAAGTCGCCATAGAGCAGAGGATGACTCATTGTTCAGCCATATAGGTTATTGGCGTCAAAATACCCTAAGTAGATGGATTCTTGAGTAGCATCATAAGTGGGCAAGTATCTATTGTTGGACTTTATATATCTTGTTACGTTTTGGTTTAATCTGATTTAACCTGGTTTAACCTCTGATTCCTGACTCTACCATCAACACAATATCACCGTCTCTTATTAAATCTAATGTGCATTTATTCTCTTTTAGCATCGCCTGCCAAGCTAAACCTGGAGATATGTACGAATGAATGGGATATAAATCATACGCTTTTAAATACACGTGTTGCGCAATTCTTCCATGACGTCACAGAGCAAGTTTACTTCTAGTTTAACGTAAAATAACAGTACCCAACAAGGGGTTTTATGTTAAGTTCTTTCTACACCCTAAAACCTACATGCGTGCTGGTAGTCATCAGGTTTAATGTGTTCATCGTTTAACTTGTTTTAAAAACATTCCCGTGGTGGTAAATATGTCTCACTGAATCTTGCTGCACTCTCTATATAATCGTATGGGAAGAATCTGTTCCTTAGCACAAGATCTAGTTTACCTGCAGGAATAATCTTTGAGGTTTCTACAAGGTCTAGTTTTGTTTATATTGAAGCCATGAACCTCAACGAATCAATAAACCTTAGCTTCATTTTACCCACTTTCTTAGAGAAACTTATAAACTTCTCCTTACTGTTTGCTAACACATTGATGTTTCCGTCATCTCTTCCTAATTGTGGAATTATAAAGAGGGAGTCATATCCGCTCAGGTTATGTAGGATAACTGGTATGAAGTGAGGTGGTTTATAGTTTTTGTTATGGCTGTTTCAAGGAAGTCCTCTATACAATCCAGTCAAGTGATCATGATCTCTCACAATTCCATTAATGTCTGTGAATATGTTGCCAAGTAGATAATATGATGTTCCAATTGTATGTGTTTTCATTTCATCATCTGTTAGAGGTTTCATTGCTTTATTATAACTGTAAAGTAATTCTACTTTACGTGCTATCTCGTATAATTGATATAAAATTTTTTTAGCAGCCCTGTCGCTTCTGTACACATGAGGATTAGATGATAAACCGTACTGTTGCAAATTATTATCTGCTAACGTAGATTTTATTAGTGTACAGTAAGTATTAGGTTTATGTACCTGATATTTTAGCCATCTGGTGGGGTCTGGATCTTCAGTGTATACGAGGTAAGCATATTCTAGCACAATCCTTCTCCTTACAAAGACGGTTATGCTCTACTAGCCAATCTTTGACATCTCTCCTTTATTGTCCTCTTGCGAAACAAAAACAATGTTTACAAATGATTAACCGATGTTCAGATTTTGATACTTGCTTACCATTGAGTCTATTGAACTATTTAATATAGACATAGTGAGATACATCACCGTCTTTAATAAGCAGTAAATCATTGTGGTGTGTTCTTTCTACAGTTGTTAATTATAGTGGGTACACATTATTAGAGTTATCTAAAGCAAAACGTGTACAGATGCTGTAGGATTCTGTTTTTCAAAACGTTTTATATCACTCAAAGGTACAGGATATGATATACCGTTAAAATTGTACTTATGCCTTAATTCTACATATCTATGATTAGGTTTATCTACGTTTGCACCATTTACAAATTTAACCAACATAGCATAACTGAAACATTTATTATCATCATTCGCTAAATTGATAGAGGATTTTTGTTTGTTTGATTTTTTGGCAATTCTATGTAGCTACTATCTCTATCTCCATATCCATGTTTATGTACTCTTATATCCAACCCCTCCACAGAAAGTAAACTCCATGCAGATCCTCTTCCTTCGTGTTCGCTTAGTTTCATCTTTAATTTTTCACACAAATCTTCAATCACATCTTCAGTTGCTACTATAATCGTTTTTTTTTTTAGTAATAAAACCTCTTCCTGTTAATTCATTCTGAACATTTGTAAATATAGCATCAAGAATTATACAGAATTGTATAAAGTTTAAACTGTTCAGTTAATTTTCTTATGTGTTCACTCTAGCCCCTTTGTTTTAAATAAAAATTCTTCCAAACCATACTTCTTTATGATTTTAATCTTGAAATGTCTTACCGAAGATCTTTTAAGAGCTTTTGCTAGGATTTTAGCTTGCATATCTGAGGAGGTGCGTACCTAATAACACTTGCTTCATTTTGCTGTTGTTGTTCTATTTATTCCTCAACTTCTAGCACATTTTGAATATTATGAATTAACTCATGTTGAATAAGTAAGAGTATTTCATCATTGAATTGTTCCAAACAAATTGCATAAGTATACATCTCTGTTAGTGATTCAACCAACTCTAGACAACGAATGTTTAAAAGTAGCAGTAGTGTTGGTTATATACCCGAACCAGATTGTCTTAACCAATGGAAAACTCGAGAAGTTTCTTACCAATCAAAACACATTTTTTTTTTTTTTTTTTTTTTTTTTTTTTTTTTTTTTTTTTTTTTTTTTGAGGGAGTAAAGTGTTGGTAGCATATTGCTTAATCACTCTGAATCTAGCAATGGCTCTAGCAGACAACATCTAAACCCCCTCCATGATTTTCGAGTTTGTTGTTACTTTATAAATGGTGGCTATCGATGAGCAATGTGAAAAGGAGGAGTATTATTACAATTCGGACGAGATTCCTGATACCGAAAATGATATGGAGGGTGGAAGCATCTTTTCACTTGAACAAGACGTACCTACTGAAAAGGGATATTACAGGTCAGGTGAAATTGCTGATACCGATGAACGTTTACCATACATTTCAACTCCAACCACTAGTTTAACTGTGAACGATGTTGAAATTAATGAATACAACAACAACGGTTTCTCGTCTTATTTATGCTAGAAGAGAATCATTCCCTGATAGAGGTAGTGATGAAGAACATAATTAAATTTAAACTTTTTAAAAACATATATGAATGACCTTGACCTACTTATAAACTTTAAATAGCACAAAGTACTTTTCTGTTGCAATGAAATTATAAGATACAGATATTTTAAATCTATAGTGTGTTCTAATCATATATTCAAGGTCACATTTTGATTAGCGAAATGCACCTCATAACAGTACAAGGCGCGCTTCTAAAGGGGAGAGAAGATAGGATTGAAAAGAAGAAAAAGAACACAAATGTTTTCTTAAGTAGCAAACAATAAAGCTGAATTGTTTGCTTTGTTTTAATCAGTACGAGGATTAATCAATACTTTAACGTGCAGCCTGAAATTTTCATAACTGGTCCAAGTAGGATGTGTCGGCCAAAACAAAGTATGTATGTTTCTGTTAATTCTTGTTTCAAACCCATTTTAACTTCTACCTCAACTAATTCTTATCTCTTCATGTTTATTTCTAAATGTAAGAGAGAATATTTCCTGTTTGAAACGTTCTCTTTCTTCCATAGAAGTCAAAACGCGAGTAAGAATAATAGTTGCAGATACAATCATCGTGCCTCCTGCGCAATCATCAACGTACCGGCTGTCAATTTATAAGCTGCCTCCCCCCAGTAGGCTACCTATAAGAGGTAAAGCCTTAATGCCATTATTAATAGATATAAGTGGAGAATAAAAACAAAACGCATCGATTTTACATATCACATAACTTACAGTAGACAGATTCAAGCTCGGCTACTCAATTACATAAATGGAAGATTGAACAATGTAGGTCAAGGTAATTTATTACCAAGTGGGTCAAGCCTTGTAACAAAAGAAATCGTTATAAGGCCCGATCATAGAGGAGGAAGAAGATATGATTAAATAGAAAAAGAAGAAGAACATCAATGTTTCTTTAAACATCAAACAACATAGCTAAATTATTTGGATTGTTTTCATCAGTCTGAGGATTAATGAATAATTGAACTTAACCCCTGGCCCAAGTAGGAGTTATGGGTGAAAAAAAGTATGAATATTTCTGTTAATTCTTATTTCAATCCCATCTTTGCTCAACTTCAACTCCTCGATATTTTTATTTCTTGATGGAAGAGAGAATAATTCCTTTTTGAAACGTTCTCTTTCTTCCATAGAAATCAAAACACGAGTCAGAATAATTTTGCGTTCATCGTGTCTTTCTCCTTCGCAATGCCGCATCTACGTGTCAACCGTCAATTTTAGGCAATAACCCCCCCCCCCCTACCAGCGAGGTACAACTTGCAGGTTAAGCCCTAATATAAATGTTAAAGGATAGAGGTGACGAAAAAACCAAATACAACAGTTTTTAAGGTCATATATAACTAAGGAGATTAAGCCTAAGGAGGAAGAAGACAAAGTAATTAAATTGGTTCAAGGTCATTTACTACTAAACGAATGAATCCTTTTAAGGAAATAATTCGTTAGAAGGCTCAATTCTGACAGGGAAAGAAGAGAAAGGAGAAAAGAAAAACATGCATTACATATCACCACACCTACTACGTATTTTGAAATCAGCAAAGCAATCAAACACTAACTACAAGTAACCATCAAACCATGCACTAACTACATAGAAAACAGAGTTAGAAGTAATAAAAGTTCAACCACACTGAAAAGTGCTTTTAAACAATCCAAAAAATGTTATAAATTTGGATACCTAAAAGAGAAAACATATAGTCTAATCTCTTTTTTTATAGTTTATACATTTGATTAGATTAAAATATAATTGTATTGATATGATACTGTATTTAAAATAAATATTACTTTCTACTTAAGGCTATGAATAAATACAAAAACAGCTGTTTAGTTAAATGAAAGGAATTTATTAAGTGTCCAAAATGGCTGTCTCACAAATGTTAAGTAACAATTAATATGTATGAATTTAATTAAGTTACAAGTTTTTATATGTGTACCTTGCGCTTGTTCAAATTAGGCTATGAGACAATTTATTCTAAATTTGTAGATGCAAAATCTCTGTGTAGGGTATCGTGCTGGCTTGACTTAATTCATGGTTCAAGCAGGTTAATTGATTTTGAGTAAAATAAAATAATGGAAATTGGTAATTTAATTTAGAAAACAATAAAATTTGTAGAAATGTTTTAATTATTGAAGATAAGAAAGAAGGATAGATATAATGTGAGTGGGAAGTAACGTTTTCAATGATAGGTAGCTAGGTCTAGGATGATGAATTGTACTGTGGCCAAATATCACCAAATTTAAATAAATCTTCTTTCTTGATGTTAAATATTAATTATGTTTACGTTACTACTGATACTTTTGATGTTTTATAATTACACTTTGTTCAATTCACTGAAAATTAAATTACTCGTACATTTAAATCATTTTGGCTGCTCTAAAAATCGAGATACTTCCACTGCCAAGTCTTAGTGAAGAAGGAAGAGAAAAGGCCACTGTCATTGCAACAATCACTTTTACAGCTCATATGTATACACTTGATGGCCAGTACATATAATTTCTTGATGTGAATATATAAGAATTAAAAAGTGTTGGAACAATTTTTAGGATTGTTATTATAAATAAATGTATAATTTGGTTCAAATAAGAGATTAAGTAATTTCCAATTTACATTAAATTAAGTTTTGACTAGTTTATTAAAATATGAATATAATATATATTTTTTTAATAAACAATTAAAGAAATCATAATTGTTTTACTTAAATAAATCATAAATACATTTAATTAAATATATATGGTGACATGATAGTGTGGGGAAGGTATTAATATAAATCTAATATGATTTGTTTATGTTAAAATTGAGTAAGAGAAGGATTTATTCATTATAAAAGAGAAATTTGGACATTATTAAACACATGATATATGAAGTTGAATCGAATGAAATTAATTATACATTGCATTAGTACAACGAAAACCACAAGTTAGGTTAGTTTTTCATTAAAAACAATCAATCCTCGAACAATCTTTGTTCTTTAAAATAACAAAACAAGCCTCCTTGATGCACTCATAAGGCGTGCACTAACTAAAAACGAAAAAATAAACTGGGTATACCTTTTGTACCCTTACACTCTCGTGGTACTTTAACAGAAAAGAAAAAAAAAACAAGAAAAAATAAAAGAAGGCTCTTCTCTTAAAACATAACCTTACAAATCGGCAGAAACATGTGAACAAAGAGACAAAGAAAAATACGCTCATACAACAAAATCGAAAACAGGGTTTTACACCTCCTCCTTTCAAACCAATCACTGATCAAATATCAGAGACCAGTGTTGTCAAAAAAAGTATGGCTATCCACGGGTTTTTAGTGTGCGATTGAATCTTTCCACCACAGCAGATTTGATGTCAGGATAATTTGTCGTGAAAATTGTTATTTTGTTTTCTTTAGGTATTTTTCGAACCTCCTTTGATACAAACTCAGTTCCTTTGTCTGTTTGAACGCATCGAGGTTTTGACTTGTTCTCTTCAAATATTTATTGAAAGGCTTTGATAACTTAAGGCAATCATAACTGGCAAACCGTACAAAAAAAAAAAAAAAAAAAAGAAAAGAAAAAAAAAGAAAACACAAAAATAATCATTGGCCGTCGATCCGGAGAAAACAAAATCAGCTAAAAAGACATTGGACTTAGTCCTACATTTTAAGAAGAAGAAACAAAAAAAAGCAAGGAATTAGTTAAAATAAAGTCCAAAGAAAAGGCATTGGAGAAACTGGATGAAGGAAGTTCTTTTGAAGATTCTGTTGGTGTCTCTATTGTCGACGACAACATGAGTGACTTTGATTTCTCCGTGTGAGTAAATAAACCACAAGATGATGATGCAGCATGTATGTTTTGTCAAGGTCTATATTCCGACGAGGTGGACAAGGAACGTGGAGGGAACTGGAATCTGGTACAGCTGGAACATGGTATAGGGGTAATGGACCTTAGATTGAAGTGAGGACAGCTGGTATAGTCGGTTTGTTGTTATTACCGATTTATATTAAGGTTATGTTATAAATTAATTTGCTACATTAATGTGTTTTATATATACATATATTATTTGAAATACTTATAATGTGATTGAAATGTTCATTCTTCATACTGAAATAATATTTACCATTACTTTCATTTATGTGTTATTTACATATTAGTTCGTATGAAATTTTTAAAAGTGTGCTTTATTAACTGTATAATTCGTGATAGATCGAGCAAGAACGTAATATTCAATTTGAACATGATTTATAATAACTACAAAAATGACATTATACAAGATTATGGTTATATTATATCAACTTTTATAGTTCAAGCAATTTTCTCTACTACCTTTAACTTTAACATAACCTACAAACAAAAGGAGCGATGGAGATGAAGTGCTAAGCGCGTCGTAACCTACCGCCCCAACAAACTACTACTGGAACGCTAGCTAGCTATCCATAAGGAATGTGTTGTGGTTTCCGAGCGCACACAGCTGTGTGAGGCGGGATGTATTCAGGCCGAGCAGGTGTCGTGACAGGGCAAGAACTGAATCATGGCTGCTTTGACATGAATCATGTTAAGGGGGGGGGGGGGGTTGACGTTATTGCCCACTCTTCAGTTTGTCTGGACGTCTGGTCTAAGCTGGTTTTCCGTTTGTAATGTTTTTTTTGTAATTTTGCTAAATGGTTAATATCTGCGTTGACTACAGTAGTACTTAAATATGTTAAAAAACAGTGATATTTCTTTTCAAAAGTTAGTGCTCCTTTTATTTTATATCAAATCTCACATTATAATCTCTAAATCAAAATGCAAGATTGTTTTCGTTAGCTTTCACTAACTTGCCAAATTATAAGACATATAAAACAATCCGTAAAACTAAATTTTAAACAAAAACATATTTATCGGTTACACTAACGTATTATTTTAGCTATAGTAATAAAATAATTTTTCAATTTTTCAATAACAACATTCCTTTGAATTTATAATTTTCAGAATATTTATGGACGAACTTTTCTTACGTCTAAATAAACCTATTCTGAAAATAATATTTATTTAGTTCTTGTTTTTATCAGTTTGCAAGTTACACAGCATGATTCCTAATTAAGACTTATGTAAAGCATTCAATTAATTCATATTGATTCCACTTAACTTAAAAATATATAAAATCTATATAAAAATAGGAGAATAGTTTAAACTCAACTGAACACTTAGAACTTTGAGGTACTCTGCTGTAATAAATATTTTATAATAATTCATTTGTTTTATATTTTAGATTCCCTTGAATAATGGCGATCTCCTTAAGAAGTGGATTGATGCGAAAAAGAGAAAAAATCTTAAGCCTACTAAGTGAAGTGTTTTATGCAGCAAACATTTCCCCAAAAATGATTTCCCTTTAACTTTGCCAACCACGATAAAAAAAAAAAAAAAAAACTTAAAGATGATGCAGTTCAAGCAATTTTTGATTTTCCAGCTCATATGCAGTTAAAGTTAAAGGTAGTAGAGAAAATTGCTTGAATTATGAAAGATCGAAAAAGTTGATATAATATAACCATAATCTTGTTGTATAATGTCATTTTTGTACTTATTATGAATCATGTTGAAATTGAATATTATGTTCTTGCTCGATTTATCACGAATTATACAGTTAATAAAGCACAATTTTAAAATTTGCATACGACGTAATATGTAAATAAAACATAAATGAAAGTAATGGTAAATATTATTTCAGTTTGAAGTTAGGTCACTGAAAATTTCAATCATATTATAAGTATTTCAAATAATTATATATATATATATATATATATATATATATATATATATATATATATATATATAAAACACATTAATATCGCAAATTAATTTATAACATAATCTCAATAAAAATCGGTAATAACAACAAACCGACTATACCAGCTTAGGAGTAGCAAACGATAATATTTTATACTTAAACTGAAAAATAATTTTATTTTATGAAATTAAATAGAATTTTTTAGTAACTGAAAAGAATACTATAAAGAATGGTATGTCCAAAATATATTCCGTATTGAAATCTGTTAAATCTGAAATTAATAAGTGTTTGAATTTAAACTTTAACTCTCTGTTGCGTTATTTAGTTTTAATGTTTGAAAATGTTGTTTTTGCGTAAAGCTGAATGGAAATGATAAAGTCCATTTATTTGGACTAAAAATAATCATGCTTAAAGTTGTATATACGAAGTTGAATTTCCACACCAAGATCAAAAGTTGAAGTGAACAGATTAATTTTCCCTCGCATATGCATGAATCAGAAATCGGCATTTAAGCCTTGGGATCTAAATCAGCTAAGACAGCTACCTCGACTACTTTGCTAGACCACATAATAGTGGACAAGTCGGCCGAGGTCGAGAGGACCGGCGTCATAGATGTCCCCAGTATAACAGATCATAGAGGACTAAAGATAACGGATCATAAATTAGTGTATTGCGATATTGTTTGTAGAAAGAACAAAAATAATCCGAAACTTATATCTTATAGAGATTTCTCTAAATTCAATATAATGCAAGCTATCACACGAATGTCAGAAATAAAATGGGAAGAGGTTATGAAACTAGATGATGTAAATGAAATTGAAAACTGGATTTCATCAAACATTAGAAGTACCTATGATGAGCAGGCACCAATTGTATGTAAAAGAATTACTAATAAAGGCCCCTTGGAGGAGCCAGGAGATTGTCCAACTAACAAAGGCTAAGAATAGATTGAAAAATAAGTTTTTGAAGAATAAAGACAACAATGTATGGCAAAATTATAAAGTAGTCAGAAATAGACTAAATGCTGTTATAAGAAATGCTAAGAAGGCCTATTTCACTGAGAAGTTGGGCTCAGCTGAGTCTCCGAGGGAATTTTGGTCCTGCTTAAAAATGTGTGATATTGTTGGCAGAAAAAATAATAATGTCCCAGATAATTTTAAATCAGATGATGTTAACAAGTTTTTTATTGCAATGGGATCTGGAAGTAATATTGAAAATTAAAAGTCATTTTTTTATAAATTCCACAAATTTTAATTTTTTATAAGAGCACTTTCGCCGATTAAGGCATCTTCAGTTGTAATACAGTATATACAGAAAACATATGTGAATAAAAATAACAAAAAAAATTACATGTAAAACATTAAATACTAGTTAAATTTAATTTAAGTGGCTAAGTTTGATAAGAATTATTATGACTTAGAGTTTTCAATTTTCGATGATATTTCTTCTTTAATTAAAGGTAAAAATATATTACTAAAATTTAGAGAGAGTTGGGAAATACATTCATCTTTCAAAACTGCCATACATGCACTTTCAATTTGGTTTCTCTTGGTCCATAAAGGTTCTTTTAAAATTACACTTGTAGAATTAAAATTGATATCATGTTTTTCATTAATAGCATGTTCAACTAATTTTGATTTGTCTGTATTTTCTTTTTTATAATTGTTAATGTGTTCATTTATTCTTTTTGAAATTGGTCTTGACGTTTGACCTATATAAGTTTTATTGCAATCACAATCAAACTTAAGATCAAACTTAACTGAAGATGCCTTAACCGGCGAAAGCGCTCTTATAAAAAATTAAAATTTGTAGAATTTATAAAAAAATTACTTTTAATTTACAACCAAAACAATTCCATCAAGCATATACAGCAGAAAAAGTAATATTGACATGGATACATTAACATTTTTTCAGAACACAAAGAAAAGTGTAAATGCAGTGCTTTTTAATTTTACATAAGTAACAGAAAACATGGTTAAGACTGCAATGAATGAAATAAAATCTAGAGCAGTGGGTGCTGATGGCTTGCCTATACAAATGATCAAAGCAGCGAGTCCGTGTGCTCTGGGAGCAATCACACACTTGGTGAACAGATGCTTAACAAATGTAGTGTTTCCTGACAACTGGAAAAAAAGTATTGTTCATCCACTCCCGAAGGTTAATGTACCCACTTGTGTAGAGCAGCTGAGACCCATCTCAATATTACCTGCAATATCTAAAATTGTCGAGAAGATAGTTATCAAACAAATAATTTGTTTGTCCATGTGAATGAAGAACATATTTTACCAAAGTTACAATCTGGATTTAGACAAAACTATGGTACATCCACTGCCCTTACCAACTTGTTTAGTGATCTATTTGAAGCAAAAGATAAAGGACAGATCAGCTCTCTCATTATGCTAGATTATTCTCAAGCTTTTGATTCTATAAGTCATGAGATGTTGCTAGCCAAAATGAATTATTATGGATTTGGTGAGGGAGTAATTAGGTGGATGAAATCATATCTAGAAGAAAGACAGCAGGTCACCAAGCTTGGCAACGAGACATCTATGCCTCTCCTCAAATTACGGGGTGTTCCACAAGGTAGTTGCCTTGGGCCAATCCTATTTAATTTGTACACGTCTGATTTTCCCAGTTGTGTTCAACACTGTTTCGCTCATTTATATGCGGACGACTGTCAATTGCACTTGTCGTATGAGCCACAGATTGACACCGCCATTGATCAGATCAACTCTGATCTTCAAAGAATCAGCTCTTGGTCGGTATCCAATGGTCTGAAGCTCAACGCAAGCAAGTGCACAGTCCTTCATGTAGCACCACACAATCTGATACGGGCCCTTGAAGAGAGTGGATTGATGGTCGTGCTCGATGGTGGGAGCCTGGCTGTGTGTGACGAATCCGCGACACAGGAGCGCCTCTTACCTGGCTAAGGGGTTGTCATAAATAATTTTCGCTTGGGGTGCGACTCAGGAGTGCCTCCGAAAAGGGGTGGGGAGGCGCTCCTGTGTCGCACCTAAAACTACCTGTCCTCGGCACTCTACACAGAACGCTAGTGTGGACGGTTTACTAGCGTTGTTGGACCCATATTGAGTTGTGGTGGGGGAAACGGCGTTTAATGTCGTCGTTGTCAATTTTAGACGCAAGAGAGAGCTTCTACTTGTCTAGACAGTCAGCTGTAGAGGAGCTGTCTGGCTTTTGGTTTGCTTATCTTGATATGCTTGTCAATTATTAGACCAGACCTATTGGACTTAATTTGTCTTGTCTATCTTATTTCTATGAATTTTAATTATAGTTAATTTATAGAACTAATGTACTTACAGAGACTGAAGAAACAGTTGACACTGACAAAATACTTGCAGCAAATATTTACAATTTGTTATTTATATCTATTTACAATAAAAAGGTGTATTATTTACATCAATTTCAGGGTTATCTTAAAGCCTGAAAATAAAATGACACATCTCAACAAATAAAATGATATTTTGTAAATGAACAACTGAATTGGGTGCAAATAAGGACCAAATGATATTTAATGAATAATGACTGTATATATTAAAATTTAATGTGAAATGTCATGTTATCATTTCTCTTATAAATGACTTCCAATACAATTTTCTCTTTTGTCGCAGGAAATAATTGTGTGTAATACTGCAACAATTATTGCAAAGATATTAGTAATAAATAGGCCTACTAGTCTAGACTAAATATCTGATTGCGTAATGAATAAATCAATAAAATGCAAGTATAATCATCAATTTATTCCTAGATTATTCATTTAAAAATAGTTCCGACTCAAATTGATTTCTACATTCTTCTTCACTATCTGTAGCAATAGTAATTATTTTCCTAAATTTACATTTTTATTTGTTTTTCAGACATGCAATTTGATATGTTTCATACCCTGGCATGTACACGTTTGTATAATATAATAGTTATGCAAATTTTTTCGTGCTGTTTACTTGATATTTATTGTTATTCTTGTTGTAGCCTATAATTTGTAATGTTGTCAAATCAAATTGTTTTTTTGTTGTATTTTTCATTCATATTATTAATAATTCAATCTCTATATTTGTCATGTTGATTTCATTCACTTTTTTGTTCCATAACATACACCTTGGATTGGGCAAATAATATTTATAGTTACCTATCATATTCACATGTAGTCGTTGTTATTATCTGTTATCTCATTATATAGTTATCTTATTTACTGTTACCTTTATTCTAATTTATACCATATATTAGTCATATATTATTAATACTAGTCATAGTTTCTATTTAACCCACACACACACACACACACACACACACGAGGGCAAAGAGGACATTTCTTCTTGAAAATGACAGATGTTTTTACATTATTATGGGTTTTTCTTTTGTGATGATTTAGATATATTTCTTTTTTAAAGGAAGCATTACATTCAGAGCAATTAAAGGGTGATATGGATCCAGGTTTGTGTACACGTGTTATATGTCTTGTCAAAGCAGATTTGTATTTGCTTTCATAGTTACACTGGCTGCAGGAGTAAATTTTGTTTTGTTGCAAATGAACAATGTTAATTTGTTGATCCAAACTATGTTTTGCTGCATATACCTTGTTACATAAAACACATGTATATTTTTTTCTCAATGTCTGGAAGTAATTCATCTCGTGAATTTCGTTTGTGAATATCTTTTTTATGACTACTGAAATTTTTTCTGTCACTAAACAGCTTACAGCAGTATTCACATTTATATTTTTTTGCTTCCATCAATAAAATTATTTGTAGCCTAGGCCTATAAAAAAAATATATTATTCTATTAGTTTTTATTCGATTTTATTGTTATATTATTGTAACTATTGTATATTGGCGGGTGCCGTTGAAAGAATACATAAATAAATATCTAATTTAATATTTAGTGGCAAGATGTTGTGATAAATAATATCTGTTACAAGTTAAGATGCCTGTTACTCTAAAAACTATTTTAAATATTCAATCAAGAATCAAGATTTATTAAAGCCACCGACCAACAATACATGGCATAGGCCACGTCAATTAATTAATTACAATATATGTGAATCCTTGCGTTGAATAATTTGTAGACACATTATACATAAACACAACTAAATAAATAATGTGGTAATAACAGCGATAACATTTAAAATATTTAAGACGACAGAATAAAAAGTATGATACAACAAAAACAGTATTATAATTATTGCTATTTAGTGTTTTTTTGAGTTTGTCAACTTAATTTACAAAATGAAACACTTTTAATGCCTGAAGACTATGGAATATAAACTTTATTTAAATTGAAACTTTCTGATTAAAGTTAGAGTTTGAGGCCTTTAAACATAACTGACAGGAGTAAATACAGATAAGTACTTTATGTTATATTCATAATGATAGTTTTGTTTATTTATTTATTCCAACGGTGAACACCATTTTACAATATTTTGACAGTGAGATATACATGCGACAAAGATACAACATTTTACATTAGCATGCTAATAAGTGTTGAAAGATGACTTATGCCATCAAGCTAGACTTGATAATAACTTGTATAAATATTAAACAACAACTATGTACAACATTGATGAATACTTAAATAAATTAGACATGGCAATACTGTGTGGTTATGTGTATATGTACATTGATGGCAACATGCAATTTGTGTGCAAAGTGCAATGAACATTTAAAAGACCAACAGTCTTTTAGTTAGATTGATTGATTATGTATGTTTAACATTCTTTAAAGATAGTGATAAGGAATTAATTGATTATAATACTTACTGTAACAGTTAATTATTTAAATATTGTATTTAACACATTTACATAAAACAATTGTGATCTGTAAAGCAGACGACATCACTCACTCATTCATCAATTCCCGCCATAGGGTTGGAGGGCCCTCCAACCCCCACCACAACTCAATATGGGTCCAACAACACTAGTAAACCGTCCACACTAGCGTTCTGTGCACTCTACCTGCTTCCTACCTGCTATCAAGCTCAGCTCGCGGGGCCTTCTAAATACCTACCAATCTAATATCACAACGGCTACTATCATACTGACTTTGTTAAGTGCACTGCATATTTTGTAGGAGTAAGTGTAACATTGATTCTGTAGGGGTTATCCTAAAAGATCAATCAAAACTATTAATCACGTTTCTTAATCATATTTCATTTTATTTGAATTAAACTTACAATAGTGGTTAAACAAGTTTATAATCGTACAGATAGAAAACATCTACACTTGTTCATGCACACTATCTACCTTGGTCTTCGGAGGTGGGCCACATCATGTTTACCACATCAACTCCCGAGGACTAAAATAATGATGTATTTATAGTCATCTTTTAAAAAAAAACTATAAACTTTATACTTTTTAGTTTTATGTAAAAGGAACACGTAGACACTCTTCATTTGATCATGACTTGCCCCTTTAACCATGAGTATTAATTATAAAATATTTACCATAGTTTATACAAATTCGTAAAAGCAAAGCAGTGGGTTTTTAAAATTATATTAATTTTATTACTGGGCAAGAGGTTTCAAAGAAATTGAAGTTACAAAAAAAGGTCAATAACTACAAATAGGCTTGTAAATAACAAATATGTATTTCTTAGTTTTAACACTTAATAATTTGTATACCATTCTAAAATAATAAATATACATTTAAATTTAAACTAAATAATTTGGGTTACACTTACTAATATTTAAAACTTAAAATTAAAAAAATACTCACACTCAAACAAAAAATACTATTTACACTCAATCTGTAGACTACAATATTCTAAAACAACAAAATATGGAAATTCAAACAAAAAACTTTCTATTTTACTTTTACTTAATATTTACTACAATCTAAATTATAACAAACAATACTTAAACTGAAACAAAAAATACTATTTACATTCAATCTGTATGCTACAATATTCTAAAACAAACAAAATATAAAATCATTATTAATTTACAAACCTCCTTTTAGTTACCTACTTAAATCTAATAGATTCTCCTACTTTTGATAAAAAGTCATTTATAATAACTTCCCTAGCTAAATATCATTCACACAACTGTTTTAGTCGACGCTGTAGCTGTTCAGTGTTTTTGGTTGAGTTTGTTGCAGAGCGTCTGTTCTCTCCAGTGCATCATTTCGGTGTATGTCCTCGATAACCGTCCATGTAGATGGGTTTTGGAGGCCTTCTAAGTTCTTAAATCGGTTATTCCACGCCTCACACATATTGTTTGTTCTGTGTGAGTCGGAAAGAGTCGCTTCATGCACTTTCCAGAGTGATGGTGGAAACATGGGGCTGGTTTAGGGTTTTCTCATGCTGTACCGCTCACATGGTAGACGTCGAAGTAGTACAGCAGGTATAAAGCTTCGACAGAAGCCAATCCCTACAGCAGCTGCATCCCCTGTAGTACATCTTTTTCTGGAAGGAAAGCCAAACCATCAAGCATCCCACAAAACTGTCCAAACTCTTCAGACTCTTTGTAGTTTCGAGTAAGTCCGTACTGTTGGTTGTGCCTGCAAGTGCTTTGGAACAAATGAAAAAAACAACAGACGTGATAACAGCAGATTCTAAGTCACAGGTTGAGGAAGGAATTTTGTAGATTCAATACATTTGGCCAACACTGTTCGTAGAACAGAAAATTACAAAAACTTATAAAAATACTTAAAAAGTCGGGTAGACAAAAATTTTTGTCATATTACCAATTAACATTTTACAATTAAGGCAAAGGAATGACTAAGAATGTCGGTACTGACATCAAAGCCATAGTATTTTGATTAAATATAGAATATTTTTTATTAATAAATACCAAAACACACTCCACAAAAATCTGTAAGATACCCTTGGTGGGGATGTATCCTGTTTAGAAGGAGGGGTATTTTTTCTTAGTAATACTAATGTTGTCCTTCGGGGATTTCCATATTTTACGCGGAATACCTACAGTCTGTATACGGTAGGGTGGCGCACGGACCCGCCAGCTACCTGTGTCTGTCCTTTCCTCCCCCCGGCACTCGCGGCTGTTTCCATAATGAGTCACCAACTAGCCCCTCTAATAGAATTATTAACTTTTTTTACTTTCTCATAATATCTCAATTTTAATAGAATATTTGTAAAGTACTAACAAAACTAAGAAAAGTGATATAAAACACGATGTGCTTTGATTATAAATAACGAAATGGTCGAAAGTTATTTTTTAGCCGGAATACTGTATGATTTGTTAAATGTTTTATATTTCTCATAATTCCCTAATCTTGATACAATATTATTTTAAGAGTTCTTTGAAAAAAGGTAGAATAATTTAAAACTATGTTATCGCATACTTTTAATCAGCCAAAATATCATTAAATAGGCAACACTACATACTTTACAGTTTATTTGATTAATAAATCAACATTATTTTATATTACTCCCAGTAATCTTCTTCAAGCCAAAGTATTTAGTGTCCAGAAGTTGAGCATTTTCCATTTATCTTCCATGTTGTTTCCGTGTGACACTGAAATAAAACAAAATCGCGCTAAAACCAATATACAATATTTTAAGATTGCAGTTAATTTTTTACCATTCGTTATATTTTATTACTAGTTCTAATGACATTAAAATGTTTTAAAGCATACATTGAAATGTTACAGTACCCGCTATTCATCAATCATCGCAACCTTATTGTCATGACTAATAAAGAAGTAGTAATATCTTATTATACTCTACTTATATTTAAAAAAAACGTTTAAAGTCTCTGTAAATTTGAAGATAATTATTTTGTTTTACTGTATACTATTATCATATTTTTATACCCTTTTTGTAATCATATATATTACGTCCAATAAAATTTTCTAGGTAAATAGATTTTATTTTTTATTTTACCTGATTACTCTAGAGGTGACACTCCCAGATCGTCATCGTCATCGCTGGTATCCCAGTCACTGTCATCCGATTCACCAGAGGCCAGATTAATGACTAGTTCTTGGACACTGACGTCATCAAGTCCTTCGTTTGTCCAGTCTGCCTCGACTTCTTTCTTGACGTGTTCAACGCATTTGCGCCAATCTTCTGAGGTGAAGGAGTTTACAGCTTCCATAAACAAATCCTGAACATCGTTCAATTTAAATGTAGTATTCCTTGCTGCTACATACCGCTTCAAAGTTGACCAAACCAGCTCAATTGGATTGTAATTACAGTGGTACGGTGGCAGTCTGATTACTTTAAACCCACGCTTACAGGCTTCTTTATCTATTACGTAAGATTTTCTTTGTTCCTTATGCAGCTTTACAAGACTGTATAGTTCTGGCTTCCGCATGTCTGGTGAATATGAAATGCCGCGAGTTTTCAGCCATTCCTCCATTTCACACTTTCGTGAGCCAGATGTTGGCGCTTTGTTGGCTACTTGAGAGTGGTAAGGTGCGTTGTCCATTACTATTGTCGAACCAGCTGGAATAGACTTCAGGAGAACCTCAAAAAACCAACCCTCAAAGACTTCGGAATTCATTTCCTCGTGATATTCGACCGTTTTTTTTGACTGGAATATCAGAGGTGGCGACTTGATCCAGCCGTTAAAGCCTCCTGCATGGCAAATTATTAAACGTTTTCCTTTTCCTAAAGGGGCATTTACAGAACACTTTACACTGTCATTTGTCCATCCTGAGTCTTTCGAAGTGTTGGTGTTGATCCATGTTTCATCCAGAAAAATAACTTTTTTATAGTCAATTTCCCGAATTTTTCGCAAATATCGGCACCTAGCAAGAGCAACTGAGGGTTTCTCCATGAGAACTTTTTTATTGTCTAACTTTTTCCATTTAAATCCGATAGTTTTCAAAATTTTTGCCAGTGTTCGTATACAACCATCAAACAAACCCGCTGTTCGTAAACTTACTTTTAACTGCTAAGAGTGGTGAATCACCAACCCCTTCGCGGAAAAATATTAGCGCACATATTAGACTACGGTTAGTCATCAACAAGTTCAATGTCCTAACCAGTCTTGTTGTCTCATGTCCCATATCTGCACACTGCACGACTATGGGAGAAGGCAAGAGTACCGTACCTTATTTCAAAGTACTCTTAAAATAATATCGTATCATGATAACGTTGTATGAGAAATGTAAAACATTTAACAAATCATACAGTATTCCGGCTAAAAAATAACTTTCGACCATTATTTATAATCAAAGCACATCATGTTTTATATCACTTTTCTTAGTTTTGTTAGTACTTTACAAATGTTCTATTAAAATTGATATATTATGAGAAAGTAAAAAAAGTTAATAATTCTATTAGAGGGGCTAGTTGGTGACTCATTAAGGAAACAGCCGCGAGTGCCGGGGGGAGGAAAGGACCGACACAGGTAGCTGGCGGGTCCGTGCGCCACCCTACCGTATACAGACTGTAATGGCGTACTCCAAGCAGTAAGACAAGAGGGTGGAAAGGGTAGAAAGTTCAATGAATTCATCACATCACATCCTGCCGGCCATGATACCATCCGGCTGTGGTTTAAATCTAGTTTCCAATACTTATCTTAAAACAAAAACATCGTTTTTCCTTGTGAAAACTTTTGTTTAATGTTTAGTTACTTTATTTAAGAAGAAATGATTAATTTTAATATAATGAGATCTATGTTAAAAACTTTACTATGTACGTAAGCCTAAACCTTAGATTTATTAGTAAGGATAATTTTATTACATAGTTGTTTGTATTTTGTTTACTGTTCTATGAGACATATTGATGATAAAAACTTTAATGTACTATACTGTACATTATCAGAATTTACAAATAAATGTGTTATTTGCTTGAGGTATTTCGCCTACAAGGTAGGCATTACTGAACAAAAATCAAATTAAATAAACTTGTTTCCAAAATATAATAATATAACTGATATAACATAAGGTGTAACTGTTTTAAAAATTAAAAAGAGTTTTACATTTGAAAGAAGATAAATAACTAAGTTATCAGTTTTATCTATTTAAATCAAGAATTTATTGTGCAGGTGTAAAAATGTTCTGAGACTGGAAAGACAAAATAAGATATTTTATAATTTAATTTCATTTTGATGCTATGCATATTGAATTATCACTCGCTAATAAACGTCTTTTGATAATTTACGCTATCTAAAGACTTAAAAGATTTTAAATATTTGATTGTCATCTACTTGTTGGTTGGTATGAAAATAATGTATTGGATGTGTCTCAATGATAACTGATTCTATTTACATAAATTTTATAGAACAGTATATGTTAAAGGTATTATTTCGTTTTATTACAAAACTGAAAATATATACCACAAACAGATGTTCTATCAACTTATTACTTTGTTTAAATGATTTGAATTATTTAATGGCTATTGTTCAAATGATTACATTATTGACGGTTCAACCTGCTTAGCCTTGATTTAATAGAAAGGACCACGAAAAATAGTTACTTAGGAATACGTCAAACGCCAACCAATCCACGATTTTACATCTTTTACAATATTGTTTTCTATTACTACTTAGAAGCGTGTCAATGAATCGGACTATAACAGCTTATTTCAATGTAGCTTATATTTACAATTTCAATACCTGAAGGCTTTTTTATTTCTAAAGTAATTTGAAGTGTAAAATTTGTTAACAAACCCGGATCTTATGTAAATACTGTAACATGTATGCTTATTTTAATAAATATATGTCTATTGCATTCAAGTTAAACACACTCTCACCATAGATATCAAGACCCCTTAGTTTTTGAACCCTTGTCAAAACCCTTGTCACATTGGACCCGCGAGGGTACGACAGTGGAGCGCCTCAAGGTCAGGCGCTCCACTGTCGCAGTTGTGCTATTTCTTGGCTGACAGTTTTATTAGTTTTTGCCAGGCGCTCCACTGTCGCTCTTCTGTGTGTGACAAGGCTAAGGTTCTCGGCGTCGTCCTTGACCGTGATCTTACTTTTTCTGACCATGTGACTCACGCCTCACAGCGTGCGCTTGGCAGAGTGAGGGGTCTGTATAGGTTTAGAAAACAGTTGCCGGAGTTTGCCAAGCTTCAGCTCATGCAGTCACTTGTACTTTCATTATTCTATTACTGCTATCCGGCCTACGGGAACAGCATCTCGAGAGGGGACATTGATAGAATCCAAAAAATTCAAAATTCAGCCACCCGGTACATTTTCAATCTTCATTTTTCCGATCATGTTTCTCCCTTTCGAGATGCTGTCAACATGCTCCCTATGGAAGTGGTGTGTAGAATTCTGACATGTTGCATGGTCCATAAAGCTCTTATTCTAAAAGAGCCACAGTACCTAAGCGAGAAGCTCATGTTTCGTGGGGAGGTCTCTCAACGTAGCACCCGCCAGGATGGACAGCTTCACTTTCCTCAAGTGAGGCTTGAAGTAGGGAGGAAGGGGTTTTCATACTTTGGCCCCAAGTTATTTATGACCTTCCTCCGCATGTTAAAAATATAGCTTCTGTTGCTAATTTTAAAATAAAAATGAAGGAGCTGTTAAAACCAGGGCCTATTTAGATAAGTAGTGTTTTCGCTGCTGTGTAATTATTGTTATTAATTTTAATTTAAGATTGACAATAGTTGATTTGAAAAACATTTGTTCAAACTGAAATACGCTTGCTCAATAAAGGCATTTTTATTTATTTATTTATTTTATTTTAAATTGAGTTTAAGAGTGTGGGAAGTAGGGAAATCGAAGTGTCAAAATCATTTTATGTTAATATGTCAAAATATTTCACATTTATGTATTCAGTAGGTCTGAAATTAAATATTAAATTGGCCTATGTGCGTACTGCCAATATCAACATTGACATTTCATTTTCAGTATAAGGTAACTAGCACCCCGTTGTGGCTTCACCCGCAAAACTTTCAAATTATATACAAAATCTATGAATTATTTGTAAACATAAAAGCATTTTAGTTTATGAACTTAGTCTAAAAAGTTGTCTAAGAAGCAGAAGATATGCCTATTTGTTTAGCCTATTTTAACCATCTATAATAAAAGCGTAAATTATAATAATTGTTGATGTATGTGATAATATGTTTTTCATTACACTACTATGAGTTTAGCTGTTTTCGTTATGTGTTTACAACCTGCGAAACATCATATTTTCAACAGCTGTCTATTGTTTACTACCGAAAGTAACATTGTTTACAACCAAAAATTTTCCACAGTCAACAACACCTGTTTTTATTCCGTAGTGTAGTGAAAAGTATCGTTCAAAACTCGAGTGAAAGTGTTTTGTATGTTCTCGACCATTCGAAGTGCTCGACAAGTCTCGCACTTCAAACATATGGTCTCGAACATGCAAAACCCCACTTTCCACTCTTGTTATGAAATATACTATTTTCACATTGATGTATTATAGGTTAATTCTGCCAGTGAGTGATCCTATAAATCCTCTTGGATTACGCGTTTCGGATTTTATGCTATCATGTTCCTTAATAAACTTAAAACATTTTTAAAATTTATTCTTGATGGTCTTGTTAATTTTGTTTAAAAACACACTAAACATAAGATATATTTATTTAAGATTCTGGTGATGGCATAAAAGCCGAAACGGGTAATTCAAGAGGATTTACAAGATCACTGGCAGATTGAAGGTAATAAACCTATAATACATTTATCAGAAGGGATTCAGAAAAACAACACCAAAATGAAAATTTTCACATTGGTATAAACATATAAATTAAACTAATATTATTACTTTTTATTTCAAGTTATAACTTTGCAATACAACAGTTAACTATCATATCATGCTTGCACATTAAGAATGTTAAGCATAACTTACCGAAAAACTTCTTTATAAACTACGTTATTTGTCTTTACTTTTGTTGTTAAAGTAAATAAACTTGATGGACTGATTATTCCAGAATAGGCTACTTAAAATTGTCCGTGGGAATAGCACACTTCTCTCAAATCTATGCCTGCAAACTTTAAGGACTGTCCTTGAGACTTATTAACAGTCATTGCAAAATACAAATTACTAGGGAACTGTACTCTTTTGAATTTGAATGAATAGTCTGTAGGAATTGAATGCTAGTAATAATAGTTGCTTTAATAACATTTTTTATGGAGAGCAGTTACTCGTAAACGTGTACCATTGCATAATTTTAGTGTGAAATGGTTTCTGAGAAGCATGACCAGTGTTCCAATTTTTCAAGTGAGTCTATGTGGAGGGAATTCAGGTGGGTCCATGTATACAGCATTCAGTTGGAAATTGTACAGCATCATCTACTTATACAATTGAATCTATCGATAGGTATTCAACTTTTATTTCTTGAAAATAATTTGTACAATATTATTAATTTCTACGGCTGTCTTATTTTTTGGAGTCAATATTGCTTTTTCACAATGCCATTTAGTTGATTTATGCTTAATTTAGTTTATATTCTGTTCATTAATTCCTTAAGTATAATTACCACATTTCCTAATTCTGAGGGAAAAATGATTTTTCCTCCAGATTCGGAATATTTACTATCATATATTCTCAAAAGTAGATCACAAAAGCTTCCAGCAGTTTCATCACCTCTAAGATGAGCTCTCGTATTTTTTATAAAAGAGAATTGTATTGCAACAGACACATCAAAATCAGTCATAATAATGACAGAGAAGCTTGAGGAATTGTATGATGGGTGTAGAATAAATAGGATGG
Organism: Stictocephala bisonia; assembly: GCA_035578905.1. Taxonomy (NCBI): domain Eukaryota; kingdom Metazoa; phylum Arthropoda; class Insecta; order Hemiptera; family Membracidae; genus Stictocephala; species Stictocephala bisonia. The sequence continues at coordinate 39,527 of JAQJVL010001102.1, forward strand.
TTGACTGTTCGTAGGATCAGAGGAGCTTCTGGATGGAGATGTTCTCAAAGGTGAAGGAGATGATGTCACAGCAAGTAAGACGTCGAAGTGGCCTTCAAATTGTTTCCCCTGAACCAGAGATGTCGTTTATCCATTTCATTCTATCCATATTTTGCCAGAAGTTTGCCATCACGATATATTTCAAACTCGAAGGGGGAAATGTCTCCCGCTGCCTTGGCGAGGAACATCCTCACGGCCGTATCCAAATTCACACCCCTGTCAAACCAGTTTGATTTGATCTCTCAAAATGTCCAAATTCACACCCCTAGGCTCTACTTCAATATTTTTGGGCTGGACTGTACACGCCTTTGGAAACAGTTTACTACAACAGTTGCAAATCCTGCGTGCAACTAAAGAACTTCTCAAACATACTATTGGGCCTCATTCATACAACCGTGAGGCATCAGCAGACAGTTGTTCACCATTCCTTTGGAACAAGACAAGGTCGTTAACTTGAATGTAGTATGATAGTGTGGCTTGTTTAAGTTTTATTTAATTCATTGAATTTGTATTCAAACTTGTAACTCGTATGATTATGGTACTTTCTTTTTGCTGCCTTAATATTAATATCAAAATTAAATTAATAACAAAATTAAAAACAATATTTACCCTCTTATACACAAACGTTACTTTTACATCATATACACCATACAATTTACCTTATCTGTAGCTACTGATACTTTCTGTCTAGATAAGGTACTTTGTACTTAAAGAATACATGTTTGTATGCCTAAGGACCCAAATAAATAATGTTAAGTACATACACAACAGTGTACGTACAGCTGGGGCAAAGCAAGAAGTCATTACTACAACAGAACACTGTCATTCTATCTCATATGAACACTGTCGAAATATTGTTATTTCTTTGAGAACATTTGTGTAAATTAATTTAGTAACATTTGCATTGTGTGTTTTTAAGCTTGAAACTATACACTTAGATTACCTTATAAGTGTTATACACACAACATTTTGTAATCACATTTTACAATTCTAGACTACATTTAGTCTATGTGTGAAATGTTTACTTGCAATATATTTTATAAATACATCAACCCGTACGCACACCTCAAGCCAGATACCAATTTTTACAGGGTTAAACAAAAATGTAATCTACTAAATGTGATCGGTGAAAATTGTGAATAGCTGTTTAAAGTTGTTGCGGCAATAATTAAAAGTTCGTCCATCAAGGTAGATTTACTTCTACTTAACTTTAATTCCAACGCACTATTTTATTCTTGACCGCAAGCAATTTTATTGGAAAACTCCGTTTAAAAATAAATCTTTAATTTGGATACTCGTGATCGTATGTCCGGTTCAAAAATAACGTTGGTTTTATAGGATTAAAATCAACATGACCGACAGCCTCTGCAGACTCTTAAAGGCACCAAACAGTACGTCTCATACATCCTCCTTTAACCTTTGATCCCAATCAAGTAGGCAATGTCTTTTAAAGTATCTGTGTATGTCTGAATTATTTACCAATTTAGTTACCAAGTTACAGCTCCTTGGTATGCCAAGGAAAATTTATTTGTTCACTTCAACTTTTGGTCTTGGTGTGGAAATTCAACTTTGTACATACAACTTTAAACATGAATCTTTTTAATTCAAATAAATTAACTTTATCATTTCCATTCAGCTTTACGCGAAAACAACATTTTAAAACATTAAAACTAAATAACGCAACAGAGAGTTAAAGTTTAAATTCAAACACTTATTAATTTCAGATTTAACAGATTTCAATACGGAATATATTTTGGACATATACATACATTTTGAATGCATTACATTCATGAATGAATACATTTTGAAAATAATACTATAAAGTTATAGTATTATTTTCAGTCACTAAAAAATTCTATTTGATTTCATAAAATAAAATTATTTTTCTGTTTAAGTATAAAATATTATCGTTTGCTATTCCTAAGAAACAAATAATGAACAGCTCCTGTGAGCTTTAAATAATGAACAATGGATATAAATTAATGGTAAACAAAAATATAAACAATTTAAAACAAAAAAGTACTTACTGTATTTTTCGATCAATATACAATATATTCTATCTTTTATTACTTTACACTGCACATAATATTTCTGTACAGTTACGTATTACATCAAGTGAAAACTAACACTTAAAATAAGTTATCGTTATGTATTTAAAGAAATAATCAATACAACTAGAGTAATTATTGTATCACCTGTGTGATTCCAGGTCATACATAAGATTATCTCATTTGAAAACAAATTCAATAATTTTCCTCAACCAAAAAAAGTAATAAGGTTAAACTTTAAAAACACATTACGCTTTTATGGATACAAGTACATCTTGTTTGTCGGAACTGTTTCTTGACTGTGCTGCGCTGGAAGATACCGTTGACGATGGTCTTATTGGAGCTACGACCACATTAATTTTCGCTCTGCCCAGAAGATCAAGCGCTCTGCATCAGCGTTTTGTTACAAACAGATACTCTCGGACTTTGAATTCCTATTAAAAATAACGTGAAAAGATAAGAGAAGTAACAAAATATCTCAGTTAAAACAACAATCGTTGTTCTACAAAGCAACCTCCTCCAAATCGGAGTTTCACTTCACGAAAAATACCAAAATTGTTTTATATTGAAAAGATTCAGTGCGTAAAATAAATCATATCGTAACACTTGATAAAACGTTCTTGTGGAGCAGAACTTTGAAAAAATTTGAGAATTGTTGTAATCCTTAAAATATATTCAATTTTAACATTTGAGGTTGTACCGGGTCTTGGACCGGTACAGTTTCGTTTTTTTTTCGTCATTGTCTGCCAGGCTGCCTGAGATTCGTTTTTGCCCTGCGTTTCGCGTACTTTGGTAGCCGTTGGCCCAGTTCCGTTTCGTTCCGTGTTCCAGCAGCTTCTGTCCGGTTGGCCTGTCTGGTCAGTTGTCTTGTGCTGCCTGCAGAATCTCGTTATGAGGGGCTAGACACACTAAAACTCCAGGGTCCTTGAGTGGGACTTTCAACCCTCAGCCGGTCGTCCGGGCAATGTTCTATCATCTTCACTGCTAGCCTGGCCTGAGGACCATGTTGGAGCCTGGAGTCGCCCGCTACCCGCTCTACATCTTTAGGGTACAAGTCTTCTGTCCTCAGGTCAGTGCGTTCCTTATTTTTCCCGGCGGCTGAGCTGGGGGTGATTTGTGAAAAGAAAAATAAATAAATAAAAAAGAAAAATAAAAGAAGAGAAAAAGTTTGTGGAACTGTTTAATTTGTGGCCTAGGCCTAAACTGGAACAGTGATTGCTGAAACAGCCATGGGGACTTACTTATATTTATTTATTAAAGAAAACAAAAACTTAAAATCCAAAAAGAACTTGTGTTGTTAATATTCATTGTTATTTAGTTTAGTTAGTTTATTTCTTGTTACATTTGTTTAGATTTTTATATTTGTTAGGTCCCCATTATTCAATCCTGTTATCATTTATTTATATGCTTAGGCCTAGTTATTGTTATTTATTTTTTTGTTAAGTGTATTAGGGGGGGATTTTGAAGTGATTTTTTACTCGAACGGTACCGTGTTAGATTTTCTTTTAAATTGTTTAATTTTTAAACTCACCAAAAGGGGATTATTGTGCTTTTAGTTAATTTAATTCGGAGCTTCCCAGGGATTCCGGCTTACTCCCTGGCCCGGTGGAATCAAGGGATTCGGGCTAAATTGCCGGTTTAAATGTTGTGATCCAAAAGTTTTCTAAATTTTCACTTTTATTTGGGGCTTAATATTTTCTTACGTTTTGGGGTGTCTCAGGCTAAACTGCAGATAGGCCATACAGTTCATTAATTGTTAAATTTTGGGTATTTGTAGAGTTTGTGGTATTTATAGCGTTTGTTATTATTGTGTAGTATCTTGGTAATTTTAGTGTTTGTTATTATTTATTTAAGTGAAAATTTATATTGTGGCCTTCTGCCTATTTTATATCGTGGCCTTCTGCCGTTTTTGTTTTATTGTTTTTTTTACTTGGCAAATAAAATTAGTTTTGCTCAGCTGCCGAGTGTTATTTTGACCCTCCAACTGCCACCCGTGATCCCATCGCTCGACTTGTTTTGAGCCATCCCCCGGTTGGCACGCTTACCAGCTTTGGGGGGGGGATGGGTCTCAATTGGTAGCAGAGCGTGGTTGCCTATAAAAAAAAAAAAAAAAAAAAAAAAAAAAAAAAAAAAAACATTTAATTCTCACTTGGTTGTTGACGGTGGGTGTTTGCCTGTTAGTAGGTCATGATTGGCCGACCTACCGTCAAGGTGTCTTGGTAATACGTAGAAAAAAAAAAAAAAAAGAAAAAAAAGAAACAAATAAATCATTATTAAAAAAGAAAAACAATTAAAAACCAAATAAACCATTTAACTTTGTATTAAAAAAAAAAAAAAAAAAAAAAAAAAAAAAAAAAAAAAAAAACCTAGGCAATCCGCTTGGTTACTTAGTTAAATGGGTTTCATGGGTGGATTGGAGTGGTCGGCAGTGGCTCGGTAGGCTGAGGGTTTTGTTCGTCTTGGACCCTGGAGTTGTCGTTTTTTGTGTATATTGTTGAGAATTGTTGCGTTAGAGATGGCCTATCTGCAGAATGTTGCGCTCCTGGTCAAGGAGGAGTTGATTTTCGAATTGAGGTCGCGGGGTGTGACTCCGGAAGGGGATGTTTTGAATCTCCGGAGGTTGCTGCGGGAGCAGTTGTCCGCGGGTACGGCGGTGGATTGGTCTGACCTGCTGGAGGTTGGTGATGAGTTGGGGATTTGTAAACGGAAGGTGGAAGATTGGGAAGGGGTGTTAGAAGATTTGCAGTTGGAACCTCCAGTGGGTCGTGACCGGGCCTGCCGCCTTGCACGTTTGGGGCATCTGCTTGCCCGTTTAAGGCTGGTCAACCGGGCACCGGGGTTGGAACCATCGGATAGGGCGTGGATCTTGGAGAGTGTGTCTAGGCTGGAGGAGATTTTTCAGGCACTCTCCGGTTCCACGACTCCTACGGGTCTGGGTCAGCGGCCTACTTTTGCGCTTTCGCCTAACGTGTCGAGGCCGCAGGCTGAGACACCGGCTCTCACTGTGCCTGAGGTTCCTTCTGAGCCTGCAGGCGTTTCTGTTGAGGTTGCTTGTGGTTCGGCTCCAGCTGCCGTTCCTACTACTTCTTTGGGTTCACCTGCTCTTCTGCAGCTGAGCTACCACAAGCTGCCTAACCCTCTCACGCCCATGATCCAGAATCTCCCTGTGATCGATGGGATGGATCCTGAGGAGCTTCTTAAGTTTCTGGTGGCCTTTCTCAGACTTAGTGAGATGCCCGGCATGCAGGCTGGGGACTTGCTTCGTCTGGTGTTCCCTTATTGCAGAGGTCCCGTTGGGGAGTTGCTGAGTTCTGTCTTGGCCAGTGATGCCTCGGTGGACTCGTTCCATCGAGAGTTACTTTCGGCATTTCTTCCCCTTCGACTCAGGGAGAGGATGGTCATGGACAGATTTTATCGGTCGCAGGGTAGGGGCGAGTCTCTGGCAGCCTATGTCTCTTCAGTCAAGGAAGCTCGTCAAGCGTTGCGCCTCACCCTTTCTGAAGCTGACACCGTTCGTGTCATCCTGGATGGCATTTCTCCTGAAGAACGGTGCAGATTGGTTTTTGCTGGTGTTCCTTCGACTTTTCGGGAGCTGCATCAGCTGTGCATTGTTTCGCGCAGCGTGCAGTTCTCAGACCAGCAAGGGAGGGATTCTGAGAGTCATCGTGCTCTCCCCACCCGTCGACCGGCTATGTCTTTAGGTGTGAGTCAGCCAGTGGAGGGTCGTGGTTCTCGGCCTCCTGTTCTGTGTTTTGCTTGTGGCCAACCTGGTCACATTCGACGTGACTGTCCACGTGCTCGAGGTCGTGGGGCGGGAAACGCTCAGCGCGGGGGGTTGCCTCCACAGTAGCTCCCCGCGTTGTTGCGAGTGACCGTGGCCATTTGCCTTTGACACGTGCCCATAGCAGGAGTGTCGGGGATTTTTCGGGCCTTGCTGGCATGGCTTCCCTGGGACTTAGGGCGGTCACCTCGGTGTGTCCTGGCGTTTTTGCATCTTTTGGTGGTACGGTGTGTCGAGCCCTTCTGGATTCTGGTTCGGCATGCAGTATCATCAGCCTTTCTCTTTTTGAGTCCCTTGACGCCTTAGGACTTGTCAGGCACACCGAGCCTTCTTCTATTACGTGCTGGACGGCATCCCAAACTCCTCTACCTATAATTCTAAAGGCGTTTTTCCATTTTAAAATTGAAGGATTTTCCTGGAGGTGGGGTTTTCTTGTTGCCAAGGACCTGGCGGTTTCTTGTATCCTAGGGGCAGACTTCATTTCCAAGAGTGGTATGGTGCTTGACCTCCAGAAGCGCCAGATGTTTTTCAAGTTTAATCGGCGAGTTTTGGTGCCTCTAGTAGGTGATTCTGACTGGCCTCCTGCAGTCAGAGAGGTGGGTTGTGAGCCCGAACAACCCAAGGTGGATCCAGTTGGTCATCTCCCCCCTGAGCAGGCGGAGGCCATTAGGAGGCTGTGTTTGCGGTTTCCTGATGTGCTTACGCCGGAGCTTGGGGTGACTTCTCTTCTGGAGTATGAGATCCACCTCACCGATTCTCAGCCAGTTAGGAGTCATCCGTACAAACTTGCTCCCCCAAAGATGGAGGTTATGAGGGCTATGATCGAAGATCTTCTGAGCAAGGGTGTGATTGAACCGTCTCGTTCTGCTTATGCCAGTCCAGCTTTTCTTGTGCCCAAGCCTAATGGTAAGTCTAGGCTTGTGATGGATTATCGGAGGCTCAACGCTAAGGTCGCTATTGACTCGGTACCTCTGCCTGATTTGCATTCTGCGTTTGATTGGTTCGGTAAGGCTAAGTTTTTCAGTGTGTTTGATTTGAACCAGGCCTACCATCAGATTCCATTGAAGAAGGAATCACGGCCCATGACTAGCTTCTGTGTTCCCTGGAATCTCTATCAGTTCACTAGGGTTCCTATGGGTCTTGCTGTGGGTGCCCAGACTCTTACTCGTCTGCTTGATTCCATCTTCCATGATGTGAAGTTCAAGTTTGTTTTCAATTACCTGGACGATCTTCTTGTCTACAGTGAGACTTTCGGGGAACACATGCAACATCTGGAGGAAGTTCTTAGTCGCCTCAAATCAGCTGGCCTTACCGTCAATCCAGAGAAAGTCACTTTTGCTCGTCCTGAGATTTCTTTTCTGGGTCATCTTATCTCTGCTCGAGGCGTCTGCATAGATCCTGCGAGGACCCAGGGCATTCGGGATTTTCCTCCTCCCAGAGATGCCAAGGGGATTGCCCGTTTTGTGGGGATGGTGAATTTTTACCGTCGCTTCATCCCTAACGTGGCCGAGCTTGCTGCCCCGTTGAACGAGCTGCGAAAGAAAGGTGTCCCTTTTGTGTGGGGCCAAGCTCAGCAGACTGCCTTTGATGCTCTCAAGGAGGCTATCATGCAACCTCCTGTCCTGCGGATGCCTGATTTCAGCAGAGAATTTATTCTTCAGACTGATGCCTCCTCCTCCGCCATTGCTGCTGTTCTTTCTCAGGAGTTTGATGGGGTCAGGCAGCCCATCGCTTTTGCTTCGAGGACGTTGTCTCACCAGGAACAGAAAGCTTCTTCCATCTATGAGTTAGAGTGTCTGGCTGTTGTCTTTGGTACGGACAAGTTTCGGCGTTTCTTGGAACACGCTGAGTTCTTGCTGGAGACGGACAATCAGGCACTGTCTTGGCTTCTTGCCCATCCCCGACAGCTCGGGAAAATTGGTCGCTGGGTGGTCAAAATGTCTGCTTTTAAGTTCCGAGTCCAACATCTTAGGGGTACCCAGAATGTCATCGCGGATGCTCTTTCCCGCATGTACCACGAACCCAGTGATCCACCGACTGAGGCTGTTGCTCAGTGTGGTGCTGTTCTTTTGGATTTTCCTCTGGCTTTTGACGACCTACTGTCCCATCAGCAGAAAGATCCTGAGCTGTCAGTCATCTTAGGTGAGCTTCAAGAGGGAGGTGCCCACCCTCCCTATTTTCTGTCCAGAGGGGTACTCTGTTGCCGTCCTCGACAGAGGGGTGAACCCCGTGTAGTGCTGCCTAGTCATCTAGTACCGATGGTCTTTCAGTATTATCACTCTTCTCTTGTGGGCGGTCATCTTGGCATTCATAAGACCATCGCTAAGATTCGTAGGTACTTCATCTGGAAGGGCATGGACCGGGATGTTGCGGGCAGAGTGCGGGCTTGTCACCTGTGCTCTCTCAGCAAGCCTAGTCAGAATGCAAGGTTAGGGTTGTTATCTTCTGAGGTGGCCGAGCGTCCTTTTGAGAAGGTGTTCATCGACTACGTGGGTCCTTTTCCCCGTAGCAAGTCAGGTAGCTCCTACCTACTTGTTTGTGTGGATGCTTTCTCGAAGTTCGTTTGGCTTTTCCCACTTCGGAGTGCCACGGCTAAGCTCACCATCCGTGCTCTCCAGTCCCAACTCTTCCAGCACTTTGGTGTGCCTTCCACTCTTGTGTCCGACAACGGTAGCCAGTTTACCTCCCATGAGTTTCGTAGGTTCTGTTTTGGCAATGGTATCAGGCATGTGACTACCTCTCCTTATTACCCACAGCCTTCTCATGCAGAGCGGTTCAACCGCAATCTTCGGTCTGCCCTTATTACTTTCCATGCTGAGAAGCAGAACACCTGGGATGAGAGTCTCTCTTGGCTCCAGCTTGCTTTTAACTCTTCTAAGCATGAGAGTCACAATGCCACTCCCTTCGAAATTCTACATGGCTACCCTCCTAACAACCCTTTGTCCAACTTATGGAGGTTAGAGGATCTTCTACCTACGCCAGGTGCCACTGACGTAGTGTCCACGTGGCGGGCTGCTCGGCGCAACCTGCTACGTGCTAGAGAGAGAGTGAGGAGGAGGTATGATAAGGGTCGTACTCCTAACCCTTTTCAGGTTGGAGATCTGGTTCTTTGTCAGGCTCACCCGGTCAGTTCGGCCGCGGAACGAAGAGCTGCAAAGTTGTGCTATCGGTGGTCTGGTCCCCACCGCATCGACAGGTTTTTGTCACCGGTGACTGCTCTGCTGGTTGATCCCCAGTCAGGCAGGGTGTTTAGGAAAGCCCATGTGTCCCAGCTTAAGGCTTTCCGGGGAACGGTTGGTCCAGGAGTTGGTGTTCCTGGGGGTTTCTTGGGGCAAAGAGATTGATCACCTCTGCGCCCTAGGTGGCTGTTCTGAGAGAGTCTCTCTCTCTTTTTTCTTGTCGGGCCCGACAGTCAGGGTAGTTTGCTCCCTGTTCGAGGGGTTTCCCCTCTTAGTTTCTCTTGGACGTCCTTGGAACACCACTCTTCGGAGGTCTTCGTCTTCTCTTGGTTCCCTGAGGTACCGAGTGTTCTCCCCTGCCTGGGTGTGTTGAGGTTTGCAGAGGGAGGTTGTACCGGGTCTTGGACCGGTACAGTTTCGTTTTTTTTTCGTCATTGTCTGCCAGGCTGCCTGAGATTCGTTTTTGCCCTGCGTTTCGCGTACTTTGGTAGCCGTTGGCCCAGTTCCGTTTCGTTCCGTGTTCCAGCAGCTTCTGTCCGGTTGGCCTGTCTGGTCAGTTGTCTTGTGCTGCCTGCAGAATCTCGTTATGAGGGGCTAGACACACTAAAACTCCAGGGTCCTTGAGTGGGACTTTCAACCCTCAGCCGGTCGTCCGGGCAATGTTCTATCATCTTCACTGCTAGCCTGGCCTGAGGACCATGTTGGAGCCTGGAGTCGCCCGCTACCCGCTCTACATCTTTAGGGTACAAGTCTTCTGTCCTCAGGTCAGTGCGTTCCTTATTTTTCCCGGCGGCTGAGCTGGGGGTGATTTGTGAAAAGAAAAATAAATAAATAAAACAGAAATATAGAAGAAGAAAAAAAAATGATTATGGAACTGTTTAATTTGTGGCCTAGGCCTAAACTGGAACAGTGATTGTTGAAACAGCCATGGGGACTTACTTATATTTATTTATTAAAGAAAACAAAAACTTAAAATCCAAAAAGAACTTGTGTTGTTAATATTCATTGTTATTTAGTTTAGTTAGTTTATTTCTTGTTACATTTGTTTAGATTTTTATATTTGTTAGGTCCCCATTATTCAATCCTGTTATCATTTATTTATATGCTTAGGCCTAGTTATTGTTATTTATTTTTTTGTTAAGTGTATTAGGGGGGGATTTTGAAGTGATTTTTTACTCGAACGGTACCGTGTTAGATTTTCTTTTAAATTGTTTAATTTTTAAACTCACCAAAAGGGGATTATTGTGCTTTTAGTTAATTTAATTCGGAGCTGCCCAGGGATTCCGGCTTACTCCCTGGCCCGGTGGAATCAAGGGATTCGGGCTAAATTGCCGGTTTAAATGTTGTGATCCAAAAGTTTTCTAAATTTTCACTTTTATTTGGGGCTTAATATTTTCTTACGTTTTGGGGTGTCTCAGGCTAAACTGCAGATAGGCCATACAGTTCATTAATTGTTAAATTTTGGGTATTTGTAGAGTTTGTGGTATTTATAGCGTTTGTTATTATTGTGTAGTATCTTGGTAATTTTAGTGTTTGTTATTATTTATTTAAGTGAAAATTTATATTGTGGCCTTCTGCCTATTTTATATCGTGGCCTTCTGCCGTTTTTGATTTTGTTAATAGTGGTTTTTTGGTAATAAATTAGTTTCGCTCAGCTGCCGAGTTTTATTTTGGACCCTCCAACTGCCACCCGTGATCCCATCGCTTTACTCGTTTTGAGCCATCCCCCAGTTGGCACGCTTCCCAGCTTTGGTGGGGGATGGGTCTCAAGGTCAACAAATTTGCCTCTATTCGTAGTTGTGCAAAAAGATTTCTATTTTTCAATATTTTTACCCTGAAGGGCACAGGAAACCTTCAAAGTAAGTTTTTTGGCAATAAGAATAAAACGAAGAGGGATTTAAATCATTAAAAAAGTAACATCTGCTCAAATGCAAACAATGATGTATACTTAAGTTTAACAGCTGTAAGAGTGTAAACAATAATGTTTTTAATATTGAGAAAAATATTTTTTCCTTAGTATTAGTGTTTGTATTTAAACTGTAAATAGGTTGAAACTCAAATGCAATGTGTAAGCTACCAGAAATAAATGTACATATTGTATTATGATTTTACTTAACACCATGTAAACTCGCGCAGCGAGGAACAGGGCTTACAGGCTTTCTCCTAGTTTTTAATGATTTTATGTGAAACTATAAATCTCATAATATTAACTTATGGTCCACTAGATAGGAGCTTTCTTTAATAAGCACACAATGTTCAATATAACACACCTTTAAAATTGAAAAGCATGTTTAGACTTCTGACGGTAAGATTTTAAGTCTACCAGAAGGTTGTCGAGTTTCCAGTGGCTTATACATTTGGGAAACGGATACCCCAAGCTTGCACAAATGAGTTGAGAGGCAATCTTGTAGTTTTTCCGTAACATTTCTCAATCTTAGAAATTTGATTGTGTATTTTGTTATTACTTACAATCTTCCTTTGTTGTCTACTGTACTACTTGATTCGTTGATTCTCATATTAACTACTTATGCTCTTATAGAACCATCAATTTTCGTTTAGTTATATTTTGCCACATCATCTTTTCGTTTAGTTACTTTGGTACATTCTCTACATTCCCGACAAGTTCAGTTTTCTCAGCATTGTTCAAACGTATTTTGTTCAAAGCATCGAGAGGAAGTGGGTGATTTAGAACTAGGTCTATATTCCTTTATTCTCTATCAAATTACTTACCTAAAATTATTTTGGTTATCTTTCAATTCAATATAATTAAATTTTCTAAATAATATTAAATTCTACTACAATTCAACTTCCTACTTGAGAAACAAACCTTCCGGGCAAGACCGTAACAGTCCTTGTGATATTTATGTACGAGTCATTCATCATTGTTTTACAACCCTCAGGTCCATAAAATGTCACACGACGGGTTTTTGTTGTCGTTTGGAAGTTATGGATAGCATTCGACAAAGGCTAGCAATAATAGTTTATGATTTGGAATGTATTTTCAGTTGATAATGACTTGACGGAAGAGTGATGTTATGGCGTGGAAGTTGTGAAGAGGGTTTCGGCTGTAAAGAGAAATGGGTGGCTTTTGTTTCGAAATGGCAATCGGAAGGAGGGATATTAGCCCCTCCTTTCTGTTATCCTAGGTAAGCCTTTGAGTATCAAAATGTATAAATCAATAACAGCCGTTTGACTGCTACTAAGTGTCTAATAAAATGATACAAGCGTCCTTTGAACATACCATTAGGGGGCTAGTTGACGATTCGGACTCAAAAGTAAAGGATTTTTTAATGACTTTTTACCATTTAATTTTTTTATTTGGATATTTTATCAGACTACATAATCTCTATTTATATAAAAGAGAAATCCCTCACCCACTCATCACTAATTCTCTCTTCCCGTAATCTTATACAGGGCTGAGATTTGTTACAAATGTTTGTTGTAGGCTAAATAAGACAACTAAAGTATTTTGATCTTGATTAAATACTCATAATGGGTAGAAACAGCTTCTAAAAATTTGTTCCATAAGGATAACATTTGGTTGATTTTAGTAAATTAGTAACAGCCGTTTTGTAAATATAAAACATGTTTATTTTGTATGTTTGACATTGCCCTATTGATGCTAAGAGTTTACAATTAGTTATTACACTTTATATATATATATATTCTTTATACAAATATGTGTAAACATGTAAAACCCCTTTTACAATGTAAGTAATGATGTTTATAATATTGAGAAGGTTATACATTTTTCTACTCTCAATAATAACATTGGTTGTATATAGTTAAACTGTAAATAGGCTGGAAGTCAAGTGCAACGAGTGAGCTACTGGAAGTTAAATTACATATTATGACTGTACTAAATGTAGTTTAAACTAATATTTGTTGTAAAAAGTTATATGCCGAGTGACGGGGTTGGCACGAGAAGCGTGCAGGAGTGTCCCCTAGTTATTTAATTAATAGTATTTCTCATACGGTTGATCAAAGCTTAGTTGTTATTGGCACGTGAATAAACTGATGTGTTACTTATCGTAATGTTTGTCTTTCGCTCAACAACTGTAATAAAGTTAAATGCCCATCTGGTGTGGGAGCAATATTACCTAATGCATAGATTGTATAATCTATATAAATTCTTTCCAGTTGTGTTTTCATCACTACTACATTAGGATTTCTTTTATTATCTCGTATTACCCCATAATTTTTACTAATCTCGTATTAGTTTTTTTTTTATATTGTTTCCTATAATTTTTATTTTTTGCATTGCAAATGTTTAATTTATAAGATTCCTGGAATAAAATGTTTTTTTATTAATATATTGTTTAACTTAACTTTTTTCTATTTCCTGTCTTGTTATTGTGAAAACATGAAACTTGATGCCTTACATCTTCACAGCCTGTCTATACAGTTTAGGTTTAGTTAAAATTGTAATTGGTTAGTTTAACGGTCTCAATTAAAAAAACTGGCAAGCATTCATCAATGGTTTTGTTAAACTTTTATATTGTGAACTTAAGTAGTGTTCCATATGCATTACCATCATCGAATATTATAGTCATTAAATTTAAAAAATCCTTTCTTTCTCCTTCAATTTTGCGTTTACAGTTTAGTTGCCCATGTTGTGCCGTGATACATTACAACATTCGTCTCACGGCCAAGCACGACCAACGAAGAGGACCACTCCTCGTTGGTTGTGGCTGTATTTCGTTGAGAGTTGTGTTCTTTCTGCTGTTCCACTTTCGTCGTCCCGAGCTTTCTCTTTCATTTCCACTTTTGTTTCTTGAATGTCATCATCTTGTTTGTACCTACACCGAGAAGCTCCTCTGATCCTATAGACTGTCAACCATCCTGTTTATTCTACACCCATCATACAATTCCTTCTCTGTCAAGCTCTATTATCATGACTGATTTTGTTGTGTCTGTTACAATAAAATGCCCTCTTATAAAAAATATGAGAGTTTATCTTAGAGGTGATTAAACGGCTGGAAACTGTTCTGGCCTACTTTTGAGAATAGGTTGTGGTAACTATTCCGAATCTGGAGGAAAGTATACACAGATAGTTACGTACTTATGTTGTACTCCCAACATCCGGTGGCCTGACAATAGGATTTTGCCAAGTTTTTAACACCCTGTCCTCTATCTGGGGGACTTCAACAGTCACCATAGCCAATGGGGATGTAACAACGTCGGTGAGAATGACAGAAAGCTTGCTACTGGGCTGAAATGAACAACATTTTCCTGATCTTTGATGCTAAAGATTCAGCCACTTTCTATTCAACTCGTTGGCGTTGATGTTACTCCGCCGACTTAAGATTCTGTTGTGTAGATATAGCTGTCATAGTAGTTCTTCAAATTCCTTACTGTTCAGTAGCTGTGAAGCTTGTGTTGATAAGCTAAAGCAATATCGTCTCCATATATAAATTATCTAGACTTGGTGATTGGGATGTCAGCTGTATACTACTCTTCGCCCACACAAGGTTATGTCTACGTATAGCGATAATATTGCGCGGTAAAATAAATCATTCAGCATTTTAGCGGTACGAAGGTAAAAATGAACGCCCCGGAAGCGGTATCCCACGTCAGTGTAGGCCTACCCATTCTCATCCGTTGTTGTATTGGTTTTTAAAAATCAGGGATTATTGGTTAATCCCTATTGGCTGTTACTTTCATTCTTTTAGTCGCTGAAAATACATTATTAAAAACTATTTCGGAATCAAAATTTACCTGTTCATTTATTAATTTATCACGATGCTTAAATTTTTTAAATAAATAACTCTTCCATAGCATTCATAATACAACCCTTCTTACAACCTTTTATAATATCTACATTTTCATCTATTTTATTCAAACTGTGGGTAATTCAGAAAGTGTTTAGCTACATTAGATCTTTCAGGTTTCTTATTTTTAAAAGCAGAGGCATGGTTTTTATATCTTTTGCTAAAATTTACAGTCTGACCTATGTAAAACATATTACAATCATTACAGTTAATCCTATATATTCCTGAATTATTTAATTCATCTTCACTTTCAATATTCGGGTGTAAAATGTTGGATATAGTATTACAAGTCTTAAAAGCTACTGATAAATTGAATTTCTTAAATCTATTACCAACTCTTTATGTAAACGGTCTTGTAATAGAGGAATAAATACTTCTTCTGTTCTTTATCGGATTTTTCCTTTTTAAGTGTTGTTAGTTTATCGTCTCGAATTTTATTTTCTAATTTCTTCTTTATTCTACTTCCAATTTTATCAATGATTGATGCCTTGTATCCATTTGTAATAGCTATTGATTTTATTACATTTATTTACTGTTTTCTATGTGCAACACTTAATGGTATTGAATACGCCCAAAAAACATACTTCTGAAGCTAGCTGTTTTGTGAGATGGACAGAGCTGTTATTGATTGTACAATTGGTTTGAGTAGGTTTCCTGAAAATTCTATATAAAAGTTTTTTATGATCACGAATTATTTTTAGATCTAAAAAGTTAATTTCATTCATAGATTCAAGTTCACTGGTAAAACTAAGCTTTTGGTGGTGACAATTAAGTATCTTTAACATTATCTAAGTCATTATATGATTTCTCGTTAAATAAAACCAGAATATCATCGACATATCGGGTGTAAAATATGATCATGTTTCTTTTTTAATTTGTCTAAAATGGCGTCTTCAGGATGATGTAAATAAACTTTTGACAAAATGGCTGACAATGGACTACTCATAGCTAAACCATCGTTTTGTATGTCAAATTTTTTATTGAAACGGAAGTAATTTTGTTTCAAGATAGTTTTGAGCAACTTTACAATTTGATATACATACATTTTTTCATATTGTTGTTCTACAAGTTTTTCCTTAACTAAGTTAATCACTTCATCAATTGGAATATTAGTATACAGATTACATATGTCAAATGAGGCTAACCTAGTCTTATTACACAAATTTACATGATTGAGCTTATCGACAAAGTCAATACTGTTCTTAACGGTATATTTATTTTCAAGGTTCAAAGCAGAAATCAAAATATTGGACAATATCTTTGATACATTGTAAGTAGGCGCAGATTTGAAATTTACCAGGGGCCTAATAGTTACATTAGGTTTGTGAATTTTCGGAATACCATTCATTGTCGGTGCCTTAGGATTATTCATATCAGCTCTAAACCAAACATTATCAGTAATAACTTTTGTAAACGATTTTACAACTTTATTGATTTCGTCCTGATATTTATTTGTAGGATCACCTTTTAGTTCTTGAAATTTATTTTCCTTAATAAAATCTTCGGTTTTAGTAATATAATCTTCTTTCTTCTGAATTACAATTGCGTTGCTCTTATCCGCTTTAACTGCGACAAGATGTTCGTTCTGTAATTTCTGTTTTACATCTAAACAAACTTAATAATCTAAAACCTGTTTCAAATTATTTGTTTGAACCTTCATTGATTTACATATTTTATTTACATCATATCTAATTTCATTTCTATTACAATATTTTAACTAGGATACATTACATTCAATGTCGGTGGCTAAAATATCAGCTTGTTTGTTTTTATTTTTTATGAAATTATGTTTGGGTCCGTAACACAATACATCATTTTCAGATTTGCTAAATTCTACATTAGTCATATTAATTAATCTTTCAAGAAAAACGTGACTTTCATCATTAACTAAATGGCTATAGTAGACCAACCCGCCCTCCCATACACGTACAGTGATATTGACCCACCCGCCCGCCCATACATGTACAGTGATATTGACCCACCCACACGCCCATATACGTACAGTGATATTACACCCATACACGAACAGTATTAACTCACCCACCCACCCATACACGAACAGTGTATTAACTTTGAGGCGGAAAACGCAGTCAACCGCGCTAACCTTTCGAAGCCATTGTCACTCGTAAGCTGGGTCGGGAGGCCGGCGGGCAGCCAATTAGTCACACGTATTGCTCCGAGTACCGATACGATTTTTTCCCAGATTCAACTTTATGGAAATATAAGTCATGTTACGTTATTCATCGCGGCCTGCTGTTAATCGTGATATAAAATTTGACGCAAATCGGTGAAAATTGAGTGGTTAAAATGCACTTACTTAATGTGTTTGACAGTAATAAGGATTTAATTTAATAATACTACATAAATAAAACTAGAATCATGTATTTACAAAAGAAAAAAAAAACATTACACAGTCATAAACAAACGAACCAAGAAAATTTACAATTAAAAAATATCGCTTAATGGAATTAATAACTGATCAGTATTGTAATAATGTTAAATTAAACCTATTTAAACTGTATTTACGTGGTTGCGACAATTCTCGATCCTAGGTAGCCCCTTCAGTTATGGTCACTCAAATATGACAAAAAGCATTCAAATTACGAGCTTTGCACAAGATAAATTTTCATTAATACATCAAACCACGTCAAAATTCATGAATTAGATGATCTGAATACGGATGGCACTATATGTACTTATAACCTACAGATTTTGGTTATTAAATTGAAAATATACCTCCACCATCCAACGTGTAAATCTTTGCGTCACAGTTTTTTATCGTACACCTCCCTCCAGCAGTTTCTTCCGAAGAAAACATTTTCAACGAATCTGTATTTAAATCCATTAAAAATATTAGAAAAGAGGTCCCCCCCTCTCACTAACATTTTCCCTAACTAAAATTAATTATTTAAGCCTACTAAAACACAATATTTAAAAAAATGTTAATAACAATATTTATACAGAGTGGGGTAAAATAAGGAAACGCTTTCACAACTGTGGCATGACTTCACTCGTGAAAGTGAAATATTTTTGAACATACTTTTTGACGTCATTAGGGGCATATCATCTTTTCAGGGAGATGGCTCAGGAGGAGTTGAACGAAAATCTTCAACGTAAGCCTACTAGGTCGAGTTTGGTATCAAATGAAAGGTTTATTCAAGAGAAATTAATTGTTACAAACCGGTCTTCGAAAGGTTTATTCTTTCCAGAGTGGCAGCCATTTGAATTTCAAACTAACTAATTTTGACAACATTATTTAACCACTATTTAACGTTTTAAATAAATTATTATGATCAAAATTTAAAAGTTATGGAACACAATTGTTTAAAAAAATTAAATTATCAAATTCTCTTTAAAAAAAATAACGTTGTTGTGAAAGCGTTTCCATATTTTTTTCCACCCTGTTTTATAAAACACAGAATAATGCAATCAAAAAATA
Source organism: Stictocephala bisonia (assembly GCA_035578905.1). Classification (NCBI taxonomy): domain Eukaryota; kingdom Metazoa; phylum Arthropoda; class Insecta; order Hemiptera; family Membracidae; genus Stictocephala; species Stictocephala bisonia. The sequence continues at coordinate 57,784 of JAQJVL010001102.1, forward strand.
TAAAATGACCAATTACCAATCATGCTATCACAGCAAACATACCATTAATATCAACGGCAAAGCCTTCTAAAGCCAAGAATGTACTGATCAGAAAATTCTCTGTGGCAAATGTGCGTACATTGAGACACCTGTTAATTAAAGAAAAGTGGGGTGATATGTACACTCAAAATCTTTTCGATGATCAATTCAATGCATTTTATGACAACGAAAAATATAACTTTGAGATTGCTTTTCCGAAAAAGATAACAAAAGTTAAGGAATGCCGAGGGAAAAGCATAATTCTAAGCAATGACATTTTGGCCACTAAAGACGAAGTATTTAATATGTACATTAAGACTAAAGACCTTAGTTCAGACCACTTCCTTTGCCAATATTATTTAAGACTAAAGAAAAGATACAGATTTCTCATCCGACAAGCAAAATCCACTCAAATTAAAGATAGAATTGATAAGTCAGACAATAAATCTAAAACTATATGGAATGTAGTTAATGAAACCAGATTTGGAGCAATGCCAAATAATAAAAAAGGCATTAATGTTATGAATAATAATAGTGAACTAGTTGAAGACCCTGAAGAAGTGGCGAATATCCTAAATAGCTTTTTCATAAATGTTGCGAATAGAAATCAGATGTGTATGACAGCAAAAGAAGATCAAAGTGCACCAAGTAATGAACGAACTATGAGTGAGAAATCGTTTTACCTCTACCCCACATCTGAGAATGAAATTATGGAAGTTATAAAGAAACTAAAAAACAAAAGATCCTCAGGAATTGATGAAATATATGCTGTTCTATTGAATGAAATACCTGATATAATAAGCTCCCCACTAAGCACCTTAATTAATAATTCATTTGTAAGTGGCCAGTTTCCTGAGGCGTTGAAAAAATCATTGGTAAGACCAATATTGAAAAAAGGCAATGATCAAGTGTGCGACAATTACAGGCCAATTTCAATTTTATCAACGCTATCTAAAATCTTTGAAACTGTGGTCTTAACTAGGCTTTGCCGGTTCCTTGGGAAACATAACATTATTATTGATAACCAATTTGGATTCGTGAAAGGAAAGTCAACGGTGGACGCAATTTTTAGCTTTACAGATTATATTATTCGAGCCCTAGACGCCAAGCATCAAGCAGCTGGCCTTTTCTTCGATCTGAGTAAGGCGTTTGACACCGTTGACCATAACATGCTTTTGGAAAAAATGAACGAAATTGGAGTAAGAGGGGTGGCTTTAAATTGGTTTGACTCATATCTTCGGGGTCGTAAGCAGTCGGTTGAGATTCAAGCTATAGATAAAAATGGGTCTGTAAGGCGTCACACTTCTGCTGAAGCGTGCATTGTCGCAGGGGTGCCTCAGGGATCCATCCTTGGACCGATCCTTTTCCTAATATTCATCAATAATATTCCATATAGCTTAGTACACTCTAAGATCTGCCTTTTTGCAGATGACACTTCCCTCTCGTTGACCAGCCCCAGTAGAAACGAATTGGAGCAAAGAGCCTTTTTGGAGTCAAATAGCCTACTCCAGTGATTTGATAACAACAAGCTTAAGGTCATTGCTTCTAAAACTCAGTTAATAAATTTCAAAATTAAAAATTCTGCAGCAAATTCAATTTTTGGACTAAGACTTATCTTAGATGATTCCATAGTAGATGAGTCTGAATCAGTCAAATTTCTCGGGATGATTCTGGACGAAACTCTTAACTTTCACACTCACATTAAACATGTCTGTAAGAGAGTGAGCACATGTGTTTTCATTTTACGTAGTCTAGCAAGGATAGCTGAAGCTAAAGTTTTGCTAACGGCCTACTATGGGTTGCTGTATCCACTTCTCGTGTATCCGGTGCCTGTATGGGGTGGTGAGATTCGGCATACACAGTACTTGTTTAGACTCCAGAAAAAAGCTATCAGGATAATTTTTTCTTTGGACAGAAACAAATCTTGCAAAAATACCTTCCAGTCCTCTAAATTACTGACATTCCCATCGATATACATTCTTGAAACCTTGTGTTTTGTAAAAAGAATCTTTCTAAATTTTCAACTCCTGTTAACCACCGATTTCAATTCAGACACAATAATAACCTTCAAATTCCTGCTCAATCTACTTCATTTTTCAAAAAACATATTTTTTATAATGGCATAATTTTATACAATAAAATCCCCGATGACCTTAAGCTGGAAACAAACCTTTTAAAATTCAGGAAAAGTTTAAAGGTAACTCTGCAGGAGGGATGCTACTACAGCGTCCGGGAGTTTTTGGCTGGCGGACTGTAACTTAATTTAAACTTAAGTTAAATAGTTTAGTAAAGTTATTGAAATCAAGTTAGTGAGCTTGAGCCTAGTAAATTGTTGCTTAATTTCATTAATATAAGTTTATTTTTGTTTGTGTTTGTTATTTCGATATATTTACATAGCACATTTGACTTAGCCAATGCAATGTATTTTTGTTATTTGTGGCCTAATAAATGACTATTGACTATTGACACCAAAGGAAGAATTAGTAAACTAGGTTTAACTATTGTGGAAGGGAAGTGTACTAAGATGACATCTCCAGCGGCGAGGGATAGGTATGTAGAATAAGGTCACTGACACCTGTGTCGACATATTTCAGCAAAATTATTCACTTATTTACTTATTGACAAGAGGTTCAAAGGTATTGAGGGTTATTAACAATTACTTAGCGAATGTCATTATTTTAAATGTAATTTCAGTGTCATGTTTGTTATATATAAAATAGTCAACCGTTAATTACCTTATATTAGTAACGAATATAATTGTAATATTATCAATTACTTTATACAATATTTAGAGTTTATATTTAATTCGTAATAAAGAAAGTAAGTTGCAGAATGAATATTTATTATTTAAGCTTTGAAATAATTATTTAAATCGCTGATGTTACGTCTGCAGGTAGATTGTTCCCACTCGAAGTGTTGTATTATGGCCCTATTGGGCACTTGTCGCAACTCAAGTATGCTCTTCCCACCAATCGTAGGGAAAGTGGATCTGGGTCTGTATGTGTATGGGAGGATGGGTGGGTCAATACTACTGTACGTGTATGGGAGCACGGGGGGTTAATAACAAGACGCCATTCTTCAAGATATGGGTGAGTATGGATTTCGAATGAGTGTGGTGAGTGTGATGAGCGAAGGGAGTCATTGAGTCAAATTAAGGCCGACTATTCCTATTAAGAGCTATTAATTAATGACACTTAGAAAGTGTCATTAATTAATAGCCCAATGACATATGAACAGCCAGTGTTTATCAGCTGATCCTTTTCAAAATTTGTTACCTCTCTGATTGGAATCGAACTGATAAAATTAGCTTATGAAGGTGGGCTTTAACCAACTAAGCTACTGACCAACATTGTGCGTGTATAGAAGGACGGGTGGGTCATTAACAATGTCCGTTTACAGAGGACGTATGTGTCAATACCATTGTACGTGTATGGATGGGCAGGTGGGTGTATGGAGTACGGGTAGGTCTATACCACTGTACGTGTATGAATCAGTAAAATTGGGCGTGTACGCGAGGGCAGGTGGGTCAATACTACTGTGCGTCTATGGAGTACGGGTAGGTCTATACCACTGTACGTGTATGGGTCAATAACAATGTAGGTGTATGGGTGGGTGGATAGATCTATACCACATAAAAGCACATTCAAAAATGTACGTAGAATTGTTCTTGTCCAAACGTATACTTTCTGGAATTGCACACTAAAATGTTAATGTAGGAATTTACAATAGACAGAACTATGCTGTTCCATCGTGCACTGTGTGGATTTGCACACACAAATGTTGAAGTAGAGGTGTGAAGTAGAGAGAAACTTGTTGTTCTTGCGTGCTCTGTTAAAATTATACACTCAAATGTTAGATTAAGTGTATGAAATAGATACAAGTTTCTTGTCCCATCATGCACTAAGTGGAATTGCACAAACAAAAGTTAAAGTAGGGGTGTAAAATAACAGAAGTCTGTTGTCCAAGCGTGCACTGCGTGGAATTGCATATACAAAAGATAAATAAGGGGTGTAATATAGACGGAAGCTTGTAGTTCCATCATGCACTGGGTGGAATTGAATATAAAAAGGTTAAAGTAGGTGTGTGAAATAGACATAAGTTTGTTGTTCCATCGTGCACTGTGTGGATTTACACATACAAATGTTGAAGTAGGTGTGTGAAGTACAGAGAAACTTATTGTTCTTGCGTGCTCTGTTAAAATTATACATTCAAATTTAAAGTACGTGTGTGAAATAGATACAAGTTTTTAGTCCAATTGTGCACTGCGTGGAATTTCATATACGAATGATAAAGTAAAGCGTGAAATAGACAACAGACGTCTGTTGAACCACCATGCACTGTGTAGAATAATACGTAAAATTTTTAAAATAGGGGTGTGAAATAGACAGACGTTTGCTGTTCCATCGTGCGCTGAGTGGAATTGCAAATACAAACGTTAAAATAGGGGTGTGAAATAAACAGAAGTTTGTTGTTACAGCCTACAATGTGTGAAATGACACTTATAAATGTTAAAGTTGGGGTGTAAAATAGACAGAATTTTGTTGTTACAGCCTGCTCTGTGTGGAATGAACATACAAATGTTAAAGTTGGGGTGTAAAATAGACAGAAGTTTGTTGTCCCAGCGTGCACTGCTTGGAATTGCATATACAAATGTTAAAGTAACAATGTGAAATAGACAAAGTTTGTTGTTTCAGCGTTTGGACACACACAGCGTTTGGAAACAATGTGCACTGTTTGGAAATTCACATGCAAATAATAAAGAAGGGGTGTGAAATAAACGGAAGTTTATTGTTCCATCGTGCACTGAGTGGAATTGCATATAAAAATGTTAAAGTAGTAATGTGAAATAGACAGACGTTTATTGTTCCAGCGAGCACTGCGTGGAACTGCATAAGTAGGGTGTGAAATAGACAAACGTTTGTTGTTCCAGCGTACACTGTGGGGATTTAACATTCAAATGTTAAGCTACGGGTGTGAAATAGAAAGAACTTTGTTGTTCCAGCTTGCACTCTGGGGGTTTGCATATACAAATGTTTAAGTAGGGGTGTGACATAAACAGAAGTCTGTTGTTCCTGTGCACTGCACGGAATTGCATATACGAATGTTAAAGTAGGAATGTGAAAAAAGACAGACGTTTGTTGTTACAGACTGCACTGTGTGGAATAACACATACAAATGGTAAAGTTGAGGTAAAGTGAAATAGACAGAAGTCTTTTGTTCCAGCGTGCACTGTACGGAAATGCACATACAAATGTTGAAGTAGGAGTGTGAAATAGAAAGAAGATCATTGTTCCAGCGTGCTCTATTGGAATTATTCATTTAAATGTTATAATAGAAGTGTGAAGTAAACAGACTTTTGCTGTTCCAGCGTCCAATGCGTCGAAATCCATAAACTAATGTTAAATTTCGGTATGAAATATAAAGGCGTTTGTTGTTCCAGCGTGCATTGAGTGGAATTGCATATACGAATAAAGAAGAAGAATAAAGTAAGGCGTAAAATAGACAGACGTATGTTGTTCCACCGTGCACTAAGTGGAATTGCAAATACAAATGTTAATTAGGAGTGTGAAATAAACAGACTTTTGCTGTTCCAGCGAGCACTGCCTGGAAATGCATAAACGAATGTTAAAGTATGGTGTAAAATAGACAGAAGTTTGTTGTTCCAGCATGCTTTGTTGGAATTATACATTCAAATGTTAAAGTAACAGTGTGAAAGAGTCAGAAGTTTGTTGATAAAGCATGTACATAAAATTGCACATACAAACTTTAAAGTAGGAGTGTAAAATAGACAAATGTTTTTTGTTCTAGCGTGCACTGAGTGAAATTGCGTATACAGTATTACGAACGTTAAAATACGGTGTGATATATACAGACACTTTTTTTTCTAGCGTGCACTGCATGAAGTTGTATAAACGAATGTTAAAGTTGGGTGTTAAATAGACAGAAGTTTGTTGTTCCAGCGTGCACTCTGTAAAATTGCACATACGAAAAATTTTAAAGTAGGGGTGTAAAATAGACAGCGTGCACTTTGTGGAATTGCATATACAAATGTTACATTTGGGTGTTAAATAGACAGAAGATTGTTGTTCCAGCGTACACTGCCTGGAATTGCATATATTACAAACGTTAAAGTAGGGTATGGAATAGACAGACGTTTGTTGTTCTAGCGTGAACTACGTGGAATTGTATAAATTAATGTTAAAGTCGGGGTATGAAATAGACAGAAGTTTGTTGTTACAGCCTGCACTGTGTGGAATTGCACATATAAATATTAAAGTCGGGGTATGAAATAGACAGAAGTTTGTTGTCCCATCGTTCACTGAGTGGAATTGCAAATACAAATGTTAAAGTAGGGGTGTGAAATAGACCGACTTTGGCTGTTCCAGTGTCCACTGTGTGGAATTGCATATATAAATGTTGAAGTAGAGTATGAAATAGACAGACTTTTGTTGTTTTTTCGTGCATTGCGTGGTATTGTATAAACGAATCTTAAAGTAGGGTGTGAAATAGACAGAAGTTTGTTGTTACAGCCTGCACTTTGTAGAATTTCACATACAAATGTTAAAGTAGGGATTTGAAATAGACCAACTTTGGCTGTTCCAGCGAGAACTGCGTGGAATTGCATAGACGAATGTTAAAGTAGTGTGTGAAATAGACAGACATTTCTTTTCCCATCGTACACTGAGTGGAAATGCACATACAAAAATTAGCTGTGTGTCGCAGCGTACCGCGGATTACAGTAAATTAAAAAAGGGGCGATGAATAAAAATTGACATATGAGAAAAACTGAGATTTATTGAATATGAAATGTAAAAATAATATCCTGACGGTGAAGCAATATAAAATTACTGAATAAATGAAATGTAATATATGTAACGAATCAGTATACTTAGCCTTTGTAAAAGCTAAGTATTGTATCAAATCAGGTGTATGCGGACCGAGCGGGCCTGTGACTTGTCGCCAACAACTGTCGTTCTAGATTGCTCAAGGGGTTGAGGGTGACCGCCAAAAACCACGCCCACTCTTCTGTCCTCACTCGGCCACAACAGTGTGTGAAATAGACAGAAATTTTTTGTCCCATCGTGCACTGAGTGGAATTGCTTATACGAATGTAGGGTGTGAGATAGACAGACTTTTCTGTTCTAGCGTGCACTGAGAGGAATTGCAAATACAAATGTTGAAGTAGGCAGAAACTTGTTGTTTCAGCGTGCTCTGTTGAAACAAGCAGAAGATTAAAGTAGGGGTGTGAAATAGACAGAGTTAGTTGCTCCAGCGTTAATTGTGAGAGGGATTAAACATCATATACACATGTACTACGTGTACAATATATAAATCCTCTTAAAATATTAATATATGAATTAAAGTACACTGATTGATAAAACAATAGTCTTGTATTTATATTTATTTACTTTACGTCTAGCGACTAACACTTATGTGGGCACTGGGCATGGAGGGATCTCAGTCAAACACTTATGTGGGCACTGGGCATGGAGGGATCTCAGTAACTGTTTGAATATATAATGTACACTAGTTTTTGAATATATTATATATTAAAGTCTTTGCAACTTTCACAATTAATAATTATAATAAATACATTAATAGTAAGTAATGGTTTTTGGTCTGTACTATTTTTACAATACTATACTTATGAGAAGGTACTTTGCAGGTAAGGTAAATGATCATTAGAAGAAATGATGCTGAAGAACTTTACGCACTCTTTGTGAAAATTATATTCTATTTCATTTGTATTACTATAAATTAATATTGTATAGTAAATAGTTCTTAAAATATAAACATCCAACAGTTTTTAAATCGCATGTGTACGAATACACTGATAGGTCAATTAATGACCATAACTCATTACGCACCTTTGGCAGAGTTACTTGGTAGCGTTCACAGCCATTGAAATGGCCAAAATGAAACAATTGACTTATAGATGGACTCTAAAAAAGAATACATTAGGTTAACAACAATTAATTAAAGGCATAATGTAAAACCTCTTCATGGAACTTGTTTAATAAATATTGTAAGAACATATATTTTGATCTTATGGTTAAATACCGTTAGTTTAAGTTTAAAGAAACTTCAACTATATATAAAATTTGTTGACTGTTCACATGTAGATAAATTAAATAGGAACAAGCCAATTTTAAAAGACTGTAACTATTCCGGAAGATGAGTTTTCGAAAATTCTTGTAAAATGACGTATGTAGCCGTTCCATGTTCAGCTTCAGTATGACTCATCATGGTATTCGACAAGGAATGATAACTGTTAGAAATTACTTTACACGTGAATAATTTGTTTGTGATCGATTTATTGGTTTCTGAAGCATTTAAAAAACAGAATAATAATGAATAGGATGTTAAAAATTAACCATGAATATTACCAATCAGAATTTAAATCAAAGTCAATCAGTTATTTAATCAATTTTTAAAATCAGTAATTAAAATGTACAGTAAAAATATCTGATTAACCACTAATCTTAATCTCGAATAATAATAATAATAATAAATGTATTTACAATTATTCAAGTATCTATCATATAATGTGGTTCATATGATGATCAATACACATTTTTAGTTCAGAGTTCATAAAATTAAGGGTCTGGTATGATGACAACATTTACGCCTACTGTACGTTGAGAATATTACAAAAACATTCTCCTGTCGTGTATAAACTATACGAGAATACTCAAATAACTTATATTTACGTAGCTGATTTAAGTGTTTGGAATTGACAAGCATGCAGCTGTTGACTAGTAGGTCCGTGGGGTGTTTACACAAATGCTAACAATTAAGTATTTTGACGAGCTGTACAGATGATGGTAGACATTTATATGTCGACAGATCCGGAGTAGCTGGACTTGTCGGAGTGAATGCTCGACGGACTGTTCGGCTTCATGCCCAAGCGTTCCTCAGCCTTCAGCAAGTAGTCAGGAACCATCACGGTTGGACGGGAGGGCTGCAACTACATTGTAATTTGTTAGATTGACTTCACTGGCAATATTACTCAATAGGAAATTACTGAGTTACTTTTGTTTTGACTAATTATCTTTTTCTATTACTACTATATATAACTTTCATTCACCGTACTAGCATTACTAGAAGAACAGCAAATCTGTACAACATGTTATTGTTATTGTTGTACTCGTATTAACGTTAATATTATTGTTTGGTAAGGTTATCACGAAAAAAACTGTACATAGTGAAATGTAACATTAAAAATTAAATAAAAAATAGTTATTATTAATCTAATAAATAGGCCTAATTGATACTATAAACTGTTTACTTCCTGTTAAAGATATATATAAATATAGCTTTATCGATCAAGCCGATAGCTGTCACATTGTCTGTATTGTAGGCTACCTGTGCTGCTATTACAAACCCTCTGCTATTTCAACCGGTAGCTGTCACATTGTCTGTATTGTAAGGCTACCTGTGCTGCTATTACAACCCCTCTCCTATTACAACCGATAGCTGTCACATTGTCTGTATTGTAAGGCTACCTGTGCTGCTATTACAAACCCTCTCCTATTACAACCGACAGCTGTCACATTGTCTGTATTGTAAGGCTACCTGTGCTGCTATTACAAACCCTCTCCTATTACAACGGATAGCTGTCTCATTGTCTGTATTGTAAGGCTACCTGTGCTGCTATTACAAACCCTCTCCTATTACAACCGGTAGCTGTCACATTGTCTGTATTGTAAGGCTACCTGTGCTGCTATTACAAACTATCTCCTATTACAACCGGTAGCTGTCACATTGTCTGTATTGTAAGGCTACCTGTGCTGCTATTACAAACCCTCTTCTATTACAACCGGTAGCTGTCACATTGTCTGTATTGTAAGGCTACCTGTGCTGCTATTACAAACCCTCTTCTATTACAACCGATAGCTGTCATATTGTCTGTAATGTAAGGCTACCTGTGCTGCTATACAAACCCTCTCCTATTACAACCGATAGCTGTCACATTGTCTGTATTGAAAGGCTACCTGTGCTGCTATTACAAACCCTCTCCTATTACAACCGATAGCTGTCACATTGTCTGTATTGAAAGGCTACCTGTGCTGCTATTACAAACCCTCTCCTATTACAACCGGTAGCTGTCACATTGTCTGTATTGTAAGGCTACCTGTGCTGCTATTACAAACCCTCTCCTATTACAACCGATAGCTGTCACATTGTCTGTATTGTAGGCTACCTGTGCTGCTATTACAACCCCTCTCCTATTACAACCGGTAGCTGTCACATTGTCTGTATTGTAAGGCTACCTGTGCTGCTATTACAAACCCTCTCCTATTACAACCGGTAGCTGTCACATTGTCTGTATTATAGGCTACCTGAGCTGCTATTACAAACCCTCTCCTATTACAACCGGTAGCTGTCACATTGTCTGTATTGTAAGGCTACCTGTGCTGCTATTACAAACCCTCTCCTATTACAACCGATAGCTGTCACATTGTCTGTATTGTAGGCTACCTGTGCTGCTATTACAAACCCTCGCCTATTACAACCGGTAGCTGTCACATTGTCTGTATTGTAGGCTACCTGTGCTGCTATTACAAACCCCCTCCTATTACAACCGATAGCTGTCACATTGTCTGTATTGTAGGCTACCTGTGCTGCTATTACAAACCCTCTCCTATTACAACCGGTAGCTGTCACATTGTCTGTATTGTAAGGCTACCTGTGCTGCTATTACAAACCCTCTCCTATTACAACCGGTAGCTGTCACATTGTCTGTATTATAGGCTACCTGTGCTGCTATTACAAACCCTCTCCTATTACAACCGGTAGCTGTCACATTGTCTGTATTGTAAGGCTACCTGTGCTGCCATTACAAACCCTCTCCTATTACAACCGATAGCTGTCACATTGTCTGTATTGTAGGCTACCTGTGCTGCTATTACAAACCCTCGCCTATTACAACCGGTAGCTGTCACATTGTCTGTATTGTAGGCTACCTGTGCTGCTATTACAAACTCCCTCCTATTACAACCGATAGCTGTCACATTGTCTGTATTGTAGGCTACCTGTGCTGCTATTACAAACCCTCGCCTATTACAACCGGTAGCTGTCACATTGTCTGTATTGTAGGCTACCTGTGCTGCTATTACAAACCCTCGCCTATTACAACCGGTAGCTGTCACATTGTCTGTATTGTAGGCTACCTGTGCTGCTATTACAAACCCCCTCCTATTACAACCGATAGCTTTTTTTTTTTTTTTTACTTTTTAAAATTTGAATAGTAGTTATTTTTTAGATAACATATTTATTTTCTGTAAATAGTTAATTTGTGGGAGAGGTGTAATTTTAGTAAAGTAAAATTATGTAAGAAAGACTTCAGAACAATCGCCCTAAAAGTAAATACAATAATATTATTTATAAATTATGTTAAATAACATAAAAGAAATTTAGAGAGGCATTTTTTAGTTAAGTAAAATATGCAAGAAAAACAACAGAACAATTACCCTAAAAGTAAACACAATAAAACAATAACTATAAATATATCAAATTATTTCAAAATTAGGAGAAATAATAACGTATGTAAAAAATGCATAAAGGCATTTAAACCTAAAAATATGCCTTTATCTCTCACTTCAGACCTTGCCCAGTTTTGTTCCGACACTTTTGAAAAGTTGATACACAAAAGAGAACAATGTAAATTGGTCGGATCAGACTGGTTCTTTTAACGTATTCTTAACTTTGAGATTAGAATTTATAAATACTGTCCACTTAGAAGTTCGAGTCACACCCCTTTACCTAAAAGTATCTCTCAACCTAAAGCTATTATTAATGTATTGAAAAATGACAACCTGTGTTTTATGTATTCTATTCTTTCAAAATTTGTTTCTACCGATCCTCAGTTTCCATATAGTTATACACATGAAGTTAAGAAAAGATATAACTGGGGTGGGTTGACATTTCTACTACCATTAAAAGACAAGCTATTTTTGAAAAGAATAATAACATTTGTGTAAATGTATATGGTCTAGATTTATGTCCTGTCGGGAAAGATAAACAGGGGAAGCTATTATTTCAACATATCATATTTTCCCTTAAAGATTGTGATAGAGAGTTGGATGATCGTAGAGACTTGTTGTACATAACATCAGGGAACACAAGTCACGATGTTTACATAAGTAATTTTAATAGATTAGTCAGGTCTCAATTGACAAAACACAATGGATCATTTTTTGTTGTTGTAAAAAGTGTTTTGCATATTTCGACAACTATCCTAATAAGCTTAACTTGTGTGGTGTGGAACGGTTAGCATAGCATAGGAGATGCTGCTCTAGCGGCAACCCCTTGAGGATGGACTTGTCCTTTGATCCTACCATCTCCTTCAGTCACACTGAACGAAGTCAGCGATCTCGCTTCTGCATTTATGCAGATTTTGAGTGCGCTCTTGATCCCATTCCGGAACCTGATGACGAATATGTCTTATGAATCCTCCACAGTTCCAAAACAAGTCTACACACCTTACTCCTACTGCTACCATGTGAAAGACACTTTGAACGATTTTAGCCTACCACCACTAGGTTGTGTAGAGTGGATAATGCTGCATGTCACTTTATGAACTGCATAAAGGCTGATGTGTTGCACATAGGCAACTCACTATAAGGCAATAGACAGATGACACCCATCCTGACTCTTAATGAGATGGCAGCGTTTAATGCGGTCACTGTTTGTTACTTATGTAACAAAGAGTTTAATCCAGAAGACCCAAGAGACCGTGACCATAAAAATGTGACGCCTTACTCCTTCAGAGGGGGTGCACAGTGCACACCGATCATGTAACTTGAAATACCAGGAGCAGGATACTATTAATTATTATTTCCACAATCTTTCGAACTATGACGCTCTTCATAGTTGGTGAACTCGACTTAGATCAAGGTAACTTTGATGTAATTGAAAACACATAGGAGAAGTACATTTCTTCCACTAAACACTTTGCTTACAAGAATGCCAAACACAGCAATTTGAAACTCAGGTTTCTAGACACCTCCCAATTAATGTCTTCAGCTTTGCCAAATTAGCTGATAACCTCCCAAAAGATCTCCTAAGAGAAACTAGAAAGAATTCCCCCTCCAACATCATACTGAAGTCATAAGTCGGAAAGGTGTATTCCCATAGAATTATGTAACATCATCTGAAGTACTCGCTGACCAGCAACTCCCATTCATCGAGGCTTTATATAATACATATAATACAATCCCACACTTGATCAAATATCTAATACTGAGTACGCTCAAGCTCAGAATGTTTGGAACGTATTTGGCATTCAAAACCTCGGTAAATACAGTGTCTTGAACCTCCTCACTGACACCCTCATTTTGTCAAATGTGTTTGAAAAATTCAGAGATATGTGTATCAAAGAGTATGGACTAGATCCTGCTCACTATTTCACCCTACCTTACCATGCTTGGGACGCTATGTTAAAGATGACAAGTTTCACTCTTGATACCTTTCAGGATCATGATATGTACTTTTTCTTTGAAAAGGCTGTCCGAGGCGGGCTTACTTGGAGCTGTAATCGATACGTCCAAGATAATAACAAACACCGTGATGGTTATGACAGGACTAAACCGTCTCAGTATATCATGTATCTAGATGCGAACAACCTTTATGGTTTTGCGCAATCGCCGTTTCTTCCAACAGATGGATTCCAATGGTCAAGTAGACATGAAATAGACCATCTTGATTAACTGTCTGCCACTAGAACACTAGAACTATATGTTTAAGGTGGATCTGTCATATACTGTTTCCCTTCACAACGCTCGCCAAGAACTACCCTTCTGTTGTGAAAGCAGTATCCTTCCAAATGATAAATTAAATAAATTAATAACAAGATGTCAGATAAAAACTACACAGTTCATTTCAGGACCCTAACTCAAGCTTTAAAAACTGGTTTAGTTTTAACAAAAATTCACAGGGTCCTGTCATTCAATCAATCACCATGGTTAAAGTCCTACGTTGACAAGAACACTCAACTTCGTAAATCGGCTTGTAATGAGTCTGAACAAGACCTTTTAAAACTCATAAACGATGTAGTATTTGGAAAATCTATGGAAAATATAAGAAAACATATAAATGTAAAACTTGTTTGCGATGAAAGAAAATTGGAAAACTTGTCTCCAGATCCTCTTTTATTGATCGAACTTTTTTTACAGAGGATCTAGCATTGGTTCATTTAGAAAAAGATCGCATTGTTCTGAACAAACCGATTTACTCGGGTGCATGTATCTTAGATCTAAGTAAATGGTTAATGTATGATTATTACTACAATTCACTCTTGAAAAGATAGGGTGATAGAGTCAAACTCCTTTACACAGACACAGATTCACCGATGATTCCTATACAAAGTGATGATGTGTATGCGGAAATGGAGCAACAGTTGGATGATTTTGATACAAGCGAGTATCTAAATGATCACCGTTATTTCCGCACCACAAATGTTAAGACTCTTGGAAAATTTAAATTAGAGGTTAAGAATAAAATAGTTGTATAGTTTATAGGTTTATTTTCCAAGTTGTATTGTTATGAAGTTGAAAAAGGTGGTGAGGGTGTTGTTAGCAATAAGATAGTTAATTGAGCCAATAGTGTTAGCGAGGGGGTTGTTAAGCACAAATTTACAATAGATGACTATCGTAAATGTCTTATAGATGGTACGAAAAAGTTTACTTTAAGACTCAATTTCTTTCTAATAAACATGTAGTAAACACAGTGGAAACTATCAAACCATCTCTAAGTCCTTACTATGATAAAAGATATTTGCTCCCTGATGGGATAAATACACTACCATGGGGTCACTGTTATATCCTACAATATTAATATGAAAAAATGAGGATACATTTTTCAAAAAGTATCTCATATACTCAAAACTTATTATTGATAATATAAAAGTTTGATTATTTATCCTTTACTTTTTAATATTGTAGGTTAGTTATGTATGTATTTATGATGCTTCCTTTTACGTTAAATTCTACCGAGTTTTCAAAGATGATCAGTTATTTAACTGAATTTTATTGTATTGTTGTAATGATATTTTATAATAAATTATGTTTTCAAAGATAATCTGTAACGTAATTGAATTTTATTGTGTTTTTATGATCAAATAATTATACTAGATGTATAAAATTAAGAAACAGTTTCATCAATAAATGAGGTGTTATTGATATACTTTGATATTGTCATAGAATAGTTTTCAATTTACATGAAGTTGAAGTTTTCAATTTGAGTATGTGAAATTAGTTTTTAATATGTTATATCTTTATTCAATAAAATAGTGATTTTCATATTATGCTAGATCTACTAGATTATGAAACAGTTTCATCAATATATGGTGATTTATTGGTATACTTTGTTATTACAATAAAGATTTTAATTTCCATTGAAGCGCTATAGTGTGGATTAACTATATTTCACAAACTTCGGGTCTAGTAGAAATTGCAGCTTTTTTTGTATTTCAATCAAAGTCGAACATTGTATGCTTGGTGAGTTGATCAAGTTTGTTGATTATGTTGACTAACTCTCTTACATCGTTGTATTCTTTTGCAGGTAGTGTGAAAGTTTTTAGAATGGGTATTGTAAACGTTAGATCTTCATCATTTACTTCTTCTGTAATCTCAGGGATCGTGTCAACACTCACTGTAACATCTGAGGTTGTACTAGTCCCACTGATGCTTGATATGGTATCCAACTGTTTGTATGAATAGATAAATATTTTACTATCTTCTGATGTTGTTAGGAATGTGCATGGATAAATCATCTCAGCCACAGCTACTTCCCACTCACCATCCAATTCGATTAGTTGTGGTAGATGTGTAATGTAATTGGTCACTGTGTTTTGTAGATTATTACTACTATTACTAGGCAGTCATGTAATAGTATATTTCATAACAAGAGTGGAAAGTGGGGTTTTGCATGTTCGAGACCATATGTTTGAAGTGCGAGACTTGTCGAGCACTTCAAATGGTCGAGAACATACAAAACACTTTCACTCGAGTTTTGAACGATACTTTTCACTACACTACGGAATAAAAACAGGTGTTGTTGACTGTGGAAAATTTTCGGTTGTAAACAATGTTACTTTCGATAGTAAACAATAGACAGCTGTTGAAAATATGATGTTTCGCAGGTTGTAAACACATAACGAAAACAGCTAAACTCATAGTAGTGTAGTGAAAAATTTACTTTTCACTACACTACTATGAGTTCAGCTGTTTTCTTTATGTGTTTAAAACCTGCGAATCATCATATTTTCAACAGCTGTCTATTGTTTACTACCGAAAGTAACATTGTTTACAACCGAAAATTTTCCACAGTCAACAACACCTGTTTTTAAAACATGTTTCTAATTTAATAAACAGTTAACATTCCAAAAATGAGTTTTTATTCCGTAGTGTAGTGAAAAGTATCGTTCAAAACTCGAGTGAAAGTGTTTTGTATGTTCTCGACCATCCGCTCAAAAGGAAAGGCTCTCAATGATGCTGTGAACCGATCCCGAATGTCATAACTCTTTAAATATGGAGAAAGTTTATTCCATTCTCTGCAGGCAGTTACTGAAAAGGAATTAGTGTAGAAAGATGTTCTATGAAGAGGAATACGTAATATTGACGAGGCTGAGCGTGTCTTCTTTACATCAATTTATGAGTTACATTGAAAGTTTTGAGAGAGGTATTTAGGATTCACATCGCTAAGTACTAAAAACAAAATACTCAATATTTTTAATAATCTAAGGTCGGCCAATTTAAGAATGGAATTGAATATAGTATTGAGAGATATGATCATCATATTTTAAATTAAGAACAAATCTAGTACACTAATTTTGACAAACCTGAAGTTTATTAGCCAAAGCCACAGTCATGTCATTGTACACAGAGTTGTAATAGATGAAATGTGGAAAGACAAGTGCTTTTACAAGACGAAGCTTTATTTTTACTGGGAGAAAGTATTGAAGTTGTTTGAGGGAATGGATAGAACCAGAACCCTTTTTACAAACACTAAGCACTTCTTCTTCTCAAGTCAAATTCTGATTAAAAATAACACCTACATTTTTAACTGAGATACAGAAAGGCAAAGGGTTGCCATTGACTAGAATTTGTTTGATATTGTTTATATTGAATTTGGTGTGAAGGCGAGAAGAACAAATAATAGTGGGCTGTGTTTTATTCTCATTAAGTTTAAGTCCATGACTTTTGGTCCATTTGACTAAATTTTCAATATCTAGGTTAATACGTGTTATTGTTTCATTTAAGGTACTAATACAGCAGTGAGCATAGGTTTGCAAATCATCAGCATACATGTGATGTTTCGTGAAGGATAAGACTGAGCTTATATCGTTAATATATAGGGAAAATAGCAGTGGACCTAAAATTGAGCTTTGAGGAACACCAGATGAAACAGATTTAAAGGTTGAAGTTCTATCGTCCACACGCACACACTGCTGACGATCAGTTAAGTAAGATCTAAGCCAACATAAGCTGCTATCTGAAAAGCCAGAATTCTGGAGTTATTTGTGATACAGAGAAGAGCTGTTTCTGTACTATGGCTGGAACGAAACCTTGATTGATATGTATTAAGAATTTTATTATTATTAAGAACTGTGTTTATTTGTAAATGCACGATTTTTTCAAGGCATTTAGAAATGGTGGGCAAAATGCTAATAGGCCTGTAATGTTTGGCTTCTGATGGTACTGGTACTTTGTTTAATGGGAGAACAAGGGCATACTTCCATAAGCTAGGAAAAGTAGTTGTGGCCAATGACTTATTGAATATAGCACTAATGACAGGAAGAACAGGAAAGAGTATTTTTTTTTATCTTCTTAATAAAAATACCATCCACTCCTGTAGCATTACTGGTAACTTTACTAAAAGTCCTTAGAGTATCAATTTCAATGACATGTTTAAAAGAGAATCTTTCAAAAGGCAAAGGTGGATTTGGTTGGTTAGATAGTTACTCTATATATGATTTAACAACGTCTTGATCGTTTGGAATGGAAGATGAAATAAAAAAATCATTTAGATAATTTCAAGGAATATTGATTGGAAGCGTGGTTTTTTGTTTCCCACAACCAACACTTTTTATATTTCTCCACATGGTGGCTGATGAAATTCCTCGATATGAAAATAAGTTATGAATATATCGCAGCTTAACATTGTGAAGCTCTTGCTTAACTTTATTACGTAAAAGTCGATACTGTAACATAAGTTCTGGATCTCTTGATCTTTTAGCTCTACGGTACATAGCATCTCGTTTACCCTTCTGAGATCAGATTTCATTGGTAAGCTAGGCTGTGGAAAGTATCTTAGATATTCTCTTTGTGGTTGCGTGTTTGTTGTAGAGATCGAAAATCCAATAATTGAGTTGGGATAACATTTCATCAACCGTTGGTAGTCCGGTAATAATTTGCCAAGGGATACGTGCAAGATCTGTAAAAAACAGATTTTCATCAATGTTTCTGAAATCTCTATATGTAATAAAGTTTGCCTTTTGTCTGAATTGTTTGATAGGTATGACACAGAAAACTAGATCATGACATGAAATTCCAGGAATTCGAAGTGGCCCATGGCGAATGGCACTTTATCTGCCTTCTGCAGGAAGGGTGAAGACATTTTGATACCTTGGCTGCTGCGACTCTTTAGGACGAGCCTAGCCACAGGTGTCACACCAATATCATGGGAGGTCTCCAAGGTTATTGCCATCCCGAAGCCTGGGAAACAATTCTACGATACAGCAAAGGCTTACCACCCAATAAGTCTTTCGTCATAAAGATCTATAGGCTCATAAAGATCATGGAGAAGTAGCTGGACAGACATGTTAGAGCCTAGTTAGCAAGCAATCAGCCTATGCACCCCAAACAACATGCCTACCAAGCTGACAGATCGTGTGAGACTGCTTTACACGCATTAGTCCGCAAGATCGAACAGGCGATTTCCCTTGGTCTTTGACAGTGTTCCTGGACATATAAGGAGCCTTTAACAATATGAAGATTTCCTCGATTGTGACAAAGCTCGTGTCGAGGGGCACTGAAGGAACAGTTGTACGCTGGGTCCGCATCATGCTCAGCACCCTTAGAGCCCCAGCTTTTTCCTGTGTGGGGCAGCGAGAGAGGCAAGAGCGCAAAGGGGGTGTCCACAGGGGGGTGTTTGTCACCCTTCCTGTGGAACCTGATCGTGGATGATCTCCTCACGGCATTCAACAAGCATGGAGTGTACGCTCAGGGTTATGCTGACGACATAGTGATCCTAATAAGAGGTAAATTATTAGGATCCCTATGTCCTCTTAATAAGAGACATGCCTCGACCTTATGAGGAGGCCATTGTCCATGGTGGAGACATGGGGGCTATCTGTTCACCCCGGTAAGACCGTTATGGTACCATTCACAAATAAAAGGAACGCGGAGGTTATCAGAGTACCAAGAATCTTTGGCAACTGCGTCCAGGTGTCTAAGGAAGTTAAGTATCTGGGTGTATGGCTATATGACAAACTTAACTGGAATAGACACCTCACCCACGCCACTAACCACTCTAGGACCACATTGATGAGGCTGAGGCATACCTTTGGATGCACGTGGGGACTGTACCCTCAGGTGGTACATTGGCTCTATAAGAGGATCGTCAGACCGATTCTTGTATATGGAGCCATTATTTGGTAGCCCAAGGTCCAACAAGTCACTGCTGTAAAAAACCTAACCGAGGTGCAGCAGTTAGCTTGCTTGGGAATCCTTAGGGAATCTAAGGGTACACCCACCGCTGCAATGGAGGTGCTGCTAAGTCTGCCCCCTTGACATTTTTAATATGGGTGAGACAAGGATTGCTGCATATAGGCTCCAGACAAGCGTATGCTGGCAAGCTCACAAGCATCCTACAATCGGACATTCTAGAGATGTGTTCGAATAGGACGCCTAGACAAACTGACTTTGACAAATCCTATCGTGTCGTCATTGGCGTCAGAAAAGATTGGGAACAAGGTGAACCAATCGCAATAAAGAACGTGATCACGTGGTACAGAGATGGCTCAAGAACCATCCTTGGGTCTGGTTACGAGGTCTATGGTGCTACGTCAAAAACTGAGCTCAGTTGTAGCCTTGACAAACTGACTTCGGTTTTTCAGGAGGGAGTGGCTGCCATAGCTGCCTGTGTTCAGGCAAACATATCTTTGGGCCTTATGGAAAGAACACTTGAGACTTTCGACTTCACCTCGAGTCTAGTTTGGGACTGTCACGGGGTTCTTAAAACGCTGGCGCGTTCCAATAGGACAATCCTGACACGGGTACTGGAAAACGAGAGTGCAGACCACTGTGCCAGGAGAAGCACTGAGGAAGGTCTTGTTGGCATGCGGAGTTGCTTACAGCATCGCCAAGAGGGTCGCCTTTACTCGAGTCGCTGGCAAGTTCATGGATACCTAAGAGGCTAACGCCGGCTAACAGGCAAGCAAATGAGGTCCTGTTGGAGCCGTCATACTCCAACACGGCTGAAGCTCTTTCTCTTGCAAGATCAGAACTCCGAAGGGTGGTTGGTTTTATAACTGGACACTGGACGTTTCGAGCACACATGAACAAGATAGGGTTCCCAACCCCCATTCTCTTGTGTAGGAAATGTGGGGAGAAGGAAGATTCTAGACGGCACATGTTCGTCCACTGCCCGGCCCTAGATAGGAGGCGGGCTCTCACCTTGGGCGGTGTATCAGAACGTGGCCCAGGTGTAGCACAGGAAAACCTCACCAAGGCACTGATAGGTGGTTGTGCACAGAAGATCTTATGAACCTGGTGTCCAGGCGCAATTCCAGCTCCGTCTCCATTTAGTCCTGAAGCCGAACCGCCATTTCGAGAGTTACTTGACTGTTCGTCATCATGGTCCGACGGAATTGAGCAAAGGTCCACCATTCCATACGGGGCAGATCCCGTATGTCGTCTGTACGGTACACTTCCAGCTTGATTACATGACCACCAATCGGCCCCTGCGACTTCGATATATATATATATATATATATATATGTATATATATATATATATCGTCTCCCTCTCTGGTCGAGGTACTCTGTAAGTCGTCGAAGGTCTTCGGGATGTATGTTTGAGGATTTATGTGCCTTACGACCTTGGTAATGGCATCCTGAGAGCCTCCGACAACGGCATGTGTAGTTCGTCCAGGGACAGTCATGGATGATGTGGTAGTGTGGTTTGTCGTGGTCATAGTGTAGCCTGATAGCGAGGAACCCCTTGTGGTCTTTACTGCGGTACCTCCTGGTGTCCCGCATTTTTGAAAGAACTTTATCAGGCTCCCGTCGACGCCAAACACTTGGTGGGCAATGTACTGTTTATCGACCGAATCAGGAAGTCGATGCAGGAGCTGTTCCCTTGTTCTATCGTTAACCCCTTCGCTCAGACGGTCAACAGTTCGGCCATAGCTCTGCCATACTATCTGCGACGCTTTGGTCCCCCTCATCTCTGTCAACAGCTAGTATGCTGTGCCGTAGTCGTCCATCCATATTATTATCAATGAACTCAGGTGGATAAGGAGAGTCATAATTTTACGTTGTTGACTCGTCTTCTGCACCGCCCCAATGCTTACGGTCTCTCCTTCTCTCTCCTCAATGCCTACGTTTACCATGTGATGGGCCACAAGAGGTGCAGGTGACTTAGCAAACGTCGCTGATATAGGCCGTTTCCTCTTCTTCTTGATTCCGGACTCTTCTTGACATTCTAAATTACGTTTCAATTGTTCTATTTCGCACTGTAGCGTCTATATTGCTGTATGAAATTATGATGATCTGGAACTGCCACTACTGGAAACCCTGCTTTCCGGACGCGATGAGTTCTCATCTTGAATTGGAGTCTGCAGTTGTCGTTCGATTTCATGAACTAACTCCACCTCGGCGTTGTTCTGTTCTACACATTCACTTAGGTCTGCCATATGATACGATCTCTTCCTCTCTATTAACTTCTGTTTACGTGACACTTTTGTTTGGCAATGAACTGACTGTGGGTATATGTCGGATTAGCTTTTACAATAGATAGTGTCCGTCCAATTATTTAGTTTTAGAAGTCCGGGTTTCTCCTGTTGTGTCGAACGTGCACTACACTTTATCTCACGCCGTGTGGTAACAACGTAAGAGTCGATGCGCAACTGTTTTAATCTGCACAGTTTCTCTTTAATACTATTCAATGATGTTGATTCGAAAGACACACTAGACATATAAACTTAATTACGCCAGTAACGTTAATATAGCCGATTTTCGAATTGCACATGGCACTGTTTGTACACGGTTCTGATTGCTCACGGCACTATTTGCACACGGCACTGTTTGCACATGGCACTTTAAAATTCTGACCCTAGATATAAAATGTCCAAAGTTCGCCATGACGTAATATCACGCGAGACCTACTGAATGCTTATCAAGGCCCTACCAGGTCCTACATACCCACCGGCACAACCGAACGCCGAGCATCGTGCATCGGAAGCTACATAGCTTACGGAGCAATTATTTGCCCTCCGGCAACAGAGCGTAGCGGATAGCGGAGCAATTTATTAATATTATAAATACTATTAATAAGGTTTAAGTTTCTAGTTTCAAGCTAATCAAATCTATTAAAATAATATTATTTATTAAACTCTCTAAAACCTATAATCTAAAAAAGTTTTAAGATTAATAATAATCCGTTAGCTTCGTAACTGTAGATACAGAAAAGCCGGACTCTGTAGATGACGCGAGGCGTGTAGGTGTGCCGGTGGGTATGATTACAAAACGAGACCTACCACTGGGTATCATTCAGTAGGTCTCGCATGATATTACGTCATAGGGAACTTTGTACATTTTATATCTGGGGTCGAAGTGCCGTGTGCAATTCGAAAATCGGCTATATTAACGTTACTGGCATATTTAAGTTTATATGTCTAGGAACCTTGGATTGGATGATTTTTTAAGTATTGTAAAGGAGGACGAAGAATAAGCCTTTTTGGCTTAGGGGCCGTTGCCAGGTTTGAAGCCGGGCCCTCAAAATCATAAAAAAATCAGTTGTGCGGGTTGCCTAGGCGACCGTGCCCGAAACTCACACTCAGCCGTCAATCCTGTTGTATTATATAGATCGAGGGTGTGTATAGGTGGGTGGATGAGTCAATACAACTACGTAAAAACCTATTAAGGTGATGAAATCTATTTTCGATGAGTTATTTATTTCCCAATTTTATAATCGAAATTAGTTAATGTACTTTCCCTTGAGATAGTAAAAATACAACAAATATTTTTTTAACCATTACATTAGAACTTTTGGCCTTATGAAGTGATAAAATTAGCTGATTTTAAATCAACTAGAAGACAAAACCATTCAAAGTACATATTTAATTTTTTATAATTAATTTTCTTACACATAAGGGATTTAGATATTTTTCATTAAAACAAATGTAAATATTTTTATTATTTTTAAGGTACAAATTTGTTACCTTTAAAATTTTTGATATTTTTATATTTTTGTGTGAAAGAATGTGTATTATATTTTCTCTTCAGCTATGTATACACAACGTAGTTATAAAACATTAAATTTATACTTTGAATGGTTTTATCTTCTAGTTGATTTAAGATCAGCTAAATTAAGCACTTAAGGCCAAGAGTTCTGATGTAGTGGTTAAAAAATTATTTTTCCTGTCTTAGGGGAAGATACATTAAAAAATAGTGAAATAATAAACTCACCGAAAACCGATTGCACAACTTTAATCATTTAACATTAGATTCCAGATTTAACAAACCTACTTTCTTAAAAAAAAATAATTAAAAATATAAAAATGACTTGACAGATAGTATTTACGTATAAGTCGTGTTAAGGCAAGTCCTTGATTTTTTGCTTTTCTAAAGTGATATTTTTATTTATGTTTTTAATCTATTTTAGTGAGTGATCTTATGTCATCATTTATAACGAGAATTCTTTATCGAGTTCAAATGTCTCAAAAGTTCTAACATTTACTAAAGAGAGTTCTATAGATTATTTTTTTTATTCAACGAAGTATTTTAGTTTCCTGTTTAATAACTGAGTGTGTCAGTTAATTTAAATAAAACATTAAAGGGCCTTTTATTGCCAAGCCACTTTATTTCTATATTACATATCATCAATATTCTTATCCAAATAAACATTGAGAAGATCTCGCATCATAAGTCCACCTCTGTTGTAAAATATTAGTATTCAGGAAACTAATTCACCCATACTTTTCATTATTTTCTTTGTAAAAATCATTTAATAAAATGGTTTTATTTAATATATGTTATATATGGGTTAAACGTTTATAAAACATGTGTAATGAGTCTAAACACTTTAAATGATAACTGTTAATATGACTTAAACTGTCTTAAGCCTGATAATAATCTACAGTATAATAGAAAGGTTTAAATTGCAAGAATATTTCAGTCCTTCGTTCATTGTTATTTCGTACCTTTAAATAGACAAATTTGATGAATATTAAATGTCCGAAACACTACTATTAATTACTATACGTTAATTGATAATGTGTACAAAGTGATCCAATGTAACAAGCTTATCTGTGACATTGACAGAGTTCACCCGGTCAAGAGCATTGCACATGCAGATAAAGTGCGATAAGAGTTACACGAGGCACCAAGGTCTTGCGCGGAAATACACTGCTCTTCGCTGATCATAGTCAATATGTTGTTTTTTTTTTGTTTTTTTTTTAATTTGTTCAGAATCTCTATAAATGTGACATTGCATTGTTATAGGTTTAGGAAGTTGATAACCGCATAACTGTTACTGGAAGCCCACCATCCACTATTCATATTCATATCTTTATTGTCGTCCAACAAGTTGTACATGCATTGACAATGTCATTGTATATAATCTAAAGTCTTATACAGTATTAAAAACATGCGTCATTCCTAATATTACAATCTAAATCACTAGAAGTTAAGATCGTTAAGGTCGTGCAAGTACATTTCATCTAAAGAATAAAAGGCTTTACTTTTCAACCATTTAGTTAAAACATGCTTAACATTTGATATGCTTACTGTTCTAGCTGTGGTAGGTAACTTATTAAACAGTTGCACACCTTCATACATATATGTTTGTTGTGTTTTACTAAGCCTAAAATTCCTTATATCTATGTTGTTCTGAATCCTGGTATTGTGCGAATGTAGCTGACTTCTTAAATTAACCATGTTAAGGTTTTCTTTTACAAAAACCAATGACTGCAAAATAAAAATGCAAGGAAGCGTAAGTATTTCAAGACTTACAAAATGTGGCTTACACGAATCTGTAGATTTTATACTCATAATGCTACGTATAGCTTTCTTTTGGGATTTAAAAACTCATTTAGCTCCAAATGAGTTACCCCAGAGAATTGTACCATAAGAAATGTGGGAGTGAAACAGTTCATAGTAAGCCGTAATGAGCACATTACGACTAACACACAACCTTAACTTCCTAACTTAACACACTAGTGGGATTTCACCATCAATCTTCGGATTCCACCATCCAGTCTTGGGATTTAACTATCCAATAACGGGAATTCACCATCCGCTCTTGGGATTCCAACATATTTTAATTTCTTCACCATCCACTTTTGTGATTCCACCATCAACTATTGGTAGTACACCATCCACTCATGTGATCCACCATCAACTATTGGTAGTGCACCATCCACTTTTGTGATTCCACCATCAATTATTGGTAGTCCACCATCCACTCTTGTGATCCACCATCAACTATTGGTAGTGCACCATCCACTTTTGTGATTCCACCATCAACTATCGGTAGTCTATTATCCACTCTTGTGATTCCACCATCAACTATTGGTAGTCCACTATCCACTCTTGTGATTCCACCATCAACTATTGGTAGTCCACTATCCACTCTTGTGATTCCACCATCAACTATTGGTAGTCCACTATCCACTCTTGTGATTTCACCATCAACTCTTGTGATTCCACCATTAACTCTTGGTAGTCCACTATCCACTCTTGTGATTCCACCATCAACTATTGGTAGTCCACTATCCACTCTTGTGATTCCACCATCAACTATTGGTAGTCCACTATCCACTCTTGTGATTCCACCATCAACTATTGGTAGTCCACCATCCACTCTTGTGATTCCACCATCAACTATTGGTAGTCCACTATCCACTCTTGTGATTCCACAATCAACTATTGGTAGTCCACTATCCACTTTTGTGATTTCACCATCAACTCTTGTGATTCCGCCATTAACTCTTGGTAGTCCACTATCCACTCTTGTGATTCCACCATCAACTAGTGGTAGTCCACTATCCACTCTTGTTATTCCAATATCTAATCTTGGGAGTCCACCATCAACTCTTTATCACCTATCCATCCACTCTTGGGTTTCGTTCCCAAAGAGTCCAAGAACAAGCAAAATTCGTCTCCTGATGTCTACCGTGAACTAAATGCTCCTGTAGGAGCAAAAGTGTGGGTGACTGCCATGAAGGTGAAGAAGTACAACAATCAGTCCAGTGCGCTAAGGGTGACACTCCTCGACCTGCTTGCCGTCGAAAAGCAGAAAATACGAATTCCATATTGTCCCCGAGCAAAAATTCTGTATGTTTAGGAGTGGCAAGTCTACAATTCTGTGAGTATAAGAGTAGGTGTTCACTAACATAAGAGTTGGTGGTCGATCAAACACTCTAGGGAGTGTATAGTTATAAATTATTTGGTAAAAAAATTGCGCGTGTCTGGGAAAGAAGCATTTTGGTCATGCCTTTGCAGGAATTATTTTTTCTTTATTTAGGCCAGTAGAATCAGTGCCTGAAATACGTCCGTGCATTTTAGATGCATTCTGTATATCTGCTACAACTTTTTTTTTATTCAAGAGAGAAAACTCGTGTTAAAAAGCTGTATTGAATACGTAAAAGTGAATTACTGGGTTGTCAAGGCCGGCTTTTTTTTACTGAATTTTATTCGACCATTCTTATTATAAAAGTATATTCGATAAAGAGAATCGAATCTACCAATGGCTTTACGTTTTTGATGTTTGTGCGTCAAAAACAGTGGGTGTTTGTTCTAAAACTAACAGATGGTGATTGTAAAATATTTTCATTTGCACCACTTCCAATCCTGAAAATCCTCTACTAAGACAGTCTACACGTCCCCACCCAAATTATTTTAAAATAAGTTAGGTCGTGTAAATTCTGTTGTAACATGCATGTTACATGCAACAAGTTGAAGGTTTCTTTTATTCTTTACCGACTCAATGCAGGAACGAGTAAAATTTTTGAAACACGCTAAAATATTTTTTTGAACACGAGTTTTATAAACTTGCTACATGATGTAATCCAGGCTTATGCCACTTCAGATACAATGTTATCGGTTCCAATGCAATTACTCGTGCGTATTTTTATTTTGCAAGAGATAGTAAGCCGGAACTCATATCTAATCTCAACACTCATATTGCTAGCTAACATTGTGCATGGAAAGTTTATATCTGAGCAATTAAGTTAATGCCAGTACTTATTAGATAGTAGACTATGTAATATTGCATTCCTTACTTGTAATATAATTCAATGATTAAAAATCTGTTAGTTTCAAAACTGTGTCATTTATAATGAATGAGTACAATAATAAATAACTAATCTCAATGATAAAAAACTCCACCTTAATATTCATTTTATTTCTGAACATTTTCGTTGCCTCATGTTGAAGTGCAAGTTAAGGTTTATGAACTAAATAACACTAGAAAGCAATACTGTTTTCAATGATGTTCATAGTTATTGCCAATTAATAAGCCGTATAATTAAGCCGTATAATTAAAGCCGTATACAGCGGATTCTATGAACATTCTTGGGCTCTGATATGAAACTAAAAACATAAAGCTTGAAACAAGTGAGGTACCAGCAAATTTGTTACATTCTTATACGAATCTAGAACATAAAGCTTGAAACAAGTGCACTACCTGCAAATGTTTTTGCAAAATGCGGTAATGAAAAATATTTTTGGATGAGATAAGATCTAGAAAATAAAACTTGAAAAAACTGTGCTACTGCAAAATCTATTGGACTCTGATATGGATATAGAACTTAAACTTGACCCCAACAACTGCACTCCCGACATAGACCTGTCTCTGATAGGGATCTAGAACAGAAAGTGATATTATGAAGTGAACAAACATCCTTGAGTGAACTAGCAATGAGAAAACGTGTGTCAGGCTATAAACAGATTATACAAAGTCATATAACAAACGAATATTTTAACATTCGGTATGGAACTGTCTCTTTGGCCTGAGTGCATCCTTTAAACCATAACCGAGCATAAGAGTCCCCCAATCCCCATAACAATCGCCTTTAAAATGTTATCGCCAAACACCCCTCAATGATTGCAGCTCTTCGCCGAGACACATACGCCATTTACGTCTTCAGTTACGATCCATTTTATATTACACATTAATATGCGCGGTCCCCAGTGTACGTACACCACCTCCATGACGGCACTGCTTAATCAATCACCAGCCTAAAAACGCTTTACGACTCCTTAGCCTTTATAAATCAATGTGGAGTGGGGAGGGGGGAATTAAAATATCCCCAACAATTAGGAATATCCTTCCATTGATTGGCATTGTTGCGAGGAGCTACTGTGATTAGTAGTACCTCACTGTGAATATAAATTTTGCGGTTGCCGAATAAATGTATCCAACACTACTCTTCAGCATCTGTTCGTTTGCTACTTTCGTCAGTTTTTAATTTAGGTCACTGTATATTATTATAACTGTATATAACCAATGTATATTTAAATCTCTCATTAATTAGACCAACTTTTGACTGTCTGCAGCCAACGAATACATTCAGACAGAGAGCCGAGCGTGACTCTCACAAGCATGTCGTTGTCTAAGGGCCAGACAAGTACAGTACGTTATCTAACTGTCTGCAGCCCACGGCCTGTAAATCAGCCAACGAATACATTCAGACAGAGAGCCGAGCGTGACTCTCACAAGCACGTCGTTGTCTAAGGGCCAGACAAGTACAGTACGTTATCTAACTGTCTGCAGCCCACGGCCTGTAAATCAGCCAACGAATACATTCAGACAGAGAGCCGAGCGTGACTCTCACAAGCATGTCGTTGTCTAAGGGCCAGGCAAGTACAGTACGTTATCTAACTGTCTGCAGCCCACGGGCTGTAAATCAGCCAACGAATACATTCAGACAGAGAGCCGAGCGTCACTCTCACAAGCACGTCGTTTTCTAAGGGCCAGACAAATAAAGTATGTTATATAAATGCAAATAACCATTTAATATTTTAAAACATGATATTCCAAATAGTAAAATTGTTGCCTGATTGAATACAAAGTTCTAGGGAAATGTTTAAACAGTAAAAAGTAGGGAACAGATGTCTGAGGACTTTGGTAGTTAGATTTTCAAAGATTCGTAAATTTGGTACTAAAACTGACTCTAAGTAATTATTTTATTATTTTAACTCTTGATAAATCTGAGAGAATTAAACATATATATAGAGAAATAAATCTAACCATTTACCATAGTGTTTTAAACGCTTGATTGATATAACAAATCCAGCAAATCTAAACCATTTTGCAAATCTCATTTAACGAAGACTATTTCTGTAATCTTTCTCTAAGGTCTAGGATATTTACAGGTTATTCTGTTCTTTACTACCTTCTGATCCACAGAATGCCAAACTTGTTATGGTTTGGAAGTTACGGACACAACTCGACAATGGCTTGCAGTAATATTTATGATCTGGAATAACTTAGGTCGTTAATGACGTGGTGTTGAGCCGTACAGTGGGGTGGAAGTTGTGGGGAGGGCGTAGACAGTAAACAGGGATGAAAATGCCAATTATTTTGAAAACACATCAAAATGGGGATTATTGTTAGTCATCGTTTTCTTGTGACAACTCGAAGGGCAATTTGTAATTCATTATTTGTAAACTCTGGGCTATTTTTTCAAGGTTTAAAATATTAAATGTGATTATAATTCTAGTTATTTAAAGTTAATATTGAAATTTTCCGTTTTAAAACAGTTCACAAATGATGGATAAAGCATTTTTAAAACTAAATTCTTAAGAATGTTTAATTAATAATGAGAATCATGCTTTTAATAGACACAATTACTTTTAGTATAGACTAGCTGAACCCGGCGGACGTTGTCTCGCCTTTCATTTTTCATTGACATACCAAAATAAAGCAATAAAAAGAATTATAGAAAAAACCATGCTACACTCTCAAGGTGAAATGTAGAACTACAATAAATCAAAACATATACAGTACTGTTGTTGTGAGAACTTCAATCTGCTTATGGCATGTGAAACTACATTAAACCACACAGTCATATGTTTTTTGTAAACAATTCAGATTCTCCATTTGAATAACATGGGATCTTTAGGAGCCCGTGGGGCGGGACCCTGTGGACGGATCTGCATCAAACTTCAAGGAAACCATCTCGGGAGTATACAGGACAACATCCTAAAGTTTCATGGCGATCGGTTGGATGGTTTGGCAGCGCATAAACTTCAAACATATATATATATATATATATATATATATATATATATATATATATATATATACAAACATCCTCTTTTATAAATATATATATATACATACAAACATCCTCTTTAATAAATATAGATTCTTTCAACTGTAATAGCTCACCCTTTTTAAGACATGTATTTATTGATTTTCACACTTCAAATTATTAAGTATTGTCCTTGCAATATGTTATACGTGTAGTGGGAACTGGTTACTTTCCTCCTCAGTATTGCAACAATGTTGTACCTCGTCAATCTATCTACATAAAATGACCACAATAATACTTCCTCCATGGCAGAAACCGCGACCTACAATGAATATATCGTACAAGAAATCGTTGTATGTAAACAGTATCCTTCTTTCAGCTTATTGGAGTAATAAGTTGTTACAATCAGATAGATGCTATTTATCATAGCGTGTAAACGAGCCTTAAATTTCTGGGAATCGTAGCAACAAGTTGGAACGTGTAACCAGTGCACCAATTCATTGCTACGATTTGAATCAGTTTCAGTTTACTCTGGACATTTAATGTAGCTAGTTGTTTGTTTTCTTTGCGGTTGCATTTTTGTTTCTTGCGTTGATTTGATTCAATTAACAAATGGCAGTTCAAAGTCTTCGAGATTTCCAATATATTACGCCAGTCACTGAGTTCATTTCGCAATTCTTTCAATAATTTGGAATGAGAACATGTTTTCATCAGAAACCACTGACGGCTCCCCTTTCTTCTAGGTCTTCGCGGCTTTTTCAATTTCATCACTAAACTGAAAACTTACCACAATAATACTTCCCCCCTGGCAGAAACCGCAACCTACATGAATATATCGTACAAGAAATCGTAGCGTGTAAACAGTATCCTTCTTTCGATTTATTGAAGCAATAAATAGTTACAATCACATCGCTGCGATTTTTCATAGCGTGTAAACGGGCCTTTATAAATGAATAATAATGAATTTGTCTCCTTTCCTCACTCACTTTAACTTTTTAACCCGTTTAAAATTTTTTATAACGGGCTTCTCAAAGTTTTTTGCAACACCGTAAATTTCCAAATAGTAGCCGCCGTGCCATGTTAGCAGGCTCCGGTGAAATTAATACCTTGATCATTACTTTATTCTTTTGTGTTTTCCAAATTGGCTAACATCGACATTTTAGTCCTTGAATTATCTTAGGCCAATTCTTTTTGCAGTTTAAAATATTTGCTATCCTTTTATATTTTTGTTTTTCCTCCTTGCTAATTCTTGATAAGTATTGTATTTGTTATGGATATTATGTCATTGTCTCTGTTATCTTTAATATACCTTTTAACTGTTTCTTGGATTTTTCAATGCTATTGACCAAATTGTACATTCTGCCCTTTAAGAAGTTTTGAACATGATAAACGACACAACAAGCTCATTTTTTAACAGTCCTTCATATTTTAAAGAAATGGGACTATCAAAAATATAATGGAAAGCATCAATACATCAATAGTTTTCGTTCGTTACAAACCATTAAGAACCATTACCTCATAAAATAAAAAGATTAGACCTTGAAGGTATTTACTGGCTAAGAAAATCATACTACATGTAAAGAAAATCCCAAAATATCAGAAGGATCTTATGTAACAAATTAAAAGAATTGAATTTTAGAAGTATTGAAATTTTCTACATTGGCAAGGGAGTAAATATATCCGAAAAATTCCAAACATAATTAAGCTCTTGATTATAAACAACGGATTGACTGAATCATAATTTAGACGTTATTGAAAATATGTGGTTCCTATCAGAAGTTTACATGGGACGGAACGAATGCCGGAGAACTATGTGACCCTTGGGCAATGGCCATATAGTACGAGAAACACATAACACTACTTAGATCGAAAAATAATTGTGAATAAATTTATGATGGTAGCAATAGTAGTGTTTTCGATGAGGTAACCACATTAGAAATAAATGGTTCAATAAGAAGAAGTGTCATAATTTGTATAGATAAGACAATTAACAGAGGAATTATCAAACCGTGAGATTTGAGATGGGCAAGTCAACAAGCAACAAATATATGGTGAAAATAATTATTTATAAAATCTATACCTATAAAAGGCTAATACTACTGGCTCACTCACTCATTCACTCATTGCTGTAAATAAAAAAGTACTAAACCTACGAGGCTGAAATTTTATAGATTCAAAGGTCTTATGTTGTAGATGTGCAATAGGAAGGAATTTTGAAAAATTCTTAGTAAATCGAAGATGGCAGCCTTTTTAGTGCCAACACATTTTAAATGCCAAAATCAGTGTTTCTCTAGTTGGACTTTAGCGGCTAAATGAACGGTTCTACAGGAAAACTAACACCATTTTCTGTACCTGATTTGAGAAGATCTACAACTTTGGCCCTATGACGTTTTGGCCCATCTCACATCCTTCATCCTTAGGTAGAGCTAGATTTTCAATTTGTGCGTGTAAATCTAAATGGTTAATTTACGGCCTCTAAGAGTAGACTTACAGATTTTGCTAGACTGTGAAACTATGTTATCTAGGAGAACATACTGTATTCATGGAAAAATATACAATTTAATCTGAACACATGTATAGCCAGGTCATAGGATGATAGCTAAACTCTATTTCATATTGAGAATGCAGTAAGGTTAGCCCATAAGCAATGCTAATCAAATGGGAGTGTTTAAGGTACAGCACTGTATAAAAACGTTGGCTCGCTGATAAAAAGTAATCATAAAATCAAATTTTCGCATGGAAGTAGTTGGGGTTAAAGGTATAAAAGGTTATTAAAGGTATAACAAAAAGATAATAATAGTTTTAAAAATTACCATATGCTTTAAAACGTGTAGCTCTTAGAGATTCAGTTTTGAGAGACCACAATTCAATTACACTGCATTTTAAGTGAATAAATATTGATTGAACATTTTGAAATGTTTGTAAACTTTATACAGAAGTAGTGGATGCTTAAGCATGCAAGAATTTGAAATCAGTTAAGTGTTATCAACATATCTCATCTGAAGGCAGTTTTTTTTTTTTTTTATTATTTTGATAAAAACATAGTCTAAATTAAGATAAAAATGTAACTGAAATTTTTTGTTTTATATTTTATTTTTTGAGGTATTTTTGTTGGCGTGACAATATGTCCACAATCTCCTTCCTATTTTCATTTACAATTCTTCAATCCTAGTTCTTTCACTAATTAACGTAGCCTCACTGTTTTTTTTTTATGATACAACTGTGTTAGTATGAATGGATTATATAATAAAACAAATTTGTAATAATATAATAGAAGTAAAAATTAGTTCATATATTTGAGAAAAGGCATGGAAAAGTTGACCTGTGAGGAAGTTTGTTATTTTTTGGTCAGGTAAGTTTCGTCATTGGGAAAGTTGTAGATAAAAACTGGTACTTTATTTTTTATTTGAAACTTTTTCACCAATATGCATAGTTTAGTCGGTAATAAGTGACAAAGAAACATGACTGTGCGGCGCGCGCAGTTGTCATCGTGTTGGTGAGTTGGCCTTACTCTGAACCATAAATTATCATTGTCATCATGTGTAGCCCCCGGTGATCAACTTGAGTAGCCTCTCCGTGATCAATTTAGCTAGACACCCGTGATAAACGTAAATAAATATAGACTGAATATAATATAAATTGTATTGAATTTTCTATATTCAACAAAGTGGCCTGAAATCCAAGGGGGTTTGGTGGCCAAGCCCCCAAAGAGCGAAGCGAGTCTTAATACTATACAACAAATTTCCAATAACTTAAGGGTTTATTTTAAGGGTTGAAATTCGAAATTTTCCCATAAGAATAACATGGGTGGCTCGGCTGAACAGAACATAGGTTCTTTCCAACGGACGTTTAACCGTAAAACTAATTTTTAGGCACACGTATAGCATATCGTTGTTTATAGGAAAAAAATGTAGATTACAATGGTACCAATATAATATATCGGTGAGGTAAGCAATAACTTACATAAGCGTTTATATGAAAAATTAATTTTAATTCGTTAAAAAATCAAGACATAATATTTTCGAGCAGCGAGAAAATTTCAATTTTTTGGTGAGGAAAAGTTTGACCAGCGTAAGAAGTTTCACAATTAAACAAAATAAGTAATAAATCAACCAGAAGTCTCTGCAGTATTGTGGTTATTTTTACAGTAGGGCTTAAAAGTCAAAACTTTTAATTTCAACGCTTGAGGTAGATAGAGTACTTTAAGTTCTAACGTTACACACTGGACGAATTTATTCTGAAAGCATACAGAATTTTGTACAGAAAATAATTTTCTACAACTTTCAAACTTAATGTTAGTTCTTATCTATTAGTTTTCTTATAAAAGCTGTTTTAGATTATAAAATATAACTGATTTTCAGGAGTTGTTCAACTATTTTATATTTGTCAATTTTTAGGCGTACAAAAAATTGTTTCTAAGGTAAACAGTTTTAATACCAATTGGTTTCTCTAAAGTATTGATCACAATAGTGTTGTTCATATAGTGTTTTATGAAAGTGATATACAAGTGTACATTCTCAAGCGGCTGACAGAAGGTGGCGGTAACAAGAGAAAAAACCTGTCAGGACTTTGCTATCGCACATATAGGACGTCCTTCAGACCGTATTGTAGACGACCTAGTAAAAAAATTAACGTTGACACGGTACGTAATTTTGTAAAAGAACAACTTATCTTTATTTAGACATTTAAGAAGCTAAGGAACGACCTTCTTTTAAAGTTACATATTACCTTGGGAGGACACTTATAAACTTTGATATCCCCCTGTAAGCATATTAGGTTGTTATTCGTGATTGACTATAGTAGCCCTTATGATCAACTTGGGTAGCGACCATGATACTTAGGTGGCTACGGGAGGCTTCCCGTTATCAACTAAGGTCTCTCTTGTGATTAACTTGGGTAGATTCCATGATCTACATGAGTGGCCCCTTACAACCAACAAAACTTGGGTAGCCCCCGTGATTAACTTGGGTAGTCCCGTGTTCAATTTGGA
Source organism: Stictocephala bisonia (assembly GCA_035578905.1). Lineage (NCBI taxonomy): Eukaryota > Metazoa > Arthropoda > Insecta > Hemiptera > Membracidae > Stictocephala > Stictocephala bisonia. The sequence continues at coordinate 93,278 of JAQJVL010001102.1, forward strand.
TAGCCCTTGTGGTTAAATTTGATAGCTGACCGTCATAAAGTTGTTTAGATCTCCGCGATTATCTTGGATATTTCCACGGGCTCAACTTGGATGTATCCCGTGATCAATTTGGGCATCCCTACGTGATCATCTTGAATGGCCCCCATGATCGTCTTGAGCAGTCCCATCTGATCATATTTTGTGGCAGTCCCCCCGGCATTAATTTGGGTAGCCCCTCATGATCACATTGGGTAGCTCCCGTGGTCAATTTGGGTAGCCCCCTCGATGAATAGGGGTTGATTTTATGGGTTGAAGGTCAAAATGTTCCCATTAGAATTACATGGGCGGCCGGGCCGAACATAAATAACATAGTTTCTTTCCGACGGCCGTTTAACCATGGCATATTGTTTTCAACAGGAAAAACGTAGATTATAACGGTACCATTTTAACATATTTTAAAAGCAAGCAATAATTTGTATATACGTTTGTTTGAAAACATCATTTTAATTCATTAAAAAATCGTTACATGAAATGTTCAAGCAGGGAGGACATTTTTTAAATTTTATTCAGTTAAGTTCGACCAGTGTAAAAAGTTTTGCAAGTAAGTAATGTAATTAATAAATCAACTAGAAATATTCAACGAATGGTGGGGTTTTTTAATAAGGTTTAAAAGTCAACACTCTTTTAAGTAGGGAGCGTAATTTAAGTTTTAATTTTACCCATTGGATGGATTCGTATTTTAAATGTATATTTTTATAAAGCATAATATTCTCTACAAATTTCAAATATAAACTTATTTCCTATCTATTACAGTTTTCTTATAATCGCTGTTTTAGTATATAAAATATAATTAGTTTTCAGGGATTGGTAACCTAGTTTATACTTCTAAATTATTAGGCTGGCACAATTTTTTTCTGAGGTAAAGTTTTATTACAGATTGGCTTCTCTAGCCTTTTCAAGCTTAAAGTTGGTTTCCATCTCTTATAGTGTTTTATGAAAGCGATTTAAACATGTACATTCTCAAGCAACTGACAGAGGAAGGCGGTAAAAAGTTGAAACAGGCTGACCCAGTCATTGTAGTCACACAGATAAGGTGTTTCGCTACACATATTTCCTCCAGATTGTATGGTACGCATCCCAGTAAAGTATTTTACATGGTATGAGGTTTTGTAAAAGAACGACTTATCTATATTTATGATACGATTGCTTCTTTGATCAACTTTGGTAGCATCCCGTTATCAACTTAGGCTACTCTCCGTGGTGACCTTGGTTAGCCCCTGTGATCAAGTTGGGCAGATTTCCATGACCAACTTGCTTAGCTCCGGTGATCATGTTGGGAACCCCCCGTGATCAACTTGGATAATCATCTTGGGTAGCCCCCCTGATCAATTAGGTTAACCGGCCGTCAACCATTTAGGTAGCCCCAATTATGATCTTTTATAGTCCCCGTAATCCACTATAGTAACCACCCGTAATGATCTTGTGTAGCCTGAGATCAACTTGGAAAGCTCCTGGTAAACAACTGTGGTTGTCACCCGTTATCATATTGTAAAGCACCCGTTATCAACCGTAGGTAGCCGCACGTGATCAATTTAGGTAGCTGTCTATGATGATCAACGTATGTAGCCTCATAATCAACTAGGGTAGCCGACCGTCCTAAACTTAGATAGTCCCTTTGAGAATCTTAGATAGTCCCTTGGGGTCAACGTGTTAGCCACACGTAATCATCTGGGGTTGCCCCGTGATTAACTGTTGTAGCCAACCTTAATTATCTTAGGCAGCCCCCTCTTGATTAACTTGCGTAGCCTCCTGTGATCAACAAAGGTGGTTCATCTTGATCAATTAACTTATGTAGTCCCGTGATTAACTTTGGCAGCCCTACTTGATACATTTGGGTAACCAACCATTATCATCTTGGGTAGCCACCATAATTGATTTGGGTAACCCCACCGTGATCATCTTGTGTAGACACACGTGATCAAGGTAGGTAGCTCTCTGATCAACGTAGATAGTCCTTGTGTTCAACTTAAGTTGCAACCTATCATCAACTTGGGTAGCCGCCGTGATCAGTCTAGGTTCCCCCGTGATTTACTTGGTAGTACCATTGTACGTATATGGGTGGGTTAGTACCATTGTACTTATATGGGTGGGCAGGTGGGTTAGTACCATTGTACGTGTATGGGCGGGCGGAACTTGTCAGCTTGCTAGGTAGAATCCGTGATCAAATTAGGTTAGCATTCATTATATATCACGGGCCGACCATGGAGCCAGGCATTCCTTCAAGGACCCAGGACAGTGCTCTACGTAAGGTTAGGTAGTAGAGAGGACTGTCTAGTCTAAACATCGTCTTATAAAATAAAGACTTTTTCAATTTATTTTGTTTCATTTCATGAGAGGCTTAGATCTTCCCCCTTCATTATTAACTTTGGAGACTTCTTTGATTAACTTGGGTAGCATCTGTTATCGTCTTGAGTACTAATCTGTACAGTTTTGATAGTATTCGTGATCGGTTTGGGCTGAAATGAGCTTGGGTTGACAACTGTGATCATCTTGGGTAGCCTTGATGCTTACACTGAAAGGGGTTTGGGGGAGAAACCCATAACAAGCGAAGCAAGTCTAATATCTATAAAGCCGCATGTGTAACTCACTCACTCACGTATAAAAGTTCTAACCCGCTTCCAGATGAGCTAGAAAGTTGAAATTTGGCACACTTGTAGCTTTTACGTGGAAATTCCGAAAACTACAATTTTATAATTTTTAACCCCCCAAAAAAATCAAAATGTCGGACGGGAAATTTGAACTGTGTGTAGAGTTTTGCTTGCGGCTTCATTGTGAGCAAACCGTAGGTTGTAGAGCAAATATAACGGCATAATCCACATTTATAATTAAATTTCCTACAATTTTGTTGGGAAGTAATTTTTTTGTATTTTTGATATTAACTACGCAAAAATCATTAAATTTAACTTTCTGTTCAAAACATTCTATTTTTGTTAGGTTTTTCGTATTTTATTACCGTACTACGATAGTCTGAGAACTTAAAAGCGTTACACACTGTTTAGATATACTGCTTTGTTACTAAAACCGCTTTGAAATTAGATTTTCTACTTTTCATAACCTAGAAAAAATTCAAAATGGCTGACGTGAAACTGCTGACCTTTTTGCAGAGTTAAAGTTGTTGTTATACTTACGCTGTAATATTTCATTTGTAAAGAATCTAGTGAAATATTCAGATTGAAAATTAAATTATGTACAAAAAATGTCAATTACATTTTCATGGTATAAACTATAGTATCCTCACAAAAAGTCGGTAAAGTTGAGTTTTGTCGAAAACATGTGATTTTTTTGGAAGAGTTCCTCCCATTTAAGCATGATTAAAATAAGCTAGAAACTGAAATCCTTACACACCTTCACTTTACTGTAAATAAAAATGCTATACAATTAGATTTTGCACTTTTCATAACCCAGAAAAATTCAAAATGGCTGATGAGAAAATGCTGACCTGTTTTCACAGTTTAAGTTTTTATTTTACTGACGCCGTTATATTTACTTTAGATATAATGAAACGAAATTTTCCAATTAACAATAAAATTCTGTACAAAAAGTTCCATATACATATTTATGGTATACTCTACAGTTTCTTCACGAAACGTCGGTAAATTTGAATTTTGTCGAAAACATGAGATTTAATTTGAAATATGATTAAAAAAAACCATAAACTTAAAACCCTACATAATATTTACCTTCATTTTTCTGTTTGCAAAATTGATATACAATTTTATTTGGCAATTTCATAACCTAGACAAAAATTCAAAGTCTAACGAGAAAGCGCTTACCTGTTTTCATAGCTGAGGGGTTTGTTTTACTGAAGCTGTAAATTTAGTTAAGATAACATCAAATGAAATATTTATATTGTCAATAAAATTGTGTACAGACATTTAATAATCGTTTTGTGGTATATTCTATCGTTTCCTTACAAAAAGTCGGTAAAGTTCAGATTTGTCAAAAACACGTAATTTTATAGAATTGTTCCTTTAATTTAAGTATGAATAAAATAAGTTGGAAAGTATAAACCTTACAGATTATTTAACCGTTTTATATATTTGATATTTCACCTTTCAAAAGAAACAAAAACTTGAAAATTTTATATGAAAATGCTGTCTTTCGTGTACTGTTGAGTTATTTGTTTTTCTGTAGTTGCGACTTTTCGTTTAGAAGACATCAAATGACTTTGTTTAATTCACAATAACGTTTACTACAAGAATGTTTATATGCAACAGTTTCTTCACAAAAAGTTAGTTAAGTTAAGGTTTTTGTAAGTTAGTTAAGTTGTGTTTTTTTTATATATCCTCCCATTTAAGCACGATTACAACCAGCTGGAAACTTAAAACATTGCACATTATTTACGTTTACCTCTCTGTTGACCAGCTAACCACTTATGATTATCTTGGGTAGACCCGCCCCCTCCCGGTGATCATGTTGGTAGCCCCATATGATCAACTTGGGGGTAATCACCCGTTATCATCTTGGGTAGCCCCCATAGTCAACTTGACTAGTGCCTCGTGATCTACTTAGGTAGCTCCTTGGTCTATTACAGTTTTTTTTTTTATTTATTTGCCCAAATGACTAAGTAGAACAAAAGCAAAGCTATTCAATTTAGTCATTGAAATCAGTTGTTCATACATTAACGGTACTTTGTTAAGCCCAGAACCAAGTTAATTCCTCAAAAAACTTGCGATGGTAAAATTACATCGTGGAGTTGTGTTAAGCAATTAACAAATAGGTCTGAAATATTTTTTAGTAAAGATTTTTAGGAAAGTAACCTTAACCGGGCTAGGGTACGGAAAACAATTATTCGGCCTAGGGGCACCAAAATAGTAAATCCGGCCTTGTAACCGCCTATTTCAGCATTATTAAAATAGGCTGGACACTTAAAACCTTGTATACTATTTAGGTTGACCTCTACGTTTACCAGCCCCTGTGATCAACTTCGGTGGCACATAGTCATCGACTTACGCAACCCCCGGTGATGACCTTGGTTAGGCTCTGTGATGAACATTGGCAGACCACCATGACCAACTTGCGTATCTCCCGTGATCCTGTTGGGAACTCTCTGTGATCAACTTGGTTAATCATCCGTGATCATCTTGGGTAGCACCCATTATCGATTAGGTTAACCGGCCGTCAACTACTTAGGGAGCCCCCATGATGATCTTTTATAGTCCCCCCGTGATTCCCCTTAAACCTCAAGGGGGTTTGGGGGTGAAACGCCCAACGAGCGAAGCGAGTATATATATAAAGCCACATGTGTAACTCAGTCACTCATTCATGTGTACAAAACGGGAAAATTCCAAAAATTTAAACGTTTTAGTTTTAACCTCCAACAAATTCAAAATGGCGAACGAAAATTTTTAATTGTGTACAGAGTTTTACTTATGGTTTAATTGTGGACAAACCGTTAGTTGTAGAGCAAATCTGACAGCATATTTCACATTTGTAATTAAATTTCCTATAGTTTGTGTTAGATAAATTTTTTTGTATTTTTGATAATAACTACACAAAAACCATTAAGTTCACTTTTCGTTCAAAAAATTAGATTTTCGTTAGGGTTTTCTTATTTTATTACCTTATTACGATAATTTAAGAACTTAAACCCTACAAACTACTTACTTTTACTAATTTATTATCAAATCTTCTATGAAATGTGATTGTTCACTTTTCATATCCTAGAAACAAATTCAAAATGGCTGATGTAAAAACGATGACCCGTTTGCAGAATGCAGAGTAGACAAAAAATTTAAGTAAAGTTTTGTTGAAAACATGATTATTTGAAAAGAGTTTCTCCTTTTTATGCTAGGTTAAATGAATCCAAAAACTTAAAACCTTATATAACGTTTACCTTCAATTTTTTTGTAAATAAATGCTATACAATTAGATTTGGCACTTTTCATAATTCAAAGAAATACAAAATGGTCGATGATAAAATTATTACCTGTTTGCACAATTGAGGTTTTATTTTACAGAATCTGTAATATTTAGCTTGGATAACACTTAATGAAATATATAAATGAACAATTAAATTCTGAACAAAAGGTGTCATATACATTTTTGTGGTATATTCTATCGTTTCCTCACAAACAGTCGATAAAGTCGAGTTTTTTGTCAACAAAATGTGATATTTTGAATATTTAATCCATTTAAGCATGATTAAAACAAGCTGGACACTTAAAACCTCATTTACGTTTACTACTCTGTTGACCAGCCTCCGTGATCAACTCCGGTAGTATAACATCAACAACTTAAGTAATTTCGTATTGGTAGAAATGCCCCATAAGAAAACTTGGGTAGACCTCCCCCCCCCCCCAGATGATATTGGGAGCACCTGTGATCAACTTGGGTAATCACCCGTTATCATCTTGGGTAGCCCCACGTGATAAACTTAAAATCAACATCGGTAGCAATACTTGAACAACTTAGGTAGCACTGTGACAAATATATTTAGGTCCCCGTGATAAGTTTCTGTAGACCCACGTAATCATCTTAGTTTTGGGTAGCCTTGTGATCATCTTGGTTGGCCCCCATGAAAATCTTGGGTAGACTCTTCTTGATCAACTTGGGTAGCCCCTATAATCAACTTGGGTAACCGACTGTCATAAACTTGTGTATCCACCTGTGATCAACTCAGGTAGCCCTCGTGATCAACTTTGTTAGCCCCCTTATAATCGACTTGGGTAATCAGTCAATAGTGATTAAAATGAGTGGGACCCATGATTGACTTGGGAGAGCTACAGTGGAGCGCCTGGCAAAAACTAATAAAACTGTCAGCCAAGAAATAGCACAACTGCGACAGTGGAGCGCCTGACCTTGAGGCGCTCCACTGTCGTACCCTCGCGGGTCCAATGTGACAAGGGTTTTGACAAGGGTTCAAAAACTAAGGGGTCTTGATATCTATGGTGAGAGTATGTTTAACTTGAAAGCAATAGACATACATGTATACATATTTATTAAAATAAGTATACATGTTACAGTATTTACATAAGATCCGGGTTTGTTAACAAATTTTACACTTCAAATTACTTTAGAAATAAAAAAGCCTTCAGGTATTGAAATTGTAAATATAAGCTACATTGAAATAAGCTGTTATAGTCCGATTCATTGACACGCTTCTAAGTAATAGAAAACGTTATTGTATAAGACGTAAAATCGTGGATTGGTTGGCGTTTGACGTATTCCTAAGTAACTATTTTTCGTGGTCCTTTCTATTAAATCAAGGCTAAGCAGGTTGAACCGTCAATAATGTAATCATTTGAACAATAGCCATTAAATAATTAAAATCATTTAAACAAAGTAATAAGTTGATAGAACATCTGTTTGCGGTATATATTTTCAGTTTTGTAATAAAACGAAATAATACTTTTAACATATACTGTTCTATAAAATGTATGTAAATAGAATCAGTTATCATTGAGACACATCCAAATACATTATTTTCATACCAACCAACAAGTAGATGACAATCAAATATTTAAAATCTTTTAAGTCTTTAGATAGCGTAAATTATCAAAAGACGTTTATTAGCGAGTGATAATTCAATATGCATAGCGTCAAAATCAAATTAAATTATAAAATATCTTATTTTGTCTTTCCAGTCTCAGAAAATGTTTACACCTGCACAACAAATTCTTGATTTAATTAGATAAAACTGATAACTTAGTTATTTATCTTCTTTCAAATTTTAAACTCTTTTTAATTTTTAAAACAGTTACACCTTATGTTATATTATTATATTTTGGAAACAAGTTTATTTAATTTGATTTTTGTTCAATAATGGCTACCTTGTAGGCGAAATACCTCAAGCAAATAACACATTTATTTGAAAATTCTGAAAATGTACAGTATAGTACATTAAAGTTTTTATCATCAATTATGTCTCATAGAACAGTAAATAAAATACAAACAACTATGTAATAAAATTATCCTTACTAATAAATCTAACGTTTAAGCTTACGTACATAGTAAAGTTTTTAACATAGATCTCATTATATTAAAATTAATCATTTCTTCTTAAATAAAGTAACTAAACATTAAGAAAAGTTTTTCACAAGGAAAAACGATGTTTTTGTTTTAAGATAAGTATTGGAAACTAGATTTAAACCACAGCCGGATGCTATCATGGCCGGCAGGATGTGATGTGATGAACTCATTGAACTTTCTACCCTTTCCACCCTCTTGTCTTACCGTTTGGAATGCGCCATTAGGTATTCCGCGTAAAATATGGAAATCCCCGAAGGACAACATTAGTATCACTAAGAAAAAATACCCCTCCTTCTAAACAGAATACATCCCCACCAAGGGTATCTTACAGATTTTTGTGGAGTGTGTTTTGGTATCTATTAATAAAAAAATATTCTATATTTAATCAAAATACTATGGCTTTGATGTCAGTACCGACATTCTTAGTCATTCCTTTGCCTTAATTGTAAAATGTTAATTGGTAATATAACAAAAATTGTTGTCTACACGACTTTTTAAGTACTTTTATATGTTTTTGTAATTTTCTGTTCTACGAACAGTGTTGGCCAAATGTATTGAATCTACAAAAATCCTTCCTCGACCTTTGACTTTGAAACTGCTGCTATCACGTCTGTTGTTTTTTTCATTTGTGCCAAAGCACTTGCAGGCACAACCAACAGTTCGGACTTACTCGAAACTACAAAGAGTCTGAAGAGTTTGGACAGTTTTGTGGGATGCTAAATGGTTTGGCTTACCTTCCAGAAAAAGATGTACTACAGGGGATGCAGCTGCTGTAGGGATTGGCTCCTGTCGAAGCTTTATACCTGCTGTACTACTTCGACGTCTACTATGTGAGCGGTACAGCAGGAGAAAACCCTAAACCAGCCATGTTTCCACCATCACTCTGGAAAGTGCATGAAGCGACTCTTTCCGACTCACACAGAACAAACAATATGTGTGAGGCGTAGAGTAACCGATTTAAGAACTTAAAAGGCCTCCAAAACCCATCTACGTGGATGGTTATCGAGGCCATACACCAAAATGACGCACTGGAGAGAACAGACGCTCTGCAACAAACTCAACCAAAAACACTGAACAGCTACAGCGTCGACTAAAACAGTTGTGTAAACGATATTTAGCTAGGGAAGTTATTATAAATGACTTTTTATCAAAAGTAGGAGAATCTATTAGATTTAAGTAGGTAACTAAAAGGAGGTTTGTAAATTAATAATGATTTTATATTTTGTTTGTTTTAGAATATTGTAGCTTACAGATTGAATGTAAATAGTATTTTTGTTTGAGTTTAAGTATTGTTTGTTATAATTTAGATTGTAGTAAATATTAAGTAAAAGAATTTTTTTGTTTGAATTTCCATATTTTGTTGTTTAAGAATATTGTAGTCTACAGATTGATTGTAAATAGTATTTTTTGTTTGAGTGTAAGTATTTTTTTAAATTTTAAGTTTTAAATATTAGTAAGTGTAACCCAAATTATTTAGTTAAAATTTAAATGTATATTTATTATTTTAGAATGTTATACAAATTATCAAGTGTTAAAACTAAGAAATACATATTTAAATATTTACAAGCCTATTTGTAGTTATTGACCTTTTTTTGTAACTTCAATTTCTTTGAAACCACTTGCCCAGTAATAAAATTAATATAATTTTAAAAACCCACTGCTTGGCTTTTACGAATTTGTATAAACTATGGTAAATATTTTATAATTAATACTCATGGGTTAAAGGGCAAGTCATGATCAAATGAAGAGTGTCTACGAGTTCCTTTTACATAAAACTAAAAAGTATAAAGTTTATATATTTTTTTAAAAGATGACTATAAATACATCATTATTTTAGTCCTCGGGAGTTGATGTGGTAAACATGATGTGGCCCACCTCCGAAGACCAAGGTAGATAGTGTGCATGAACAAGGGTAGTGTTTTCTATCTGTACGATTATAAACTTGATTTAAAACAAGTCTGTAATAGTTTAACCACTATTGCAAGTTTAACTCAAATAAAATGAAATATGATTAAGAAACGTGATTAATAGTTTTGATTGGTCTTTTAGGATAACCCATAAAGAATCAATGTTACACTTACTCCTACAAAATATGCAGTGCACTTAACAAAGTCAGTATGATAGTAGCCGTTGTGATATTACAGTCTGTATACGGTAGGGTGGCGCACGGACCCGCCAGCTACCTGTGTCGGTCCTTTCCTCCCCCCGGCGCTCGCGGCTGTTTCCTTAATGAGTCACCAACTAGCCCCTCTAATAGAATTATTAACTTTTTTTACTTTCTCATAATATATCAATTTTAATAGAACATTTGTAAAGTACTAACAAAACTAAGAAAAGTGATATAAAACACGATGTGCTTTGATTATAAGTAATGGTCGAAAGTTATTTTTTAGCCGGAATACTGTATGATTTGTTAAATGTTTTACATTTCTCATACAACGTTATCATGATACGATATTATTTTAAGAGTACTTTGAAATAAGGTACGGTACTCTTGCCTTCTCCCATAGTCGTGCAGTGTGCAGATATGGGACATGGGACAACAAGACTGGTTAGGACATTGAACTTGTTGATGACTAACCGTAGTCTAATATGTGCGCTAATATTTTTCCGCGAAGGGGTTGGTGATTCACCACTCTTAGCAGTAATGGTTGTCCAGGGTGCCAGGGTAGTTTTCAGTTAGATGTGGATACTTCCCGGGATAACTTGTAACGAATACATTACACATAGTTGGTTTATTTATTATTTTTTTAATTGTTTAAATAGTTTAATTTTTTTATTTAAAAAATTAACTGCAATCTTAAAATATTGTATATTGGTTTTAGCGCGATTTTGTTTTATTTCAGTGTCACACGGAAACAACATGGAAGATAAATGGAAAATGCTCAACTTCTGGACACTAAATACTTTGGCTTGAAGAAGATTACTGGGAGTAATATAAAATAATGTTGATCTATTAATCAAATAAACTGTAAAGTATGTAGTGTTGCCTATTTAATGATATTATGGCTGATTAAATAGTATGCGATAACATAGTTTTAAATTATTCTACCTTTTTTCAAAGAACTCTTAAAATAATATTGTATCAAGATTAGGGAATTATGAGAAATATAAAACATTTAACAAATCATACAGTATTCCGGCTAAAAAATAACTTTCGACCATTTCGTTATTTATAATCAAAGCACATCGTGTTTTATATCACTTTTCTTAGTTTTGTTAGTACTTTACAAATATTCTATTAAAATTGAGATATTATGAGAAAGTAAAAAAAGTTAATAATTCTATTAGAGGGGCTAGTTGGTGACTCATTATGGAAACAGCCGCGAGCGCCGGGGGGAGGAAAGGACAGACACAGGTAGCTGGCGGGTCCGTGCGCCACCCTACCGTATACAGACTGTAGATTGGTAGGTACTGTATTTAGAAGGCCCCGCGAGCTGAGCTTAATAGCAGGTAGGAAGCAGGTAGAGTGCCGAGGACAGGTAGTTTTAGGTGCGACACAGGAGCGCCTCCCCACCCCTTTTCGGAGGCGCTCCTGAGTCGCACCCCTAGCGAAAATTATTTATGACAACCCCTTAGCCAGGTAAGAGGCGCTCCTGTGTCGCGGATTCGATTGACTTAAGTGCCTTCCATTATAACCTGAGGCACACTTCCCGTATTATTAACTTTGGTAGTACCTATTATCAACCCGTGATTAATTTGGGTAGCTCGGCGTGATCAGTCCTGTACTTCCCTGTGATCAACCTGCGCAGTATCCTGTTATTAACTTAGATATCTCTCTAAAATTAAGATGGGAAGTCCCAAATGATCATCTTGGACCCGTGATTTTCTTGGGAAGCCCCCATGGTCAACTTAGGTAGCCCGTCGTGACCAACTTGGGTAGCCACCCGTTATCAACTTAAGTAGCCCCCATTATCAACGTAGCTAGCCTCCGTGATTAACTCGGGTAGCCACCCATGATTAACTTGGGTATCCCCCATGATCAACTTTTGTAGCCCCCGTGATCAACCTGGGTTGCATCTCTGATCAGTTTGCGTAGCAGTCAGATTGAGTAGCCATGCGTGATCATTTTGAGTAGGCCTCTTGAACAACGTAGTTAGCCCTAATGACCAACTTGGGTAACCTATCATCAACTTATGTAGCCTTCTGTAATCATTTTGGCTATCCCTTGATCAAATTGAGTAACCCCCTCCCCCTTATCAACTTGAGTAACCCCCATATAAGTTATAACTTTAATAAGCAACTGTGATCAACTTCGGTAACCATTCATGTTAAACTTGGGTAGCCCCCATGGTCAGCTTGGGTAGCCACCCATGATTAACGTAACCCTTGTGATCAACGTAGGTAATCCACGTGTTCAACTCATGATTATCTTGGGTAGCCACCCTTAACAACTTAGCCACCCGTGATAAACTTGTGATAAATCATTTTTAGTCCAATTTAATAATGCCGTCAATAGGGGTTTGGGAGTGAAGCTCCCAACGAGCGAAGCGAGTCTTTTATATAACAAGGTATACTCCAATAAAACTGATCAGTTTTTGTTTCTGATGACGTGTATGAGATTTGAGACATTTGGAAATCAAACGTTGTTAAAACTTTAATCTTGAAGTAAAAGTGCTTAAGGTGTTTCCATATTTATGGGCAGTCTCCAAATTATTGTTGTACGAGCATTTCTTCAGGATTATTCTTTGATGTTTCAAAAGCGTGCCATACGGATGACCATTGCACTCTCCTTAAAAACTTCATATCATGGGTATAACAGAAGTAGCTCACTCTTGGGTAGCTTCTTACCTTACGGGGAGGAAGCAGATTGTTCACATCCCTTACACTGATGATGAGGATTGTGAAAGTTGGGCTCAGTCCTCGCCCACACAGTTACTAAATGGTGTACCACAGCGTATGGTTCCATTCTCTTCCTCCTATTTACTAATGACATTCTCAAAAAATATTTCCAATTAAAGGGTTTGTCCGTTTGCAGACGATTTTTCTTCGTTAGTGTCTGTGAATACCTATTCATGTATTGAAGATAAAACCTACCATGAAGCGTGTTCTTTCTTTCAGTGGTTTGATAAAAATTTCTAGTGACAAAACTCAGTAAAATTCAGCCTGGCCAATAACGAATAAAATAATAATTTCCTCTTAATTCGCAATAAATTAAATACGACATCAAAAGTAACAAATACTGTCCTCATTCATTGATCACAACCTTCTGTTGACTGCTTATCACCACATTATTTTTCTGTAACTAGCATATGCTGTAGCAATCTGAGGGCATAAAAAACAAATACCAAATTGTTTTTCGTTTGCAAAAAAAAGCTAAATAAGCAATATTTGAGATGCTAAAAAAATACTCTTGTAAGGAATTGTTTACGTTGCATAAGCTCTTAAAATTTTCCATCTGTATACATTTTAAACTGTGTCCTTTTTGATAAGAACTTATAAATATATTTGAGGACAATGTATCCTCAATCTCAAGCTTTGCAATACAATCACGGCTTGCTTGAGAAAGAAACGCTGTCTTTACGACTCTGTCTCGTATTCCACTCCACAAAACTGCCTTTTTTAAAACCATTTATCATACAATGTTCCCAGACTTTAGAACTCGCTGCCTGGTCCAATTAGATGTAAGAGTGGTTTAATGACATTAAAGCATTAAATCAAAGAGTTTTAACCACTCCGCTGCTTTTTTAGCGTTAGGGAATATTTATAACAAGGTTAGGCCTAAGTGTACCTCAGTCACTTATAGAAGAATGTATGTTTCGTATGTAGTGTATTGAACATACCGTTTGTATTTTTTTAATTCTTGTAATTTAGATTATTTATAATGACGTCTGAGAAAAATAAATGTTTTTGATTTAGCTAACGATTTGAAAGTTCGCAATCTTTCTTATAGCTTTGCTGGATTTCACTTTATACTAAGTGATCTTGATGGCATGCCTATGTATAGCGCTTTCCCTTGGGGAATCAGCAGAGTGGTGTAATCAAACTAGACTATTTGCAAGTTTTGCATTGGCTCAGTGCCAGAAATGTATTCGGTATTCAAAGTCGCAAAACCAAGAGCCAAGAATATTTGTTGAGCTCTAACTGAATAGCAATAAAATTAACGTGTGTTGTTGCGGAAATCACAACGTTAAGATTGTAGACACTGATATCCCCTTAGTAATACGCCCACCGTGGTAAACGACCTCCTCTCATAGAATGTATCTCTTCAAGGCCGATGTAATAGTTGAGAACTGGTTATCTTCAGATATGGTAAATCTATACCTCTCTTTAGACACATTATAGACATTATCATTCTCTTTTAATACTTATATTGTCTTCATTTAATATATAAACGTAGGCATATTACAAGTAAAAAATAAAACAAATAATTGGAAATCACATAAATGTTTATTTTTACTTATCAATAAAAAATATAGCAATGCTACAGAAACCAGTTACGTAGTAATAAAGATAACGATTCTGAGGATATATCCGATGAAACAGTCATCTGTTGTATTATATCGCAACATATTTCGTTTACATAAATTAGTCATAGAAAAGCGTACAAAGCACCGTTCCATTTAATAAAAATAAATCCGTTATCAGAATGGTAACTCGGTATTGATGCGCAAATGTTTATACCTGAGTTTCGATCGTCAGAAACGACCGATGTGTAGTATAATTCAGGTCTACGTGTTTGATAACGTACCTAGGATGCCCTTGTAGAAGGGCAAAACAGCGTAACTTTGTATTTCTCAAAATCACTCACTGTAAGCCATTAGATAAAAACTTAAATACTCCTGAAGATTAAAATGTAAGGTATAAAGTTGTAGTTTCCTTCTTCCTAAGGAAATAATGTTGTAAATTAGATAAGTATTTACTTGTAGTGACCTTCTTTCTAGAGCAATAATGTTTTAGATTATGTAGGCATTCAGTCATGATTACCTTCTTTCTAGAGCAATAATGTTTTAGATTATGTAGGCATTCAGTCATGATTACCTTCTTTCTAGAGCAATAATGTTTTAGATTATGTAGGCATTCAGTCATGATTACCTTCTTTCTAGAGCAATAATGTTTTAGATTATGTAGGCATTCAGTCATGATTACCTTCTTTCTAGAGCAATAATATTTTTAGATTAGGTAGGCATTCTGTCATGATGACCTTCTTAATAGAGCAATACTGTTTTAGATTAGTTAGGCATTCAGTCATGATTACCTTCTTTCTAGAGCAATAATGTGTTAGATTATGTAGGCATTCAGTCATGATGACCTTCTTTCTAGAGCAATAATGTTTTAGATTATGTAGGCATTCAGTCATGATTACCTTCTTTCTAGAGCAATAATGTTGTCTATTATGTAGGCATTCAGTCATTATTACCTTCTTTCTAGAGCAATAACATTTTAGATTATGTAGGCATTCAGTCATGATTACCTTCTTTCTAGAGCAATAATGTTTTAGATTATGTAGGCATTCAGTCATGATTACCTTCTTTCTAGGGCAATAACTTTGTAAATTACAGAGTATATATTTTCAGTATAAAAATGGTGGCTGCCTAAACACTTCAAAGTCAAATATAAAAAACCTACATAATTTAACCAAACACGTTAAAAAACTACATTTTTACTGCATTATGTTTTACGATGTTATTTTTAAAGATCGGATAATAAATAACATAGGAAACTTTTTGTGGCTGGAAAAATTTTCATATATTATGCATAAAGAGTAACCAGAGGACAATGCTTTCAGTCTCATTAAATAAGTTTCCGTTATTTGTCACCCAATAAATTAAAATGCCATACCGTTGAATTTTGCATAATGTCATCTAGCTGTACAAATATTGTATTTTAACATTTTTAAAATTGTATATATATAATATTTGACTTTTTTAGAAAGCCGCCATTTTGAAACCGATAATCTTATACATACAGCCTTTTTACATGAAATGTGCCTTTATAAGATCAACTTTCATACCAAAATTCAGTATTGTATGTGAAATGGTTTTTGATACAGTATATCAAAATTTTTGTAAAAACACATACAGACAGAAAGCGAATCGAACATCACTTCAATCACTCAAACACATTATAATTTCCGTTCAAGTAATAACTGTACAATGCCTAACCATAAAACTTCATTTTTCAAAAACCACCATCAATATAATGGGTTAAAATTATACAATTCACTGCCGATCGACCTAAAACTGGAACAAAATTTCAAACGTTTTGGGAGATCATTGAAGCAGATATTGCTTGCCCATATAGCGTCTGGGATTTTTCTTTTAGTAAAAATAATTTTATTTGAATTAGTTGTGATTCCATCTAGTATTCTTTATATTTGTTTGAGTAAAACTTAGAATAAGTTTCCAATGTAAATGACGCTGTTATGCAGATATATATTTGTCCAAATAAAGCATGTTTTAAGTTTGAAAGGACACGTGTTATATCGCATTATGTGCTTGTATTGACTTGACAAACAATCCTCTAAAATATGCGACAGTCCAAGCTGGACGGTTGATTGTGGACACATTATTTATAAACTATCTCATTTCCCCGCGATTTAAACTTGTCACTGGTAAAATTCCATTACACCTGAACTATTTAAAAATATGATTTCTTCTACTTCGATTTCGTTTGTTGACTTAGCAAGATACTTCCCCTTCTTATCCATAGTATTGATACTCAGAACCAAATGAGCTTGGTTTATCCTGTATAATTTTTAATAAAATAAGATAATAAATGAGAATTTTGAATAAGCCCATTTTCATTGTTCATTAAAGATGAATTACTTTTGTTTATAAAATGTTTCCCAGACACTTAAATATTTTGATGATGAAACCGACTTTATTATTTTTGAATTTTCTTTGCTGATATTATGATTTGTTGTTAAACAATGTCTAGCAACTGCTGACTTTTCTTCTCTGTTAAATTTAACGTGCAAAAATGTTCTTTGAATCTTATTTTTAAATTTCTTTTGGTCTGTCCTATGTATTTTTCTTCACAGTTATCACAGTTAATTTCATAGATTCTTGATAGATTAAAATTTTTAATTTTATCTTTGGGTTATTCATTTTGTTTTTTAATTTCTTTGTAGTTTTGAACGAAGGTTTGATATTTGAATTTTTCTTGAATGAGTGTTAAATAGTTCTTGATAATTGTTTGTGAAATGTAAAACTTGCCCAATAATTGTCTTCTCTTTCTTTTAATGTAGTTCTTCTACATTAAAAGATTTTTAAAATATTATTACTTCTACAATGAATTCTTTAAAATAATGCAAAACTCTAATAAATCCAGATCTTATAAAACATTTACATGTTTCTAATCCTTCCATCCCACGATTCTACTGTTTACCTAAAATCCATAAACCAGAAAAAAGTATGCGTCCTATTGTAAATTCAATAAATGCTCCAAACTATAACTTATCAAAATGGTTAGCACAAAAACTACAACAACTAGATCCTTTCCCATCTTTAGCAAAAACAAAATCGATATGAGATATACATTTCTGTATTTCTAAATCAAATCGATGAGTTCCTGTATTTCTAAATCAAACTGTGTCAAAAATTTAGAAATACAAAAAGATGAATTCTTTTGTATTTACAATTTTGTATTTGAATCTACAAAAAGATTCTTTTGACGTTACTTCTCTATATTCAAATGTTCCTTTAAAAGAAACAATGAAATTATTTGATAAATGGTTCATTTCAATAAATGTATGCAAAGAACAAAAAGAAAAATATTTGATATTAATTAACACTTGTATGAATCAAAATATATTTCAATTTAACAACAAATTATATCAACAAACAGAAGATACTGCTATGGGAAATCCATTGTCCTGTTTTGTGGCTAACCTATTTATGAGTAGTTTTGAAATAAAAGCCAAAGAAACTTTACCATATTTTCCCCAATATTGGTTTAGATACATTTGCAATATTTAACACAAATCAAAATTTAAATAACTTTCTTAATCAGTTGAACTCTTTTTACACAACAATAAAATTTACGTATGAATCTGAATCCAATTTTGAATTCATTTTGTCATCATTGGATGATATTCCAATGTCAAAAAATAAATAAATAAATCGGAGAAGTTTAACTTAAAGCCAATAAATGGGTTTTACATTAAATTAAGTGGAATGAAATGAAAATTACAGATGTTTTGTAGTAGGTGTGGTGTCAGGTTAAGTTTTAATAGTCTTCATCCTGTGCACCTAGGGAAATGATGTTTTAGATTAGAAAGGTGTTCATTTGTAATGGCATTCTTTGTAAGATAATAATGCAGTACAGTATATCACAAAAGTAATGGACAGTAGGAGCCTTCTTTTCTTTTTTTTTAGATTTTTGTGAATTTCAATCTGAATGTGTCTGCATTTATTTTACAGGAGCTTTTTTAGTTCCAGCCGCTGTTTACCTTTATAAATAGTATACAGGGTGGAAACAAATATGGAAACGCTTTCACGTTTCCATGACTTCACTAGTAAAAGTGAAATCTTGTACATCATTATGGTTACAAAGAACACACTTTTTGACGCAATTAGCGTCACTTAAGACTAGCCCAAGTGGAGTTGAACGAAAATCTTTAATGTGAGTCTAGGTCGAGTTTGGTATCAAATTAAAGGTCTATTCAATAGAGAATAATTGCCGCAAACCGGAATTCAAAAGGTATATCCAGAGTAGTGGTCATTAAATGTCAAAGTAACTAATTTGAACTATATTATTTTGAACAATAGATAATTCGATATTTTTTTTTAGTTGTGTTCCATAAAGTATAATTTTTAATCAGAATAATTTACTTCAAATCGTTAAATAGCGGAGAAATAATTTTGTTCAAATTAGTTATTTTGAAATTCAAATTACTGCTACTCTGGAAAGGATAGTTCTTTTGAAGTCCTGTTTGCGGCAATTATTTTCTAGTAGGTTATTTACCTTTGTGATCCGTCAAGTAATCCAACATTTGTAGCTTTGCTACGCGCGTTTCAAACTGCCATCTTGCAGGTCATCATCAGGCTGAACGTGAAACTAAAATAAAACTACATTTTTCATTGGTGAACACTTATCGCCGTGAAGGTCGTCAAAGTTAAAAACGTATAGATAAAACACAATCCATAAACCAGAAAAAAGTATGCGTCCTATTGTAAATTCAATAAATGCTCCAAACTATAACTTATCAAAATGGATAGCACAAAAACTACAACAACTAGATCCTTTCCAATCTTTAGCAAAAACAAAATCGATATGAGATTTACATTTCTGTATTTCTAAATCAAATCAATGAGTTCCTGTATTTCTAAATCAAACTGTGTCAAAAATTTAGAAATAGAAAAATATTAATGATTCTTTTAACGTTACTTCTCTATATTCAAATGTTCCTTTAAAAGAAACAATGAAATTATTTGAAAAATGGTTCATTTCAATAAATGTATGCAAAGAACAAAAAGAAGAATATTTGATATTAATTAACACTTGTATGAATCAAAATATATTTCAATTTTAATTATTTTCTATTGAATAGACACCAAACTAGCCTAGGCTTACATTAAAGCTTTTCGTTCAACTCCACGTGGGCCTCCTCGACAAGATGAAATGTCGCTAATGGCGTCAAAAAGCGTGTCCTTTGTATCCATAATGATGTACAAGATTTAAAATTTACCAGTGAAGTCATAGAAAAGTTGTGTAAGCGTTTTCATATTTTTTTCCACTCTGTATATGTTCAAAACATAGAATCGACGGTGGCAGAAGTTTAATACGTATTTTCGTGCCACAAATATATTTTTGGTTATTAGTTTTCTAACTGCGCTGTCCACGTGTCCCATGATAATTGTCAGAATCTGATTTGTATGTAGTTTAGAATTAAACGTGTCCACCGTAATGAGTCATTGCGTTAGGGGAGTAAGAATGGCATGATTCGGCGACGACCGGCAGACGGTAGTAGTGGTTGTAAAAACTATACTTTTTTCGGTTATAAGGTTTTCGGCGTTTTGGAAGAAGCAGTCCCACAAAAGTGCTGAAAATCGATTTTGGATGTGTGATGAAAAGTCTGCTATGTTTTTGCATCCCACAATTCCAAACCTGAACCTTCCAGCAACTCAATCATCCATGCCACAGATGTTTGTTACTTCTGGTTCGGATCAGGGAAGACTAGTAGGGTGTGACCTAATCATTGTGAGGGAGGTCCTGGAATGATCACCGTATGCAGATTCCAAGACTCTGAGAGATACGCTGGTGTCGTTGGCTTAGCAGACGACAGGCATTCCAACCTACGCTGACCCTCCCGACTTTTCAGCGAAAGTGGATGATAGTCTTGCCCATGGTGTAAGAGCTACGAGCTAACGTGCACTAGCCCGACTACGATCACGACCACGACTCCGACAATTCTGGTCGTGGCTAGTCCGACCAAAAGTACGACACGACACGGCCACGACTCCGACTCTGAATGTTTCAGTTAAGAAATGGGTGTTAATAAAACATTTACATTACTTACACTTCATAAATATATTTCACATACTTTTCAGTTGATGAATAAAAATATAAAAGTGCTAAGTTAGACTATTAATAAGTTATCTAATCCTAACACTACTCCTAGTATAATTATTTTATTTACTTACCGGAAACACTGTTTTGTTTGTAAATGAATTTGGTAAGTCGATCTTGAGCTTACAACTTCCTTAGTTAATACGTTAAGTTAAGGTGTAACAAAACTATTATGTTTATTCTGAATCATGAAACCATAATGATCCTGATGTGTTTGACAGACATCCTTCATTGTTTAATTATATATTCATGAATTATTTGGAGTAACAAAGCAAAAATGACATAAAAAACAATAAAATAGTATTTACATGCAACAGCTTGCTCCTTTGAGCTGCACTCACTGCCAACAAACATAATTGTAATCTCCTGCCACATTCCCTTCTTTAACATTCTATTTGAATAGCCATCTAACGATAAATTACATAAAGATGGCCAGTCTTAAACAGCAAAAATAAAACTGTCAGTGTCAAAAACTGCCATAATACGTCGATTGTTCTAAACTACTCAGGCACCAGTAACCTAGTCGGGGTTGGGTCGGGGTTGCTACCGATGCAGTGCGCGTCATGCCATATCAGTCTATTTATACTGTATATGGTGTGACGCGGACTGCAAACGGTAGCAACCCCGACCCGACTCGAACTAGGGTTACTAAACGGTGTCTCAACCTAAGTTGAGGCAAGCTACCTGACCGGAGGGGTAGACCAGGATAATGGCCGGGCCGGCCCGGCGAGTCAATCCCATTAGTCACGCGGCGCCGAATGCACCACCTAAACACAGAAATGTAAGGGATAAATTTGAAAATGTAATAAATGCGTTATCTTATAAAAAGCGTTATACTGTATTTTTAGTCATCAAAAAACAAACAATTGTGTGTTTGTCCCATGTTAATCGGCCGACTTTCAGTGTTAAAGCTAATGATATATTTTTTCAATATATCATCGTTAAAAATTACATGTTTTATTTTTAAAATTTAAATTTGGCTAATTTAAAATGTATATAAATGTACTGTATATAAATAAAATATAATAAATACAACAAATATATATATATATAAAACCATACATGGACGAGGGAGTATACTTAGTAGTGGCGAGAGGAAGATTATATTAACAGCGTTTGGAAATATGTTAGCTGAGTCGACATCTTCATTTCGAGAAGTAGCAGAGCGGACAGCGGTTTTAACAGGGACAAGCAGAACGACTGTGGAGCGTATAAGGAAGGAAGCTAATGAAGGAAAACTCACAACGCCTGGTAAAAAACGACCTAGAGAGACAGGTGCCACATCAAGAATGAAAAAAACATCAGACTTCACAAAGATTGGAATCCGACGCATAGTACATGACATGTTTAGACAGAATAGACCTCCGACGTTGACATCTATTACAGGGAAAATTAATGAAGACGACAGTTTACCAGCAATGAGCAGAGCTACAGTTCATCGGTATATCACTGATCTGGGATTTGTGTACGAACGCCGGACACGACGTTCGGTGTTCATTGAAAGGGACGATTTTGTCATTTGGAGAAGGAAATATTTAACGGAGGTCCGGAAATACTGACTTGAAAACAAACCAATTTTTTACCTGGATGAGACATTTTTGAATGCAGGACACACAGTGAAGCACGCTTGGAGACCGTCTTATATCAAATCCGCACGACACGCTGCGTTGGAAGGCGAAACGACTGGACTAAAGAACGGTCCAGGGCGAGGAGGACGCCTGATCGTTGTCCATATTGGAAATGAAAATGGATTTCTCAAAGAACGAAGTGATGAAACAGTTCACAATGACGTGAGGCTAATTTTTCAAGGGAAGAAAAACAAAAAGTGGCTTGGAGGGGTGGACTATCACGAAGAAATGAATTCTGCTTGTTTCGAAAATTGGTTTGAGGAGAAACTCCTGCCGAATTTACCACCCAGAAGCGTCGTTGTAATGGACAACGCCTCCTACCATTCCAGGACCGTGGAGAAATTTCCAAACATAAGCTGGAGAAAAGATGATATCCAGAAATATCTGACAAATAAAGGAGTCCAATGGTCTACTACACTTGTAAAACCTGAACTTTTACAGTTGGCGAAACCTTTTCGAATGTCAGTTAAAAGATATGTTGTTGACCAGATGGCTGCTGAAGCTGGACACACAGTGTTAAGGTTGCCTCCTTACCACTGTGATTTGAATCCAATTGAACTGGCATGGACACAAGTGAAGAACAACGTCGCACTACATAATGTTTCTTATAACATTCATGATGTTGAAGAAATGTTGAACAATAACATATCAAACCTGTCACCCGAAACATGGAAGAAGTTTGTGGAACATGTGAGGTAACTGGAAGGTGCACTGTGGCAAGTGGACAACATTGTAGATAGTTTTACAGATGAAAACCGCATTGTTGTGAACCTCGGCAACTCTAGTGATTCCGAAACAGAGAGCAACAGCGAACTGGAAGAAGAGGAAATCCTGGCCGAATGCCTTCCTCCAGAGTAACATAATGAAGACAGCAGTGTACAGTAAACAAAATAAAAAATAAATAAAAATAAACAAAAACTATAAAATACAAAAATAATAAAATTTAAAAATTAAATAAAAATGTGACGAAGCTCTTATTGACCAAAACTTATAATGCGGCCTTTGGCAGTCTCAAGCCTGCAAAACGATCTTAATCTCATAAGTTCCGAAACGCAGAGAGAAAGTTGTCACACATTAAATGGCAAATTCAATACACTATCTATTACTATCATATAGATACATTTACATTTTAAAAATAAAACATGTAATTTTTAACGATGATATATTGAAAAAATATATCATTAGCTTTAACACTGAAAGTCGGCCGATTAACATGGGACAGACACACAATTCTTTGTTTTTTGATGACTAAAAATACAGTATAACGCTTTTTATAAGATAACGCATTTATTACATTTTCAAATTTATCCCTTACATTTCCGTGTTTAGGTGGTCCATTCGGCGACGCATGACTAATGGGATTGACTCGCCGGGCCGGGCCGGCCATTATCCTGGTCTACCCCTCCGGTCAGGTAGCTTGCCTCAACTTAGGTTGAGACACCCTTTAGTGCCTGAGTAGTTTTGAACTATCTACGTATTATGGCAGTATTTTACAGTGACATTTTTATTTTGGCGATTAAATACCGGCCATCTTCATATAATTTATCGTTAGAAGACTATTAAAATAGCATGTTAAATAAGGAAATGTGGACGGAGATTACAATGATATTGGGGGTAGTGAGTACAGCTAATTAATGGAACAAACTGATTCAAGTAAATACAATTTTACCGTTTGTCATGTCAGTTTTGCTTTGTTACTTCTTCAAAACAATTAATTATATTTATGAAGATATGATTTAGCAATGAAGGATATCGGTCGAACACATCAGGATCATTAATGTTTCATGATTCAGAATAAACATAATAATTTTGTTACACATTATATTAACATGTTAAGATGTAGTTATAAGCTCAAGATATACTTACCTGATTCATTTCTTAACAAAATAGTGTTTCCGATAAGTAAATAAAATAATTATACCAGGAGTTAGGTTTAGATAACTTATTAATAATTTAACTACTGGTACTTTTATATTCAACTGCAAAAAGTGTGTGTTATTTATTTACGAATTGTAAATAACGTACATTTTTGTTAACAACTATTTCTTAACTGAAGCATTTAGAGTCAGGGTCGTGGTCGTGTTGTACTCTTGTTCGGACTAGCCACGACCAGAATTGTCGGAGTCGTGGTCGTGTTTGTACTCTTGGTCGGACTAACCACGACCAGAATTGTCGGAGTCATAGTCGGGCTAGTGCGTGTCATCTTTAAGTAGGCCCCTAAGGTGTGCTACTACTGCGCATCCGACCGTCTGCCCGCTGTGGCCTCATGACGTCAGCAGAGGGTATCTGCTCCACAGTTCTTGTAGACTTTCCTTCCCACTGTCTTTTGAAGCATTTCCCGTTGGTTTAAGGGGAAACTTTTGCTACATTATTGTTAAGAATAAAATTTATTTCATAATGGTATTCTTTTAAAACTAAATAAAGTAATAATATTTAATATTATAAAAAAAATTGAAAAGAAATATTACCATGACTTAACAATTTAACATTGCGAGGATTTTTTTTATGTTCTAGTTCTCGAAGTCTCGTCACCAGGAAAGTTGAAATCTAATGAAATGATCTAAAAGTTTTGTGTCATGCCTTTTCCTGTAAAACCAACCGTTTTTTATGTAGCTAATTAAAAAAAAATGCTGCCAGTGTCGACGAGGTACCAACCGGGAGGTGGAGTGGAGGTAATTTGGGAACCATGTACACAACAAGTTTCATGCGTATTTAGTTAACATAATATATAAACCTTTTGTAGAAGTTAAGCGTAGCTTTCGATTAGTTGGTTTTTGCTGTAATATGAGCTAATTGATTGATTTATTACTTCTTATTATCTTACGTTTTATGTTGCTTGTTGAAATTCCAAGGTATTTTTCAACAACTATTAGTATTCTTGTTTTATATTTGCTTAAATATAATCGCCATGTGGTGGAGCATCTGCATTCAAAACTATTTAAATAACAAGAGTTATGTAGGCCTATCATTTTATAATAAAACGATTTTTAATTTTGAGAGCTAAGAATGTATTTATCGTAGGCAAATTACAATACAGTATAAATATTTGAACAGTAAACAGCAAATAAAAATTACCAGTTCGATCCCAACTGGAGAAATTGAGAACAGAAGTCGTCATAGAAATATTACATTAGGCTATAGTAGCTTCTTGAAAATAAAAATGTCAGTGTAAAACAATATGACGTGAAATAAATAAGATATTGACAAAGACAATCAAATATTGTATTGTATAGTACAGCATCGGTTCAAAATCAAGAAATTAACAAAATACCACATATAGAAATACACATATTACATCTTAATGCAGAATATTTTAAGAAAACTTATCAGATACTTAATAGACAATTTACATAAGAAATTATTGTTTTCTAGAATGAATATAAAAAGAAAAATTAAATACAACAAATAAAATTAACAAATTTGTGCGTACAAATAAGATGAATGAAATGTTAATTTTATATCTTCGAATAATTTATCCAGTCTAGGTATAAATGCTAAAACCATTATAAAAACTCTTATTTTAAGTTTGAAAATTACAATGACTACTACAATTGCTTAAAGTACTCTTGTTTAAAACAGTCATTTATATTACTTTGAAAAACAATAAAATTCATTTTCTAATAACTGATAAGGGACAGATCTTACTAATATAGTAACTATATACATATTTATATATAATAATATAATAATTATATGCAAAACTTTATGCAACTCATCATTTATCATAGTTTATTTTTTAAAGAGTTTTCTGTTGTCACCACTTGTTGTAGATGTTTGGAGATTTTATGATTTAATTGCTTTACTTTAAATGCGTTCTAATGAGCAAGTACCTTCTTACCACTTCATGCGGTATGCTACTTTTATTGTTTTCAAAGTATTTTTGAAGAACTATTTTTACATAACATACTTTTTTCTTCTTGCGTGTTCAAAGTAGGCCTAATATATATATATATATATATATATATATATATATATATATATATATTGTATAAATTGAATTGTACTAAAAATGGTACACGTAAAGGAGTATAGTATATTTGTCATACCATGTTCGCAGTTGATTCTGTCACTTCTATTACACGCAGATAGCCATTGTAATCCTAGATCTTCTTGCTTCGGAAATCTGAAATACTTAACTCCTACGGGAGTGGATTTTGGTCTTGTCGAGTTGTTACACCCACACACTGCACACAGAGTCATAGTTCAGAACTAAATGGATAAGTGCAATTATAGGCCAAGACCTAGAGTCAGGAGCGTGGGAAACGAGCATGGTGGACAGCGAAATAAACAGACATACACAATTCTTAATATCGTTTATGTACATTTCTGGCTGCAATCAGCAAAATTATGCCAAACTACCACATATTCAAGTTTTCCCATACTATTGGAGTAATTTTAAGTGAATTACCTGAAAATAATAAATGTTTATAATAGTACCGGTAACAATAAAAAGGCTTATTACTTCACTTCTTTGGAAGATTTCACATAAAATATTCAATCACGTAATTTTTTCATTTACATAAAATTACCATTTTAACCACAATATTTTAATAGTAGTAGAACTATAAATTTCATAAAAAAATATCACGTTTAATCTAACATAAACGCACAGTTGGGGTAATTTTCTATGATGGCAACCCTGGCAGAAATGTGCATTGTTTCATGCTGTAAAATTTTGCTTTTTACTGAAATACGAAACACCATACAGAAAAATGTTTGAAACTAAAGTACGATCCTCTACAAGTTTGCCGCTGACGAAACTTCGCGACTAAAAGGATAAAAAATGTTCTCGCTTACTTTATTTTACAAGTCACTGTTTTAAGAAATGTCAAGTATTTATATTTGTTTAAAAAGTAATATTGATCCGATTTTAATGATTCTTGCACTGTATTAAAGATCACTTATTTGTCTTCAGAACAACGTTAAATAACAATTTTTTGGTGCGAACGACCAGCGCAGCTGCAGGTTGAGTAGCGGCATACCCCAAGCTGACGTCATGCGTTCTCCTGAATAGCACACCTTACTTACACCATGGTCTTGCCTGTGGGTTCCACTCTAGACTGCAGAATGTAAAACGACCCACGAGTGATTGTGAGAGACCTGTCCACCTGCCTACAATGGAGTTACCGGGTCGACACATGGTGATGAGGACTGCAGCGAGTACAACACCCCCGCTAGACTGTCTGACCGTATGCAATATGCTTAGGAAGTGGGGTTGATTGTTGACATTTGATGGTTGACGAGATCCCATGTCTTTCCTCGAGTGGTTAGAGGAGTTTATGGCGTCTTACTCTGTACCTCCAGATTATCTGATGATGACATATTGAGTGCGACAACAGTTTTGACTTGCCCAGACTTTTCGAAGACGTTCGTTCTTAAGTGGGCGCTAGTAATGATGGTATAGTTGCTGCTTTAACAAAGGATCAGGATGGCCGAGAAGTTGATATTGCATTCGCAAGTTGTTTGTTGTCTGACCAGGAGAGAAACCTCACTACAACTGAAAAGGAATGCCTCGCTTTGATTTGGGCTTTGAGAAAGTTCCGACCGTACTAGCGAAATACCAATTTATGGCCGTCACTAATCACGCGGTCCTTAGATGGTCATTGAAGCTGCAAAAACCGTCGGGCAGAAGCAAATTCACTGGGTGATGTAGCTAAAGCAGCACGATTTTGAGATCCATTACAGAAAGGCGCGTAGATTCTTGCGAGGCCTCAGCAAGTATTGCTGTGTTGGTGAGAAACCCCACGGTTGCGAGCATCGAAGGATCAGCTAAGGAGATGGCGGACGAGTGATATCTGTTGTAGCGACTTGACCTAACTTCTGTGGATGGATCCTACAGTTGCTCACCAGTTGATTTAGTTTGTACAATCACAAAATATTTTATTACCAACACAATTAATTTTATTTTATTTTTTTCAGCTTGGGTATTGTACTAGTAATACGTTGTGGGCTACCATGTTGTATGGTATTGGCATGTATTGTTTAAAGCTGTGCGAGGCGAGGATCTGACGACAGTGTCTGATTTACAACTCTTCTTACACTCCAGGGAGTAGAGACTTACTGGTGTGGTGGTATAATACCACGTATGTGCCAGGCCCAAGGCAGTGACGTAGACCGGTCAACTCCTGTGGCCAATTAGAACCCTGCAAGCAGTGGTAAAGGACCTCCTCCCACCCATACACGTGCAGTGGTAAAGGCGGGCGGTAACTCAACCACAATGGGCTGAGCCGTAGTAGCGATACTAATTAACCTCTTTGACTATTTTTACTACAGGGGGGGGAATACGTCACATCACTTTCACTTAGTTTTGTTAACATTTAACTATCATTAACCTGGAGAACGTAATGTAATAGCCTACATGAGTTTAGTCTCTTCAAGTTAATTCGCTGTCTACTCTATGACCATTATCTGTATGAATATTGCAACAAAATTGAAACGTTTTCTTTGGGAATTTTTTTTAGAATAATCGTTATTGAATCTAAATTAATTAGTAGTACTGTGCATTACTACACCTAAATATTCAACTACAACTGTCGAATCACGTAGCTATGTTGACTGTGGAGAGTAAAGAGTTACACCACTGATCAAGACTTGCGGTTCGAGACGAGGTTTTATAGAGCGGGAACCATGTGTCGGTCTCAGAGAGTTGCTCTTAAACCCTCGCTAAATGGCTACACAGCTGAGCTATAAATTGTTCTCTAGTCGGACGACATTTACTGCAAAATCAGCCATCTCCTACAGCCGCACCTCCGACCCCACGTAAATCATGTCAGGATTTGTAATAAAATGTTGGTACCGCTTTAAAAATAACTAGATGGAAATTAACTTTGTGAAGGTGGAAACCGTAACTCGAAAATACAATTTATACAGCGATAAAACCTCAACAATATATTTAAAATATGCTAATAAATCTTACTTTTTATGCTTTCTGGAACAATAAAATATGCGTGCAAGGGCAAAACATGACCGTTCTCTGACAGTGTAACAAAACTGCGCCACCAGTTCACTTTGAATACAATTTGGCACCGCAACAATATTTGTGGACGTGACGTTATAGAACAGGCAATTAATTGTATTATCAAATATTATAAGTTTATAGAGTTCTTAATTTTTGCAACAACTCTAGAGTCTCGACAGTTAATTGTTAATGTTGATATTTATGAACTATCTCATCACGATAAGAGTAAAAGTATGTAAATATCTGCTGAGTATATTTTTGACACTGGATATGAATGTGAAAGAGGTTTAGGAAAATATAAAGCAATTTTAAAGGCTACGTATGAACCATCAAGAATTTTCAATTCGTGTGAATGAATAAATAGGCTATAGTTTTAAACAATGTCCGATTTGTCCCAATTTCCTTAGAAAGTGCTAACAATTGTTGGATTATTCAACGAAGAGAACCACGGTTAGATGTATTGAAAATCTATGTTTTAGTAACTTGTATGCTTGAGAAGAATGGAATGATGGAAAAGATTAGCACATAGAATGAAGGGTAGATTATAAATCGAAGACCTTTCAAAAAACAGGACTCAAAGGAATCAGAACAAAAATGTGCGATTAAGGGCACAATGACGTTCAGTAAATTTGTGATTTGTTACAAACGCGAACATAAATAAGGAAACATAATAAAATACCCATTTAAATAGATCTATAAAAATAAAACTGTATTTTATACAAACTAAAAGATCACTTAAAAGCTGAAATGGAACTTGCAATGTTTTAATTAATCTGGTAGAAACTGTTGGCTTAGTCTATGATGTCCGATCTGTCTGAGTTGTAACAAGGAAGTGAGTGCGTGTACCTAAGAAGGCGTTGATCTTACTCTAATTAATCCTAAGGCTCCTTTTATGCAGCGCGTCGTGTGGACGTCGTCCGACTCAAGAACACAATGTCAGCGTTCTCCGAGCGCCAAAAGACGCGCGCCCAACGACCGTCCTGTGGGCGTCATACGAGTGCAAGAGTATTGTTCTTACCTCAGTTTGCAGCAAGAAGATGGAGCTAAGTGTGATAGTAAAAGAAAAAAAATAAAACTTACCTATATTGTTCTGGTTAATGTCACTTTCGTTCGTAAAATTAGGATAAATCGCAGCACAACTTCCACCCATGCATCTCTCTTCTTAAGTTTAGATTTGTCAATAATGTTACAGGATTCAGTGTAAATATAATTATTAGTGTTAAGTGCAATACTAATATTTAGGCCCTTTCAAATTTTAATTAATATTCTATGAGTAATTGACAACAATGCCTTATGTTTACAATGGAAGAATGCAGATCTGACTGCTGAAACAGTGACTGTTCAAATTCACACCCCAGTGGGATCGGGCGAGCGACAGTAAAGAAAAACTATCAAATTGTCATCAACGACTTTAAAACATATCAAATTGTCAGCCAGGAAATCGCACAACTACGACCGTAAGGAGTTCCACTGTCGTACCCTCGCGGGTCCAGTGTGACACCGGTTTGACAAGGGTTCAAAAACTAAGGGGTCTTGATATCTATGATGAGATTGTGTTTAACTTGAGAGCAATATAATTGTAGGTGATACATATGTTTATTAAAATAAGCATGCATGTTATTTACATACGATCCGGGTTTCATTCTTGGGTTTGTTCACAAATGTTACACTTCAAATTTCTTAAGAAATAAAAAAGCCTTATGGCATTGAAATTGTAAACATAAGCTATAC
This sequence comes from Stictocephala bisonia, assembly GCA_035578905.1. Lineage (NCBI taxonomy): Eukaryota > Metazoa > Arthropoda > Insecta > Hemiptera > Membracidae > Stictocephala > Stictocephala bisonia. The sequence continues at coordinate 124,118 of JAQJVL010001102.1, forward strand.
TATAATAAATTGTTAAAGTTCGGTTGATTGACACGCTTCTAAGTTATAGAAAATGAGTATTGAATAAGACATAAAATCGTGGATTGATTGTCGTTTGACATAATCCTAAGTAATTATTTTTCATAATACTTTCTAGTAAATCAAGGCTAAACAGGTTAAACCGTCAATAATGTATAAAAGCTGCATTTAAACTGAGTAATAAGTTGATAGAACATCTGTTTGCAGTATATATTTTCAGTTTTGTAATAAAACGAAATACCTTTAACGTATACTATAGTTATAAAAATAATTTCAATAGTATCATTGAGACTCATCCAATGCATTATTCTCCTACCAACCAACAAGTAGATGACAGCCAAATATTTCAAATCTTTGAAGTCTTTGGATAGCGTAAATTATCAAAAGGCGTTTATTAGCAAGGGATAATTCAATATGCATGACAATAAACTCCAATATCAAATCAAATTAAATTATAAAATATATTATATTGTCCTCCAGTCTCAGATCATTTTTACATCTTAACAAAAAAGGCTTAATTTAATTAGATAAAACTGATTATATAATCTTCTTTCAAATGTAAAACTCATTTTTACATTTTAAATAAGTTACACCATATGTTATAACATTTATATTATTATTTTTTGGAAACAAATTTATTTCATTTGTTATTTGTCCATGGTGCCTACCTTAAAGGTGAAATACCTCAAGCAAATAACACATTTATTTAAAAATACACGACTTTTAAGTATCTTTTCATGTTTTGGTAATTTTCTTTAGATACCAATAAAAATATACAGGGTGTTTTGCAAGAGGTTGGCACAACTGCAGGATATGACAGTAGACATAAAAATAAGCAAAAAAAGTTCATTTAAACAAGTGGCCTAACTCGCCTTCTTAAGTGTCTGTCTGTCTGTGTTTTTTGCATGTTTTTGCAGTATATATTTTCAGTTTTGTAATAAAACTAAATACCTTTAACATATACTGTACTTATAAAATTAATTTAAATAGTATTCAATCACCACTGAGACACATCCAATACATTATTTTCATACCAACCAACAAGTAGATGACAACCAAATATTTAAAATCTTTGAAGTCTTTGGATAGCGTAAAATATCAAAAGGCGTTTATTGGCAAGTGATAATTCAATATGCATAGCTTCAAAATCAAATTAAATTATAAAATATCTTATATCGTCCTCCAGTATCAGAACATTTTTACACCTGCACAGTAAATTCTTGATTTATTTAGATAAAACTGATGAATTAATCTTCTTTCAAAGGTAAAACTCATTTTTAATTTTTAAATAAGTAACACCTTATGCTATAACAATTATATTATTATATTTTGGAAACAAATTGATTTCATTTTATACTTCCACCCATGCAAATCACTTCTTAAGTTTGTGTTTGTAGTTTTCGTTTGCATAATCCCAATCACCTGTCGGGACTTCACTAACTCTATAAGAACTTCAACATCAACGTCTTTCATGACTACACATAAGCTCTACTACATCTGTATTAAACTGGAGCAAACTAAACAAACCCACAACCCTACAACATGACGTCAAAGAGCACTCGCTAGACGCGCGCCCGCCTCACGTCATTGGGCGCGCACCAAATGGCGCTTTGCATAAAAAGCTCAATAAGCTGCGATGTCACTAGAGGCGTGCGCCCGACGCGCGTAACGTTTAGTCCGAATAAAATAATTTTGGTACTGGAAGAACAACGGCCACGCGCCGCTGGTCTGAAATGACGAAACTCTGAGTTTTAATTTGCTGTGAAACTTAAATAGTTATAGAATGTTGCCAACTGTATATTATTAATTTTCAATCTTCGGATTTGTTTTAGTTACGTTAGTAATAGTATGACTCTATTATGCAATTTTGTAGTTGTTAAAATAAAGGAATGTTGAGTTGAATTGAGTTAATAGAATGTACTATATTGTACATGATCAGAATTCTAAATTAAATGTGTTGTTTGCTTGAGGTATTTCGCCTATAAGGTAGGCATCATTGGAAAAAAATAAAATTAAATAAATTTATTTCCAAAATATAATAATATAATTGTTATATCATATGGTGTAACTTATTTAAAAATTAAAAATGAGTTTTTTAAAAATTAAAAAAAGAAGATAAATGACTAAATCATCAGTTTTATCTAATTAAATTAAGAATTTATTGTGCAGGTGTAAAAATGATCTGAGACTGGAGGACAATATAAGATATTTTATAATTTCATTTGATTTTGAAGCTATGCATATTAAATTATCACTTGCTAATAAACGCCTTTTGATATTTTACGCTATCCAAAGACCAACGATTTTAAATATTTGGTTGTCATCTACTTGTTGGTTGGTATGAAAATAATGTATTGGATGTATCTCAATGGTGATTGAATACTATTTGAATTAGTTTTATAAGTACAGTATATGTTAAAGGTATTTAGTTTTATTACAAAACTGAAAATATATTCTGCATAAAGATGTTCCATCAACTTATTTCCCAGTTTAAATGCAGCTGGGTTTGTTCATAACCTGTTTAGCCTTCATTTACTAGAAAGGATTATAAAAATAATTACTTAGGATTACGTCAAACGACAATCAATCCACGATTTTACGTCTTATACAATACATCTTTTCTATGACTTAGAAGTGTTTCAATTAATCGAATTATAACAGCTCATTTTAATATAGCTTGTATTTACAATTTCGCCGGAAGGTTTCTTATTTCTAAAGAAATTAGAGGTGTAAAATTTGTGAACAAACCCGAGAATCAAACCCAGTTCGTATGTAAATAACATGTATGCTTATTTTAATAAACATATGTATCATCTACTCTATTATATATTGTAGTTTTCTCTATATATTGATTCTCAATATATATTGAGAACAATATATATTGCTATCAAGTTAAACACAATCTCATCATAGATATCAAGACCCCTTAGTTTTCGAACCCTTGTCAAACCCGTGTCACACTGGACCCGCCAGGGTACGACAGTGGAGCGCCTTACGGATTTCCTGGCTGACAGTTTGATATGTGTTTAACAGGCTCTCCACCGTCGCTCAGCTGGTCCCATTAATGGGGTGTAAATTTGAACAGTCAGTGGTTCAACAGTCAGCTCTGCATTTTTCCATTGTAAACATAATGCATTTAACTAATAGAATATTAACTAAAATTAGAAAGGACCTAAATATTAGTATTGCACTTAACACTAATAATTATATTTACACTGAATCCTATAACATTATTGCCAAATCTAAATTTAAAAAAATTGTAATAGTTCTAAAATTAAATAACATTAATAAAAATAAACTGTTGAATAAACTATACCAAACACTGTTAAATCGATTAAGAACTGAATAAGAGCACACCACAATGTCAACTAATCCCCTTATTTCTTACTGAAGAAACATTTCTTATATGGAAATATCGTCGAAACGCTTAGGCTGAATATTCTGTATTCTGAATATTCTATGCTGAATAACTTTCCCTTGAGCAGAGTACATACCTTACGCGTCCGACACAGCCTGGATGTAAACGAATTATGAGCTTACTTCATCAACTCTTCATAGTTTTTTTGCATGATTTATTACTGCCACAGTATTATTAATAACACAGTTAATGTTTGTTTAAGGACATTTTGTCTAGCGTTTGTCATTTCCGAGTTTGCAAGGTTTTACAAATACATTAATTTCTCATTAACTTGTTTGAATTATTAAATGAAACTTATACCAAACTAATCACAATAAATCAAAAATTTATCCACCTACGAGAAATTATTTTATTATTATTCTCGCACAGTGACAGCTTAAAGACGACTCACACGCAATTTCACTCATAAAACGTGTTCTTAAACAAAAATATCACTATAAAAAAGCATAATCACCAGCATATTTTTTTAAAGAATATAAATGGTGGACACTATACAGTTAGTTTGAAAAGTATTGCTTATTTATTTAAAGTATGGCAGCAAATTAAAACTCAGATTTTTGTCATATCAGACCAGCGGCGCTTAGTCGTTTCGCCAGTACCAAAGTAATTTTATTCGGAATATAGTAAGGCACGTCGTTTTTTAGAGTGCGCATTGGGCGCGCGATTGTCACGATGCATAAACGGGTCTATATAACGTAATGCGCGTCGCTCGACGCACTGCATATAAGGGAAGGGGCCTATAAACCACAGTCATGTAATACTACCACACTACAGCAATGTTACTGCAATTGGTCTTCGTGGACGTTTCCATTTGATGCACATAAATCTAGTATTTTCAGAGTGTGAGAAAAAATGGAAATGAGTTTGATATATAGAGGGGTTTTTAGTGCAAAGGATAAAATATTTTGAACCTGTACAGTAAATAAATAACGCTTGTAATAAACAATATAAATATCAAACTAACAACTTCCTTAGTTCTATTAAAGTGCCAAACCAAAAACCTGTTCTACCTTTTGTAAATCGAACTCGGTCAAATACAGTATATCAAAACGTCAAAGATAAAATCAGTAGATACAGGAACAAATCCTTTTTATTTTAATTACAAGCAATTTGTAGATTAAATTTGAGAATTATGATAGTTAATATACGTACCCCAGCGCCTAAAGTGTAGCCGAATGTGTCGAGCCTCCTGACTAAGGAGGTCTGGTACGTGGAGTATGGCTGGTAGCGTACAGAGGCGAATGGACTGTATATGGCGGTAGGAGTGGCGATGGCGTGTGCCGAGGGCATGATGGTAGTAGGAGGGTAGCAGACAGGCCATGGAAACACTTGGGTTTCCATAGGGGTTCTCTTCCACGCGTCCTCATTAATAGGGTTGGTTTTCCGCAAATCCTCCTCAGCTGCTTCAGAACACACACAGATAAGCGTCAGTAATGGGTATTTATAAACTGAATGATCAGTTCTTACATATATGAAGATAAACACTGCATATTAAGACATATGTTACACTATAATATGTATTTTTTTATACCTTACATATATTTCTTATAAATAGTGGAACTGAAATTAAAGAAATGTGTAACAACATTTAAAATGTCTCAAAGCGATACAATTTTATGTATTCTAAAAATATCAAAATTCTGTTTAGATAAAATTTAAGACCTGCCTCACTGATGCTATTTATGCTAGCTAATCACTCTATAAAACAGCGCAAGGGAACAGGTACAAAATTGCAATAACTGTTATGGCAATTAACACAATCAGTAGTAAACGAAATACACTGTAATTGGCCTTCATTGGCCAATAAATATTGGCCTGATTGTCCAATCAGCTGTGAGAAGTCTACTCATTTCCTTCTGATGATACTTTAAACTATACTGTGTATTTAGGAAGATATGATCCAAATATATCAAACTGTTAACAGCAAAGGAAATATCAGGGTGATATTATAGAGAAAAACAGAAGCTTTTTTATGGTTTAAAATCAATAGCTCAACATTGCAGAAATGCTACAAGATGTTTTATCTTTTTACCTCGGGACTATTAAAGAAACCAGTCACACAAAGTTTCAGTGCCAAAATGATGGCGGAAATACTGAGTATTGAGCATGACACACGCTGTCAAGACTCAGCCTGCCAAGTAACTTCTGGTCCAGTTATTGAATAGTTGGTGTATTTAAATACACACACGTGCGGTCTTGAATCACGATGTCAAGACTCAGCCTGCCAAGTAACTTCTGGTCCAGTTATTGAATAGTTGGTGTATTTAAATACACACACGTGCGGTCTTGAATCACGTTGTCAAGACTCAGCCTGCCAAGTAACTTCTGGTCAAGATATTGAATAGTTGGTGTATTTATCATGACACACGTGTGGTCTTGAATCATGCTGTCAAGACTCAGCCTGCCAAGTAACTTCTGGTCCAGTTATTGAATAGTTGGTGTATTTAAATACACACACTGCTATTTCACTTCTAGGGTTTTCTTTAATTTATTTAAACTCCTTCAATCCATCATTTGTGTTACAGAAATAAGAATACCGTAGGGTGTTATTTCTAATGGACTCGAAAATTAAAAGGTTTCTTTTCTAGCAAAATTGCAATTTTAATTTTGATCTGATATTAAAAAAAAAATATTTACCTATTTATTATACCACTTACTATCTGTGTTGTTTTTAAGAATAATTTACATTAAAATTGATAAAAAAACGATAAAGTAATAATATGCCGGTAATTTTGTATCGACGAAAATTGTACTATCCACATTTGTAAGCCAGAAATTACTTTAAATTATTACTATCATTTTCTAGTTTCTAAATCGAAGTTAAGAGTAAACAAATAAATCATGTTTTATGAACTATTTTAGATGTTATTTTTGGTTTTATGATATTCAACCCAATTAAATTATACGTCTATTTAAAGCTTATTAGTGAGAAAAGTTTCCTAGTTAACTTGACATTAAATTAGACAACATTTATGTGCTGAAATGGGGTCTTGAATAATTGGAGGAAAAACTTGTTTCATATTTCTTTAATAAACTTCCTCTAGTTTTAAATTAAGCTTCCTTACAAAATAATTGAAATTTATAGACAACTAGGGGACACCCCTGCATGCTTCGCCTGCCAACCCCGATGCTCGCTGCAATTGATACACCTCGGCCTTCGGCCTCGGCATGTAACTATTCAATACAAAAAATAGGAGATTAACTATATAACATAAAATCACAATATTAAATTTAGTTACAGTATCTCACTCACACTAATTGCTTTGCCACCTATTTAGCCTATTTCAAGAGTGTTCATTTCATTTATTTTTGTTTAACAGCTGAAGATTAAACTCATAGTAAAATATTAAATAGTATAATGTCAAACATTCAAAATAGACATGTTTATTTATTTACAAAACAGCTGTTATTAATTTACTAAAATCAACCCAATGTTGTCCTTATGGACCAATCTTTTAAGGGTGCTTTATACCCCTTAGGTGTACTTTATCAAGATGAAAATACTTTAGTTGTCCTATTTAAGTTCTAAAGAAACAGTGTTCAAAATTTCAGCTCTCTACCTACATGGGAAATTGGAGAATTAGTGATGAGTGAGTCAATCAGTGAGGGCTTTGCCTTTTATATATATAGATTTAACGACCTTTTAATTGGTATTAATTATAACCTGGTAGGTGTTTTGGTTTTGTTTTTATTGCTCAATCAGTGAGTTATTGTCAAGTAATTTAAAAAATACACAATATGAGCCCTTATTTTCAAACGGTTGAGAATCGGACATGGGTTAATATGGACTTTTTTGTTCCTTTTTGTGAGTACAACAAACGGGTAAATTTAATGGTATCAGTAGAGACTCACCCTGTATAAAAGCTGTCTTTTATACTTGAAAAAAAAAACACCAAAAGGAATTTGATTACAATAAAAATATAAAAAAAGTGATCTGTCACAAAGCTAAATCCAACCCATCAAGCCATTTAAGACCTTCCTATTATTTTTAATTGCATCAGTATGCAATTAAAAATAACATTTATAACTATTGATAACAGTGCAAGAGGCACTATGTGACTATGTGAGCCATTGTTTGGATAGACTGTCACATGACTGATATACTGTCAATTCCAGTAGTTAAATATGCCCACTCCAGTTCGGAAACCGACTCAACAATGTCCATTCCCTACGAGGGAGGTTCATCCCAGGTATTGACGGATCGTTAATATTTCGTCCATGAAAACTGTTCCACGCTATGACCCAGCTAGTATTGGGTGAGAAGTTTGATCTGCTCAAATGGAAAGTAGTACGTAGAAGTGGGTTTCGAGATTTTAAACGACCATTCTGACGTGGGAGATCCTGGATAATGGGGAGTTGCGGGGTATGCAAGATCTTATTGAAATCTTTTAAGTAGTGCCTCCTGACGTCTTATATCTCGAGGGGCTATATTGCACAGCACCGCGAGCCAAGATAGGGAAGTTGCCATCAGACTACCACTAGAACTCATGGTTCTATTAAATGTACGCTATTTAGCCATACGGGAGCTGAATAAACCAGTGACGAAGCAGTAGTACGCAGTACGTGTGTGTTGGCTCCCTAAGTTGTTCCAGCAATATGACGTAGTACATTTGCCCTGGTTTTTTAGCTGCTGATTTTTTAAGATAGCTTTTAAACGTCACCGATCGATCTAACGTTGCTCAGGTACTGTGGATGATCATTGTGGTGGAGTTTTACACCATTTGAAAGATGTTTAATTTTCGATTAGCTAGTTGATTACTTAGTTGGAACCCTGGCTACTTCGGTTTTTATGGTTTAGGATTCACCTTCCAGGTTCTAAAATATTCTTCAAAGGTTGCAAGATCGTTTGTGAGTGTTTCTTCAGTAGCTGCGAAGTCCTTGTGTTGATAAGCTAAAGCAATATCGTTTTTGTATATAAACATTTTCTAGACTTGGTAATTGGGATGTCAGCGGTATACACGTTAAATAAAATTGGAGCAAGTACGGACTCCTGTGGCAGACCATATTTCAGCTGTCTAAAAGGGCTTTCCCGAAGATAAAACTTTATTTGCCTGGCATTAAGCACTGACTCCAGAAGTGTACAGCAAAAAGTGGTACAGAAAAGGAGGCTGTAAAACTTTAATAACAAGCCTGTAATCCATACTGTGCCATAAGCTGCTGTGATAACAACAAAAGCTGCAGTTATTTTTAACTTGTTTTCAAACCGATCCTCGATAAATGATGTCAGAGAATCGGTCGCTACAACTTCAACCAGGTCGAAACCCAGCCTGCTCAACTCGAATATTAGAATCAAGAATGGGTGATATTCTGTTGTAAACAGTCTTTCCAGCAACTTATAACAAACACTAAGAAAAGATATAGGGCGATAACTTTTCACTCGTCCAGGGTCTTTTCAAGGCTTCAGAACTGTTACTACTTTTGAACGCTTAAATACTTTTGGCAAATTACCTGTAGTTAGTATCTTATTATAGACTGTGTTAAGTCATCGTTTATTTATTTATTCTTTCAACGGCAATGCCAATATACATAACAAAAATACATTGTGGAATACATACAACAAACTTACGTGCTAGAACAAGACAAGATTATAATTTCTTTGAATGACTACTAGTAATTAATAATTTAGAAAGAAAGGTTTAACTTAATTAGAAATTGTACTGGTTATCACATTAGCAAAAATTACAAGACTAGAGAATGGTAAATCATAATAATAATAAATCTAAAAATAAATGGTAACATTACAGCATAACAGTAACACATAAATTATTTGATAGTAAAATGAGATCAACAGGAATGACGAGCTGCAATACAATTCAGGATGCTCCTCCTGAAGCACAACAGGCCACCGCAGAAGAAGCCAACTTCAGTTGGAATTGAATTACTATGTTGATGGAGTCTAGCAATGGTTCCGGACCTCAAGTAGTTGGTTCTGTAGAAGTTGTGAACAAAAAGATCAGTTGATCTAGTGGTACTTGGAGTCTGAAAGCCAATCTTGCCCAGACGTTCGGGGCAGTTAATGATCCCATTTATAATCTTGAAAAGAAACAAGATGTCATGTAAGTCAAAGCGTGCCTGAAGTGAAAAGATTTTAAACTGGCTCATCAAGTTCTCAATTGACACATCAGGGAAGTTGAAGCCCAATCTGGTACCAACCAAAAATAAAAAAAAATCTTCGCTGAACTCGCTACAGTCTTACTATATGATGAGTGTAGAATGGTCTCCAAACCACAGAATTGGACGTAGTAACGACTTGTAGAGTATTACAATGGAGTTTGCAGACAAACGTCCAATTGCACCACGCCACATAAAGTCCAATAACCTACAAGCTCTACTACAAATGGAATCGATATGGTTATCAGGGGAGAATTTGTTATTTAGCAGAACACCCAAGTCTTTCATGACATCACTATGCTGAATTAAGGTCCCATTTATCTGGTACTGAGTGGGTCGAGGAGAATTTTTCCGGTGAAAAGAGATTACTTTGCATTTCGAGGCATTAAGTTGCATCCCGTTGACTATACACCAGTTGCATATTCTGTCAAGAGAATCATGTAGACGAAGACAGTCCTCCAAAGAACCCATACCATTGAACAACTTGATATCATCAGCGAAAATCAGAAAATTGCTGTCGATCACATCACTTATATCATTCATAAACAGATTAAAAAGGTAAGGTCCAAGTATAGAACCCTGGGGCCCCCCAGAAATAACTTCAAAAGGGTCAGAGCAGCTATTTGCAAACTCTTTACAGTAGAAGATCTTCCAGAATGGTAACATCGGATCCAAGTCAAAAGAGGGTCCACAGTACCATATGACTTTAGTTTTGAGACAAGAATTGAATGGTCGACTTAACAATAGTTTCACTCTGCTATCAGCATGCATCAAAATTCCGGAAAGACGCCGTCAAGACCGACTGCTTTCCCTGCTGCTATAGCGGAAAATGCCCTAACTCTTCCTTCGAGAACTTTCTGGAATTTCAGGCGTTCCAGTTATGTATAATTCAGTTTGTAAAGCACATGTTTCTCAGAAGTATAGTGGGATGACTTTGATAAACTGACTATCCGTTTAGCTATGTTAGGAGCCTTCGGGTGAAGTACTTCTCTTTGATTTTGGAGATTTTCCAGTAGAGAGTTTCCTTAAAAGTGACCTCGCTTTTCTACTGCTGTGGGTAAAGTTTATATCTTCATCAGTTTTAACCCATTCGTCTCTCTTGGCCCTGTCTAGAGAGTGCAGCAATACATTAGCTGTGTTGCAGTTTTCAGTGACACTAAACTTTTTGTAAAGGTCATCTGATTCCTTACTCCATCGTGGTATATACTCCTTTCTGTGTCCTCTTGGTATGCAAGCTTAGCAATGGACAAGATGAGATTTGTGAAACGACTGTAATTTTTTTATTTTAGGAGGAATGAACCTGATGCTATAATCAAGCCTAGTGGAAAAGGCCTCCCAGTGTGCTTTATTAAAATTCCATCTAGACCGTCAAAAGGTCTTAATCATGGGACTTTGGATTCCTAATGAAACCAGTAATGGCCTATGTTGAGAGTGGGGAAAAACTTCAAGAACTTTCTTAATTGGTTTTGGGCATGGTGATCGTTCACATGAGCAGAAGCTTAAGTCGGGGAAGTAACCTTAACGCCAACGACCTGAATAAAAAGTGTGATTCTTTAGCATCAAAGATCAGGAAATGGTTGTTCACTTCAGCCCTGTCAGCACGCTTTCTGCCATTCTCATCGTTGTTGTTGTAGCCCCATTGGCTATGATGACTTTTGAAGTCCCCCACATAAAAGACAGCGTGTTCAAAGTTTGGCAAACTCCTATCGTTAGGCCACTGGATGTTGGGAGGCTTATAAACATTAACTATTGTAGTTTCTGTCACTTGGATTGCCAAGACAAAGATGTCACTATCAGAGCTCTTGGTAATTGACAAATTGTCTGTGTAATTCTTTACGTAAGCTGCAATACCATACACTCTATGCCCAATGGAATCAACAAGAATGTATCCAGGAATATTGCCTCTTGCACTATCATTGTCTTCTATCGTGTCTCTTGGAGTGCAAGGACATCTACATTGTTTTCTAGAAATACCCTAATGATGCACTAACCCTTCGCCTTGCTTAAGCCCTCAGCGTTAAAATGCACTACATTTAAAACACAACCTATTATTCTGAAATTAGCTTGAGCCTTAACACACATTTTTTTTATTTTGTGTGGTAACTGCCATAGCTGGGAGATCACAAATGACGTTCCAGCTACCAGGTTTGCTGTTCGTTTAAAACTACCCAGTGGATACGTACAACTTTGAAGATTTGCTGTGAACGCGAACAATACCATCTCCCACAGTAAATTAGGGGTTATGGCCCCCCTACGACTTTTGTATGTTAGGAGGGAGGGTGGGTGGCCATATCAGTAATTTTGAGTCCAGACGTGTCCGTCTATCACACAATCCACGCTCATGACAACCATTAATTGGACGCCATGGTGGCCTCCTCTATGTTAAGAGGACCATAGACAAACGACCTGCTAAAAAAACTGCGCAGAACCACTATTTCCGGAGTGGCTGGCGGACACACTATTTATTAAAATTCAATTTATGGTCATGTGGAAGCCCTCCACGATAAAACGTTGATTATATACATAAAAGCCAAATACTACAGAATCACTCACTCACGCACTCATCACGAAATCTCAAAAACCACCAAACGGATTTACACAAGATTTTAAAAGAAGTTAGCTTTGGTACCGAAGGGACCCACTAAGAAATGATTTTTTGAAATTTCATTCCTAACGGGTACAAACAGCCCCTCAAAATTTCCTTTTTTCCATAAGAGTAACATTGGGTTGATTTTAGTAAATTAATAACAGCCGTTTTGTAAATAAATAAACATGTTTATATTTATGTTTGACATTTTCCTCTTGATTCATTAGGAGTTAAATTTTCGGCTGTTAAACAAAAACAAATCAAATTAACACGTTTGAAATAGGCTAAGTAATATCACAGTAGGTATTTTATACTTTGGTAATACCATTGAGTATTTATACTAATAAATAGGAAGCAACGTAAGTAGTGTGAGTGAAATACTATGAATAAATTTAATATTGTGATTTTATATTATAAAGTTAACCTACTATTATTTGTAGTCAAAAGTCACAGGCGAGGTGTAACGAGCGCAGCGAGTATCGGGGTTAGCACGCAAAGCAGTTTACATATACCATTGAAATGTCATGAAAAATTACTGTTTTTTTTAAGATAGTTTTTAATTATTAATCAAAATGCTACGTTGTCCTTTTTATCCACAGAGAATCCATCACCAAGGAATTTTTAATTAATACCATTGATGCATTTAAGGAGAAATGCTTAACGAATTTAAACAGATTGCTAATGAGAACGCCGAGCTAAGCAACTCTGTTCAGTTCTTATCTGATGCAGTAGACAAAGGCAATACCGTTATGGCGGGTGTTATGAAGGAACTTAAAAAAATACAAGAGGAGAACGTAAAGCTTCGCAAGGAGAACACCGAGCTGAGGGGGACAGTCAACCATCTGGAGGTGAGAGTGCGAAACCTAGAACAGCACTCAAGGAAGCAGAACATTCAAACAAATAGCCTACCAGAGACCAGGAATGAGAATGTCAACCTAATCCTAAATGACGTGGTCAAGGCAATTGGAATCGAGATGAAGGCGGAGAAGGTGGTGGCTGCCCATCTCACCTATCATCGTGAGGTTTTATACTAACGAGGAGAGGAACGCGTGGATCGTCGGCTTCAAGGACGTACGTCCACTCACCACTGACAGGGTAAACTCCAGCTTCAACAGTTCAGCGAAGGTAATTTATTAACGAACATTTGTCTCCGGAAAATAAACTGTTGTTGAATAAAGCCAAAGAAGTGGCAAAAATCAAGGGTTATAAATATGTATGGAGTAGGGATGGAAAGATTTTTGTTCGGAGGGAGAGTGGAGAGGGTTACAGGAAAATATAGCTTTCATCTGACTTAGATAAATTGTAAAATTTATAAACCTATTTAAAAATCACCTGTCTCTTTGAACTAATACACTTAACTTTAAACTACTATTAACGGAATTAACAGAAACCATTCAATTAACAGAAAAGTTTACAACAAACTGCAATATTTTTGATACTCTGGATCCTGGATTTTTCTCCACTTCCTGCCCTAATTTAACATGCATACACCAAAATATACGTAGTCTAAGAAAGAACTTTGATTTATTTTTGATTTACTTGCAGAACTGTAAATAGCTGAAATTGATGTTATTTTTCTTAGTGAAGTCTGGATTTTTGACGATGAAATTAATAACTATAAGATTCCTAACCATTCAGCATACTATAATTGTAATAACTCATACAGATCAGGAGGTGTAGTAATTTTTGTTAAAACCGAAATTAAAGCTAAGTCTTATGATATCACAATGAATACTGCCATTGATTGTATAAATCTACATTAGATAAACTATCTAATAGGAATATTTGTGCCAGTAATTTTGTTAGTTAGTGAGGCCCACAACCTCAGCTGATTTAACCTGCATTAGATTTACATGTGACTACACTAGCGCTCCACAATGGACCACAAAAACAGCTGATATTTTGAGACTCAAAATTTAACATTGGATGGGAAATCTATATGTGTATAAAATCAATGATACTGCTGACATAATAATTTTGGATCTGCAGCTTAAGAGATCAATTGCAACTATAATTGGAATCTATATATTAAGTGAATTTCAAGTACATGATTTTTTATTTGAATTAGAACCAGTATTAGTTAACCTAAGATAAAATGTAATCCCAATAGGAGATGTAAACATTGACATTTCTCGGCCTAGCATTGAATCAGAACCTTACTTATCTTTAGTAAACAACTTGGGTTTTAGTGAATTAGTAGATAAGGATACCAGAGTTACCCCTGATTCCAGTACGTGTATTGACCACATTTTTGTTCGACACAGAAATTTAAGTGCTTTTAAAACTGGGGTCTTTCATATCAATCTATGAGATCACAGCCTGATTGCTTTAGTTTGGGAAAATATTGTTAGTAGATCTGAATTTGATGAAAATAAAAAAATTAAGAAGTGGGATATTACAGGTGTTAAACGAGATCTAAATAGCATTGACTGGAACGATGTGTTGCGAGTCGAAAATGTTGATTATGCTATAGATAAATTTTATTAGATACTGAATCATGTCCTATCTAATAACGCAGAGACGAAAATGTTGACACCTAGATTTCAAAAGACCAAATTCAAAAGTCCTTGGATAAGTGAATATTTGTTAAAGAAACTTGACAAAATAAATAAATTGAATAAGATGTTAAGTGATAGGCCTTACGATAGAGGATTAATAAATTATTTTAATATATTTAAAAGTAATCTTGCCTCAGATATAGAAAATACTAAAAGAAATTAACATCGCAACCTTTCTGAAAGTTATGCAGGCAATGCATCTTAGCAGTGGAAAGTGTTAAACAGTCTAATTGGCAATACAGATAAGACTCTGTGATAAGAAAGATAACACTAGAGGACGGCGGAGAGGTGGACGAGCCGCTGGCGATTGGAAACCTGTTTAATGATTACTTTGTATCGGCACCACTAGAATACGCAACTGGGCCTCCTGGCCCACGTCCCGCTGCCTTGTCTTGCTGTTCGCACCAACAATGCTCATTGTTTTTAACTCCCGTCACTGTGGATGAAATATCCTTTTATTATTAAAGCATTAAAAAATAAAAAATCCACGGGACATGACGCAATAACTGTACAGCTATTGAAACAAATCCAGCCTCAAATTAGCCAAGTTCTAGCTGATATCGTGAATATTAGTTTCAAAGAGGGTAAGTTCCCTACGAAACTTAACAAGCTATTGTTGTCTCTATATTTAAAAGAAGTAAAAGAGACTTATTAAATAATTACAGGCCTATTGCACTATTATCAATTCTATCAAAGATTTTTGAGAGATGCATGAGAAATAGAATGAAAAATTTTTACAATAAAACTACATTTTTTTACCTCACCAATTTGGATTTACAAAGAGCAGAAGTACAGAAATGGCCATAGAACAATTTATGACGGACATTTATAATAATATTAATAACAACTAAAAAGCATCTGGAATTTTTATTGATTTTTGTAAAGCTTTTGATTTAGTAGAACATGATATATTGCTGGATAAACTTCAACTGTCAGGAATTAGAGGTCTAGCTCTAAGCTGGTTTGACAGTTTTTTGAAAAACAGAACTCAACAAGTTAAAGTAAAAGATGTTGTCAGTGACTCGAAATTAATACTAAAAGGAGTACCACAAGGTTCTGTGCTTTCAGCAACGTTATTTTTAGTATTCATAAATGATTTACTTCACATCCCGTTTCATGGTAAAGTGACTGCCTTTGCTGATGACATTGCCTTGCAATACACTGAAGACTACTGGATACAAAATTGGAATAATATGAACGAGGATATATGTACCCTGAAAAATTTTTGTGACAATAACAATATGGTAATAAATGCAGACAAGACTAAAACAATAAACTTTGGCCAAAAAAGATTCTCATTTAATGAAGCATTGCGGATTCACACACAGACATGCATAAATAGTAAAGTTTGTGATTGTGCCTCTATTCAACAAGTCGACCACATAAAATACTTAGGCCTAATCATGGATGAAAATTTATCTTGGAAGCACCACGCAGATCAACAACACAGGCAACTGAAAAACAACATAAGAAAATTCTATTTTATTAGAAACTTAGTAAGCGAAGATATGCTGAGAGCCTTGTATTTGCTTTGATACATTCAAGACATTGAGCTATGGGGAGGTGCCAGTAAGGTCATACTAAATCCCTTAGAATTAACACAAAAACACGTTGTCAGAATTCTAGCATTTAAATGAAAACAAGAACCTTCTATTCCACTTTTCCGAAGATTTAAAATACTACCCTTGCAGTATATATTTATTTTTAAAGTTCTAAAAATGTTTTACATTCGAAGTGGTAATATTAATACGAACACATTTAGCTATAAAATTAGAGCCACCTCGTTAGGGCTATTTATAAGACCAAAAGTCAATAAAATTATTTTTAGGAAATCATTTTTATTTTTAGGACCTATAGTGTTTAACTTGTTATCTGTAAAAATAAAAGTAGTAAAAGTTTCAACATATTTTAATGTAAACTGAAGGTTTGGCTTCTACAACAAAATACCTTGACCAAATCTTAAACGTTTTACAATAGTGGTTATTTTAATTCAATATCACATTGTTTTAGATTTATAAATATGATAGTTTAAGTAAATTCTTTTGTAGATTATTTTATTTGAAAGGCACTGTTTTATTATTTTGTTATGCAGTACTTGTGTGTATGTATGTATATGTATATTTGTATGTATATTATCACTTAATAAATTTTGTTGTAATTTTGGTTTTAAGGAAATTTTAGTTCTAGTATTATTTTAGCATAGTCTAGAAGAGCAAAAAACTTTCCAAACATTC
This sequence comes from Stictocephala bisonia, assembly GCA_035578905.1. Lineage (NCBI taxonomy): Eukaryota > Metazoa > Arthropoda > Insecta > Hemiptera > Membracidae > Stictocephala > Stictocephala bisonia. Next base: position 141,044 of record JAQJVL010001102.1, read on the forward strand.
AAAAAGTATAATTTTATTAGTAATATAGTGAATTTTTATTTTCTCAAGATAGATAACGATAACTAATCAAATTGTTACTATAGAAAAGGAATGTTTCGATCAGCGCACTGCAGCGAGCCGAGCCGCTTATTTATTATATATGTTGTTTTTTTTTACTGACTGCTCAATGTTATTATAAAGTTGATATAATCTGAGCTGTCATCACTATCAGGAAACGGATGACAGTAATTCCTATAGAAATACGTGTATTTTGTTTCTGTTAAAATTGGTGGAATAAATACATTATTATTGTTATTCTTAATCTGGTTAGGTACATCATAATGAGATATACGTGCCTTGATATTGTTATAATCACACAAAAAGTAACTTTTAAGAGCTTGCAAGGTAAATTTTCAAAATCGATGGTAAATGGTGGCGCTGCGCGTGTCAATGTCAAGCACTACTATATAAATTCTCTTCAATTTCCATCACCGATAATTCACCCTCGCTGAGGAATAACTAAGTAAAAACTGTCGTTTTCTTGTTCACCATAGCCGAGACGACGACCGCAGGATCCGATCTATCAGTATCCAGGGGCTATACGCCTGTCGATTATGTTATGCCGTGTTCATTTTTATGTGCGTTAATGTGTAATGACAATTATACTGGGATGTTGTCAGTGCAGTACTTTACTGTAATGAAAAGAGGGAAAAAGGAAAATTGTGGGAAAGGTTCCGATAAAGATAGAAGCATATTCACATAAGATTATTTTTTTTTTTTAATTAAATGATAAAGATCCACATAATTATATTAACTATTTCAGAATGTCAAATGGGGAATTCGATATTCTATTGAAAAATGTTTTCCATTGGTATTATATATATATATATATATATATATATATATATATATATATGTATATATATATATATATATATATATATCGGCTGTTGTTTTTTTTTAACAGCCGATATAGTTTTACAAAAACCTAATTTATTACAAAACCTAATATATGAACCACTATATAGTCGGCACTGGTGGCGCAGTGCTGTAGCCCAGCTACTTGGGGACAAAGTGTTTGGGAGATTGTAGGCGATAGGTTCCCTGCTCGGTTCTCTTAATACCGACACGGCGGAGGCGTCCGCTCAATGGTTGCCATAAACGTAGACACTACTAGAGAAGTATGGAGTGTCCGTGTTGAATGGTAGTCAAGGTTCAGGTGTTGTGTAGGGGAAAGAACTGAGTGTCAGACTTGTCAGTTAGCTGAAAATCAGACCAACACTACGTGGTTCGGATTCCACGTAAAGCTGTAGGTCCCATAGTTGCCTTGGTTATTGGGCCATTAATAAATAGTCCTTTCTGAGCTAAGTCGAACTCAGATAGTAACAATGATTACATTCGTTCATATACACTCATTCACTCTTCATATTCGTCCATATCTCTACGATCGGCGTCTTACAGATGAATATAATAGAGGTTTTTACATTTAAAAAGACACTTCATATAATGATAAAAACATGAGAACAGCAATTACTCCCGAAGTATGCATTTTATATGCTACATTCATTATGGATTTAATGAAAAACCCTAATGTTAAAATGTTGCAATCAATATCAATTTAAAAGAATTCCCATTGTCATTGCAATGCAATTTTACCCCATCAGCGGGCCAAAACATGCTTTTCTATTTCAAATGTACGGTTCGTATTTATTATTATAATGAGTTATAGTAAACACTTTATGACTATTAAAGGTCCATTTTGGTGAACCATAAGTTGATATTATGAGTTTAGTTTATTTATGTATATGTAAAGCATCAATAACGATATATAAAGTTTCAAATAGTTAACCATAAAAAAAGTAAAAACATCTTAATTTCTTACAAAACCCAATATATGAACCACTATATAGGGGTTTTTACCTTTAAAACGACACTTCATGTGTTACGATACAATTTTTATTACGAAACCAATCGTTGCAATGTAAACCCATGTTTTTGGTGTTTTTCGTAGAGAGAAACAGCCCCCTTAAATCTTCTATTGTTAGATATGACTCTTAAATTATTTTAATCGAAGGGGACGAAATTGTCAATCTCCAAGTTTTTTACTACCTGGCTAAAGTTAATTTTTTTCTGGCATTCAGATCATTTATTCAAAAAGAGACCTCTTTTCAACATGTCATATGCAAACTTTACCTCTCTCCGTCATCTCATTAGGTATAATTTGCCATTCTACTTGTTTCTGGTATATTGTTTATTTTTAATACTTTATCTGTTCTGTTTTTCTGCTTTATTTTGAAAAATATTTCCCTTCCATATGACACTCATGGGCTAACTGCAGATTTATAATGTATGGTGTAATTAATTGATCATTAATAAGCATTTTTATTATAAGTTGATTTAACTATTTCTTGAGCTTTTGATCATTTTTCCTTTTCTTATTGCAAGCATATTTTTCTTTATTATTGTAGTTCATAATTTCCCCAAGCTATTTGAAGTTTTCTACTATCTTTAAGCGGTATTCATTAAAAATGTAACCGTAGTTCAGTTTTGTTTTACCACAGTAGCAATATTTATTTTAGAACACATCAAATTACATGTTTAAATTGTCTTCAACAATTATTAAATACATTGTCTTGTAAGCAATAGGTAACGCAAAAAGGCGCTAAATAAATGAATGAAATGAAAAGGTTTAGGACTAAGCTGTCCTCTCTAAAACCTCGTGAGATAAATCAGACTCACCATTACACACTGCCACCGATTAGATAAATAGGACTCAAACCAGTCAACACAAATGTCAAAAAATCCATATTTTTCAGCTTTACAAGATAAGAGAATGGTAATCACAATCAAAAACTTGAACAGTCAATGGAATTGTAATTTTTTTGTCATCAGTAATTTTAAGGAGAGTGGTAGATGTACTATGATTGGAACGAAAGCCTGACTGATACTGAGAAATTAGATTTCTTGGAATGATAATCATAACATTGCTTATGAATAATCTGATTTAGACATTTGGACAGAGCCGGAAGTATTCTGATAGGTCGTAAATCAGATGGTGATTGGTGATTGATTATGTTATTGATATATTATTGATGACTTTAGGCAAAGGGTGAAGTTGAGTGTTGTCAAAAATGAACAGAAAAAAGAGAAAAAAGTGAAAATTTTGTAAATTTACTTACATTTTATAGAAACTGAAGACTTAGATCTTTTAGTGACATTATTCTCAATATTACTAAATTTGCCATGAGCGTGATTTAGGAAGTTACTGGATTTATTTTTAACCATCACATTTGTATATTTCTACTTGAACAAGCTGGAGAATTACTACCAAACAACAAAGGAGACATAAATCTGCTCCAGCTGTCAATATTTCTAACGATTACAAAGTGGGTTCACAGCACATTTATTGCAAGCGTTAATGGCTGGGACGTGGTTTGGCAAAGTCTGCTGATCGTAGGCACGTGTTCTGGTGGCAAACACGGCCAGCTTGGCTACACGAGCAGTGTCCAGTCACACAATGGATGCCTAGACGACAAGCAAGATGATAAATCTAGTCAGTCACTCAACGCATGTTTATTTATAGTAAAATCTCAAACGCAATTAAAGTTGCGTTTAATTGCTACTAATTTAACTTAATACAACTTTTTTTAACCCTGGGATTGTTTAGGTACAACTATAAATGTTATTAGATGTTCTGTTTCCTTTTAATATAAGAAAAAACATAAGGCAGTTTTTTTTACTTCAGAGATTCTTAGGAAGTTTAATTTATTAACCAATGCATACCTTATATCATATACCATTCAAAACTTAGGTGAATTTCGACTAAAAAAAGTATTTCTTAATACTGGAATGAAGATTATAAGGGGAGATTTTAGGTATAAGTGATAATAAAATTATATAATTCAGAACTTCCTAAAATGTTATGATGCAGAATGGCCATTCTAGTGTGTATAATTCCAAACGAATAACATTCTATTCTATTTCGTCTTGAGATAGAAAATGAAGCTATTTAAGTAATTTGTAACAAAATCGATAAAAATATTTGGGACGCAAACAACTGATTGTAGAATCGGAAGACAACCTATGGAAATTGTATTTATAGAGTAGAGGCACTAAGCGAAGTCCTCCATCAGGTTCAGTGAACATTTTTGGCATTGTTGCCATATAAACCAAAAATACGTTGCAAATCAGACAGACAACTTTACCGGTCAGATTGTGGATTATGTGCTGAGAAACTATTTTCCATATTGAGAACTGTTGTTTTAACGGACCGCTATTGAACGGAACTTGACCAGTCATACTTAAAAATAGAAGCCATAAATACTTATAAAGATCACCTAGGCCAGTAAAATAAATGGGTATTTAGTTTTCCATAGCTCTTTTAGTATTCTATAGACTATGTTTAATGACCAAACATCTAATAAGACATTCAAAATAACTTTTCCAATTCCAGAACACTTTTATTAAAGACTCACGGACAAGAGGTAACTCCTTCCAGACACTAGCAGTTCTTGGATACTTGATATATAAAATTCAAAATGTCTTGTGATAGGAAATGGGGTTTATTTTGGATCCCTGCTTGTGCTAAACAAATCAACAGAGAACTGAGTGACAAACGTAAGTTCCCTATTGTTTACAACCAATGGTAAACTTTATGAATTGATGTCTAATGTTATTTCTTATTACGATTCGGTGGAAATAAAATGTTTTTCTTAAAACTGAAAATTTCGAAATCAGATTTATTCCCCAAATGTTGCCCATTCGATGATCAGGCATGTTGCTGCATAATGATAGTTCTGGTTTTTATTTTGGCTGCTGTTATTGTAGATGACTTTTAAAACAGAGAGATCGATCTAAACCGACTCTTTTAAGTACTGTGGATGCTGATTGTGTTTCAGCCAAACACCGTTGAAAAAGATGTTCAAATTTAGATTAGCTAGACTATTACTGAGGTGAAATCAGGTTACTTCTGTCTTTGTTAAATTGGGCTTTAGTTTCCAGGTTCTAAAATAATTATGAAGGCTGATAGATCAAGTGTAAATGTTCTCTTTATTTTTGATAGGTTCACGTATTGATAAGTGAGAGCAATATCATCTTCATATATGAATGTTCTGGGATGTATGGCGGGAATGTTGGCAGTGTATACATTAAATAAAAGAAGAACAAGAAGAGAGGCTTGTTGCAGTTCATCATTCATGTGCCTAAAAGAACTTTATATGCAACCCTGGTAAACTTTCATTAACTTGTTGCTGAGGGTAGAATTCATAAATGGGCTCAGTCACTCGGAATTAAGTTGTAAAACCTAAGTAACAGGCCCAATTTCATACTGTGCCATAGGCTGCTGAAAGATCTTCAAATGCTGCTGATGGTTTCGTTTTCCTTGAAAGATATCAGAAAAAGTACCTGGTCACAGCAATTTCGACTGTTGTGAGTAGAAAAACCTGTGTTGTGAATAGGGGAAGGCACCAAGAACTCTCCTCCTTATATTTAGAGGTCGTGGAGACAGGGGTAAGCACAGTGAGCGAGCGACAGTGGAGCGCATATGAAAAACACATAAAACTGTCAGCCAGGATATCGCACAACTGCGACAGTGGAGCGCCTGACCGTGAGGTCCTCCACTGTCGTACCCTCGCGGGTCCAGTGTGACAAGGATTCCAAAACTAAGGGGTCTTGATATCTATGATGAGATTGTATTTAACTTGATAGCAATATAATTGTAGGTGATACATATGTTTATTACAATAAGCATACGTGTTATTTACATACGAACTGGGTTTGATTCTCGGGTTTGTTCACAAATTTTACACCTCTAATTTCTTTAGAAATAAAAAAACCTTCCGGCATTGAAATTGTAAATATAAGCTATATAAAAATAAGCTGTTATAATTCGATTAATTGATACGCTTCTAAGTAATATAAAAGGTGTATTGTATAAGACGTAAAATCGTGGATTAATTGTCGTTTGACGTAATCCTAAGTAATTATTTTTATAATCCTTTCTAGTAAATCAAGGCTAAACAGGTAAAACCGTCAATGATGTGTTAAAGCTGCATTTAAACTGGAAAATAAGTTGATAGAACATCTTTATGCAGAATATATTTTCAGTTTTGTAATAAAACTAAATACCTTTAACATAGACTGTACTTAAAAATTAATTTAAATAGTATTCAATCACCATTGAGATACATATAATACATTATTTTCATACCAACCAACAGGTAGATGACAACCAAATATTTAAAATCTTTGGTCTTTGGATAGCGTAAATTATCAAAAGGCGTTTATTAGCAAGTGATAATTTAAAATGCATAGCGTCAAAATCAAATTAAATTATAAAATATCTTATGTTGTCCTCCAGTCTCAGATCATTTTACATCTCTTTATTTTTTATCTTAACAATAAAGGCTTAATTTAATTAGATAAAACTGATGATATAGTTAATTATCTTCTTTCAAATGTAAAACTCATTTTTAATTTTTAAATAAGTCACACCTTATGCTATATCAGTTATATTACCATTTTTTGGAAATAAATTTATTTAATTTGATATTTGTCAATGATGCCTACTTTGTAGATGAAATACATCAAGCAAATAACACATTTATTTTAAAATAGACGACTTTTAAGTACCTTTTCATGTTTTGGTAATTTTTTTAGTTACGAATAAAAATATACAGGGCGTTTCGCAAGAGGTTGGCACAACTGCAGGATATGATAGTAGACATAAAAATAAGCAACAATGTTCCTGTAAACATGTGGCCTTCTTACGTATCTGTCTGTCTGTATGTGTTTTTATTTAAAAAAAACATGGTTTGAGCTAATCATTTCAAACTTGACATATTTGCTAATCTGGTTAGGGGTAGTTTAAAATAAAAAAGTAAGAAAATTATCTTTTTCAGTTTAAAAATGGCAACCATTAGAAATGTTAAAAGTTAAATAACTTTAAAACCATTATTTGTATTGAAAATGTATAACAATACTATAATTTTGTAAATTTAATAACACATCCAAAGATACCTCAATTTTAGAAATAAGTTTGAAAATAAAAGAGTAAAGCACTTTTTCATGTATGCTTGTTCAGGATTTTTCATATTTATAAAGTTTACTAACCAAATGTTTAACTTCATAGTCATTATAAACAGTTGTTTTTAATTATTTTAATTCAAGTATGCACTGCTGAAGGAGGGCGTCACATTGAACAGCATTTATAATACATTTATACAACTTGTGTTTCATGTAAAATAAATTATTAAAAATAAACCCTAATCAAAAACAAACATACATGAAAAGGTGCTTCACATAAAAACAGGTGATATTTAAAATAATTAAAAACTGCTGTTTATAATGACTATGTCATTATACATTTGGTTAGTAAACTTTATACAAATGGAAACCCCTAATAATTTCAATGTTATTTAAATTTTAACATTTCTTATGGCCTACCATTTTGAAACTGAAAGAGATAATTTTGTTACTTTTTGCTTTTAAACTATCCCTAACTAGGTTAGCAAATATACCAAGTTTCAAATTAGGTCAAACCATGTTTGAGAATAATTTGTTTTGAATAAAAACACATCTAGACAGACAGACACTTAATAAGGCGAGATAGGCCACATGTTTACGGGAACATTGTTGCTTATTTTTATGTCTATCATATTCTGAAGTTGTGCCAACCTCTCACGAAACACCCTGTATAAATGAGAATAATGCAATTTGTTGTTCTTTTTTTTTTAATTTAATTTATATACTCTCAGTTAATCAAGAGCAGCACCAAAACGTATACTGCATTTTCAAATAATATGTTTAACGAAAATAAACATAATAATATACGGAACAATTTGAATAACCGTAGACTCGACCGAGCACTACAAACTTGTATGAAAATGTTTGCATTACGTACGAGCATCCAGCTGCACTTTTCTGCGTCCTATCGTGTTTTAAATACAAAGATAACATAACATTGAATGAATTATACCAAATAAAAGTATATATTACTGGCTTTCTACTTGTGGCAACTAATTTAATAAATTACATGAAAACGACTTTATTTTTAAGGCGAGGTTAGGACTAATGTATATATATTTCCAACAGCAATTAATATTTGAAGCTTATTATTATTGAGGACAAAGAAAAATTATCTATTGAGGAATATTCGTACTATTCGGTCAGGCTAATTTTGTGAGAGAAAAAACGTTAGATATTAAGAAAGTGAAACAGCATGTTTCGTTTGAATTTCCATATTTTGTTTGTTTTAAAATATTGAAGGCTACAGATTGAGTGTAAATAGTATATTTTGTTTGAATTTCAGTATTGTTTTTTATATTTTAGATTGTGTAAATATTAAGCAAGTAAAATATAATTTTTTCCGAATTTCCATATTTTGTTTGTTTTAGAATAGTGTAGCATACAGATTTAGTGTAAATAGTATTTTTTGTTTGAATTTGAGTATTGTTTTTTACATTTTAGATTGTTGTAAATATTAAGCAAGTAAAATAGCATGTTTCGTTTGAATTTCCATATTTTGTTTGTTTTAGAATATTGTAGCATACAGATTGAGTGTAAATAGTATTTTTTGTCTGAGTTTAAGTATTGTTTTTTAAATTTTTGATTGTTGTAAATATTAAGTAAGTAAAATAGCATGTTTCGTTTGAATTTCCATATTTTGTTTGTTTTAGAATATTGTAGCCTACAGATTGAGTGTAAATATTTTTTTGGTTGAGTTTTTTTAATATTTTTAGTATTTTTTTATATTTTAGATTGTTATATATTCTAATATTTAGCATTAAAACTTAGAAATACAGAATCATTATTTACAAGCCTATTTGTAGTTATTGACCTGTGTGTAACTCTTCCTTTTCTTTGAAACAACTTACCGATTAACAAAATTAATATAATTTTAAAAAACACTGCTTGGCTTTTACGAATTTTCATAAACTATGGTTAATATTTCATAATTAATACTCATGGGTTAAGGGACAAGTCATGGGCAAAGGAAGAGTGTCTACGTGTTCCTTTTACATAAAACTAAATAGTATCAAGTTTATAATTTTTCGAAAAAGATGACTATAAAGTCTATCTTAGTCTTCGAGAGTTGATGTGGAAAACGTGACGCGGTCCACATCCGAAGACCAAGATAGTTAGTGTGAATAAACAAGCGTGGGTGTATTTTATCTGTACGATAACAAACTTGTTTTAAAACAAGTCTGCAATAGTTTAACCACTTATTAATTCAAATAAAATCAAACATGATTAAGAATACTTATCACAGTACATTAATAGTTTTCATTCGTCTTTAAATTAAACTCTTACAGAATCAATGTTACACTTACTCCTACAAAATATGCAGTGCACTTAACAAAGTCAGTATGGTAGTAGCCTTTGTGATATTAGATTGGTAAGCATTCAGGAGGCCCCGCGAGCTGAGCTCGATAGCAGGTAGGAAGCAGGTAGAGTGCCGAGGACAGGTAGTTTTAGGTACGACACAGGAGCGTCTCCTGAAAGGGGTGGGGAGAAGCTCCTGAGTCGCACCCGAAGCGAAAATTATTTATGACAACCCCTCAGCCAGGTAAGAGGCGCTCCTGTGTCGCGGATTCAAGTACGCGGCCGGGAAGGGCGACAGGAAAAAAGGGTGCCTAAAAGCTCAGTATTAAACTAATAGTAGGAGACTAACAAAATATCGTCATCCAAAGTAGGAGAAAGTGATTAAAAATATCATATGGTGAAAATATACCGAAGGTTAGTGGTTCTGATCGCAGGTGATCTAGAGTTTGAGTATTGACTCTCTGCCAAATTCACATTGTATGAGTAAGGTCAAACCCCAGAGTGGAACCTCGTGAACATACGTATACCGCGCTATTCAAGTTTACTGTTATTAGTGTTATTCCCGAGCTGCATGATTTGTTTCAACTGAAACCCCCAATTTTGGACCCCAAAGATTAAGTATAAATATTTATATCCCAGAAAATCCCGAAAAGGGCATTGGGGGAAGGGTAGTTTTGAAAATTTTCAAATAGGGACAAATCGTGTTGCACCTAATTTTAAAGGTCTTTAAAGCATTATTATTTTTATTAAAAATGTCAAATTATTCTAACCACTAGGGCAGGGTGGTTCTAAAATAAAAAAATGTTGATTTTAAAATTGATGTTATTGTAACTCTTCTGTACGACATAAGGATGTATATTTGTATCCAATACTATCAATGGCATGTCCTTTCAATTAATAATAAGTTTGGGCATCTATCTCCTCATCTTCAACACTGCTAAAATCGTTATAACGTTGAAAAAGAAAAATATCTCTAATTACACATTTTTTAAACAACAAACTGATATGATGTTCTTTGATGTGTATTATTATAAACCAAAAAGTATTATAAAAACCAAAAAGTACCACTGTACGTGTATGAGTGAGCGGGTGGGTCAATACCACTGTACGTGTATGGGTGGGCTGGTGGGTCAATAAAGCTGACGCAAAAGCTGACGCAGAAATTGGGTCAAATTGTAGGTCAATACCACTGTACGTGTATGAGTGGGTCAATACAACTGTACGTGTATGGGTTGGCGGGTGGGTCAATAGCACCGAACGTGTATGGGTGGGCAGGTGGGTCTATACCTCTGTTCGTGTATAGGTGGGTGGGTCGGCGAATACCATTGTACGTGTATGTGTAGGTGGGTCAGTACCATTCAACGTCTAGAGGAATGAACTATCCACTACTACTTGAGGAAATTGCTCATCCACAATGATGCTGTGCAGTGAATGTGTTAAGGGCTATGGTAGCAAAAAGGCTTCAAGACGGACTCTTGATGATGATATGAACTAAGAAACTTTTTTTATTTTTTACAGAGCATAGAAATAGAAAATGGAAGTTTTAAAGCTCTTTTGAGCATGGTAAAATAAAAAAATAATTGCTAATTTACTCACCAGGAACACTAAAGATGGTGTCGGTGTCAGCTTGGATACATTGATTTGGGACTGTAAAAATCAAATATTTCGTATTTAAAGTTTATATCACATCTTTGATGGTTTTTAAATTGCTGATGATAATTCATTTCTTATTATGAAAGTGGGCTTTTAACATCTAACTATGCCATGCTGCATATTAAATTAAAGGTCTCTAAAATAAAATGCTATTTTTTATTTTAAGTTTTGCAATTGATTATTTATTACGGTTTTTAAATGGCTAATGGAAAACTAATTTTTTACTTTTCTTTAGTTTTTTATCATTTTAGTTGTTCGTTTTTTGAGTTTTTCATAATTTTTGCCTTTAATTTAAGAGTAAATCAATTGTTTAATTTCTTGTAAGCTGACTTGTGTTGTATTTATTGATTTTCAGCTTTGATTTTTTATGTACAATTGGGATTTAGGGTGTAAATGTATTAAATTCAATACACAAGTTAATTTAACCCTGATACTTAAGTGTCAATCATTACTCCTTAAGTATTTATATTTATTTGACTTGTATTTACAAGTATTTATATCCAGAGAAAATGCCCCCTACCTCTCAGGTTTTATTTATTGGGGGTGAGGGGGGCACCACATTGTTGTTCGCTTACACTAAACAAATTTCTACAACCCATCCTGCTTGGAGATCGATCTTTCACATGAACGAAAGCATTATTTTATTGTTATAGTGTTTTTTTTTTTTTTAACTGTCATTCTTTACATAATTTTTAATAGGATAATGAGTTAATGTATTAAATATTACTCAAAATCTTTAGTAGAATTTATCTGTCCTTTTTTGCTCATTCATTCTACTGACAGGCACAGAACAATGTTGTCTTTAGTTCAGTGTCAACAACACTATTGGAATTATAAGCATTTTGTTAGTGTAGGTTGTATAATAGTCTTTTGAAAAATCACAATGTTTAGCCCATTAAGAGTCTGCTGATACTGACGGCCGTGTTGGTATTAATCCCATAAGAACAATGTTATTTAAGAATCCATGTGTTTTGCGTTATTTAGTGACCAAAAGTTGTTTATGAGGTGTCATATTGCGCATTGTATTTGCTTTTGATATTTTGAATACATACGTCTCGTTTTGATAAATATATGAAAATAAAAAACTTAAAACTAAATATTTTTATATTTTTCTCTATAAAACTAATTGGGAATTAGCAAAGCAATTCCAACGCACAATTTCATACTTGATCAAGTTCAAATTCTTTGGAAAAATACGTTTAAAACTAACTTTTTAGTTTGGATACGAGTGATCGTATGTCAGGTTCGAAAATAACATTGTTCTTGTGGAATTAAAACCAACAGCCTCGACTTTCGCCTACATCATCTACAGACTCTTAAAAAGAGGGGGGGGGGAATTCAAAGACAATATTACACAAATTAGGATAAATAGTTGCATCAAGTGAACAGTGAAGTAGTAGACTGAATTTTACTTTTGGTAAATTTTCATCTATCTTATTTGTTTATAAATATAGCAACGTTTGCAATATGATCATCTCACTCGTCGACGCAACATTAACCATGATGGACCGCTAACGGTTACATCGGTGTTAACACCTTTATTGGTGCTATAACCAGTTAAGTTTCAATTACTTAGTTTCGGCCAACCAATCCATCAAATTTGTCTGCGGTGATTTAGTACCGCTAAGTAACGAGTCTCTCCAACGCCATTTTCTCAAGTGCACAGTTTTTATGTGCAAACAGCTCTTGTGGCTTAAGTTTTATTAGCTACATTTCCAGTCCACGTTTTATTAGACACCGTCAATTCCAACTCCTGTGTTCGCACCAACTTCAGTTGATGTGTGTTCCAGTTTGAACTAGACGTGTACCAAGCCAATATATGAATGTAGTGTTCTTGACTCACCTTGCTACCAACCAAGTGGCTGGATTACACCACTAACCACTTAACTAAAGAAATGCCGCCACTTATAGTCCGTATAAAATAATTTTGGTACTGGCGGTACGGCCGCGCGCCGCTTGTCTGAAATGACAAAACTCTGAGCTTTAATATGCTGTCAAACTTAAAATAAGTAAGCAATAATTTTCAAACTAATTGTATGGTGTCCACCATGTTATATTCTTTTCTTAAGCAATAATTTTCAAACAAATTGTACGGTGTCCACCATGTTATATTCTTTTCTTAAGCAATAATTTTCAAACAAATTGTATGGTGTGTAACAGGTCCACCAAATTGATAGGTAAATTAATTAAAATAAATAAATAATAAAATTATTGTATATAAGGAAAAGGATATATTTAATTTGAAGAAATAAGGAAGGTCGAAATTATGTTAGAGAATTGTCGTGAGAAAGACGCCAGATGGGTAGACGTGGAGACAGAAATATGTCCCCTCAAACAAAACCCTTTGTTCGAAACAGGATGGGTGGGCTGGTTCCAAGAATTATCAAAACATATGGGAATGTCTCAGACATGACAGTAAACAAAGATAAAACGAAGCTGGCGTGGGATAGGACTTGGCGGGTCGGTTAGAACGTTCCATAGGCCACACCCCGGATCTAGCGCAGAAGAAAGACGCAAAAGTCAGTTCCTGAAGGGAACCAATCAAAACGGAGCCTGTAATTCAAAAAATGCCCGTAGAAAGCAGCACAATACGGGGAGAACAGTATACTATATGGGTTTGCTACCTCGTGGCAAAACCGGAAGGACCGATAGTCTTGAACCCAAAGAGGAATAATGCCGGAAGAATGAGTAGGGGTAAAAAATTGAGTCCCTTGAGGGAGAGACGCTTCTCACCCAGTCCATCTTAGATCAGAAGACCATCAACATGTGTCGGGTTTTCGGCCTTTATAGACCGCGTGGGCACTTGGACTCATAAAGTCACATTTACCAATAAGTTTAAAATAATTTAAAACAAGTTTTAAATTAAAAGTCTTTAAATTGTGCGTTTTTAATCAATTAGTTCTTTAAATTAAATAAAAAATCGCGCAACAGCAAATAACTGGGACTCAGCTACAAATTTATCCAGATAAGTTTAAGTGTATAGTTAACTTAAGAAATTTATGTTAATATAATTTCTCTAAATGAAGTAGATTAAAATCTTTGAATTGCTATTGTTAGACTTTGAGTGAAATGAGTAAAGATTTTAAATTTTAATAACATGTAATAATAAATTACTTTGTAAAAAATCAATTATTTTGTTTCATTATACTACGTCATCTCACCGATTTACCTCCTATACGACCCTGAGATCAATTTAAGAGCAATCATGCAATAATTTAATGAGTTTCATTAAATTAAATAAATAATTTTAATAAAAGTAACAACCTCTTAAAGGTAAAATGTTACAGGTGTCCACTATGTTATATTCTTTTCTTAAGCAATAATTTTCAAACAAATTGTATGGTGTCTACCATGTTATATTCTTTTCTTAAACAATAATTTTCAAACAAATTGTATGGTGTCCACCATGTTATATTCTTTTCTTAAGCAATAATTTTCAAACAAATTGTATGGTGTCCACCATGTTATATTCTTTTCTTAAGCAATAATTTTCAAACAAATTGTATGGTGTCCACCATGTTATATTATTTTCTTAAGCAATAATTTTCAAACAAATTGTATGGTGTCCACCATGTTATATTCTTTAAGAAAAATTATGCTGGAGATTTTGCTTAAACTAATTGGCAATTTACTGTGGTTTTTTTGTTTAAAAACACGTTTTTATGAGTGAAATTGCGCGTGAGTAGTCTTAACCTGTCACCGTAGCGAGAATAATAATAATAAAATAATTTCTTGTGGATGGATAAAAGTTTGATTTATTGTGATTAGATTGGTATAAGTCTCATTTAATAATCCAAACAAGTTAATGAGAAATTAATTTGTTTGTAAACCCTTGCAAACTCGGAAACGACAAAAGCTAGACAATATGTCCTTAAGCAAACATAATCTGTGTTATTTATATATTACTAAAATAATATTGTGGCACTAATAAAAAATGTAGAAAAACAATGAAGACTTGATGAAGTAACTCCATAATTCGTTTACATCGATGTTGTTGGACGCGTAAGGTATACTCTGCTAAAGAGAAAGTGTAGACCAATATTCAGTCCAAGCGTAAACTAATTTTAACAATAATAGAAAGACGATATTTCCAGATAAGAAATGTATCACCAGTAAGAGATAAGGTGAGTTAATTGACTTTTTACTTTGAGGTGTGTTCGTGTTCAGTTCTTAATCAATTTAATCACCAGTTTATTTTTATTACAGTTGAGTGTTAGTGATATTACAATATATTTATTTTGATGTGACAATAATATTATGGGATTCAGTGTATGTATAATTATCAGTGTTTAGTGTTAATATTTAGACCCTTTCTAATTTTAGTTAACATTCTATCAGTGTAGTAATTGACAAGAAGATCTTAGGAGTGATGTCAACTGAGCACTCGCAAAGAGGCTGACTACCTGTTCCTAAAGCTGAGTGAGGTCCCGATTTCAGTTGAATAAAGTTTTCTTTAAAAACGCGAGTGCCATGTTCAGCATGTAGCCCCTCCCTTCACTTCAAAATAAATTTAATAACTGTAATAGTCAAATATACTTTAGTTTATATTTTATTTTTAGCGCATTCTACAATAATCTTACCATCTCTTTCATTAGATTTTACTATCGTAACAAGTGTTTAGAATAATTAAGATTCCTGTTCATGGATGTTTTCTCAGGGCCAGCTGCGAAGCCCGTGAAAGGTTGTGCTGTAATAGATATTTACTTTTTAAACATTTCCTTAAGAATAGACGCTACAATAACAGATATAATCTGTGTTATTTATATATTATATTCATATTTGGGCGCAACAGCGCTTCGATCGCCAGTTGAGAAGCTTTCCTGGCCAATTATAAGTAAAAAATCCTTTATTGATACACAGAAAATCTGTACAATAGAAAATTAACGTACATTTCTAAGATGACATAATAATGAGTTACAAAGTGTTAATCACTAATCAGATATTATTAGGTCTGAATTCACGAATTTGCCAGTGTTGTAGAATACATGCTCTGACAAAAAGTTCCACGATTCCTTCCCAAAGCGCCCATCACCACAAGTCTTGAGATAGTGGTAACGCATTGTACAGCTGAATGCCGTTGTAAAGGAGGTGCCTTGCAAAGAAACTTGTTTTGTTTTTTGGTGGCTTTAAAATGTTAAGGTCTCTAAGGTTATATCGGGATTGTTGATAGTTTGCCTGGAAAAGATTATATGGCTATGGACGTAAGTAAAACAACTAAAAATGTAAATTGAAGGGAAAGTTATAATTTTATTGTCTTTAAACAACGACCTGCAAGACGTGCGGTAAGGTTGTTAGAAAACGTCTCTCAGCGCTCTGTTTTGAAGACGAAATACAAGTCCTGTCTTTAAAAGTCTCATAACCCCCTGACTGAAACACCATATGATATGTTAATAAAACGTTACCATGAATTACAGGGCCTAAACTTTAGCCTTTTGTACTCTGAAACTCTGTATTAACCTGGAAAATGGAATACGAATCATAGCAAATTAAAGCAATCGACAATTATAGTAGGTTACTAGGAAATCCAAAAGAACTCATTAAACTACAGATATATCATTCTATAAAATAAAACAATAACAAAATATTTCTTTACTGGACGGCAGTAACCAAACAGACTGACGATTGACGAATGACAATCCCAAGTAATGAATACACACTGCACACCTTCATGACAATTATTGGACTCTTCCAGCCACGTTGTTACAACATCGCATATTTTGCCTGCAGGTTTTTTGGGTGCAAAACACAGTGACTACTGAAATACTACTACTATTTCTTCAATGTAGTGCATATATTGAAAAATTTGCTGATTAGTGCCGGGAGAGAATGCAACGTTACCACGTTCGAACGGAGTGCCGCCGACCACTACCACCTTTGAAACCAAGTTTGTAAGAACCTTTTCTCATATAATGACTTCGACCTTTTAATGGCAGATTTAAAATGTTTTTACTTTAATTTTGTTTACTTATTTGATTGAATTGTTCTTAGGCTTCCACCTTTTTATTGCAATTTATTCATGCGCATACTTTAGGCCGCAGGTTACTGGTCACTTGTAACTGGCTACGACGAGTCAAGGGTCAATATTCTTAAAACACTAAATTAAGATTATTTATTTACACAAACAGAATTGGTGAAAAAATACAAAAATAATGTTAAATCACACTTTAAAGCATAATTAATAATCCAATAAAAATACATAGATTCACAATCGCTGTATTATCTCAAGTTTATAGTTGCAGTACATCATAACTACTGGTTCTGTAGGGATGACAACGCGACCACGCAATTCATTTTCCTACCACTAAAAGCCAAGATAGAATTGAATTTAGGACAATTGTAACAATTTAGGACAATTGTAACAATTTTGTTTGAAATAGTAAACTTTTGAAATTAAAATTAAAATATACCGAAAATATGAATGTAGTCCAAAAACGGAGTTTTGAATAATACAAATGAAAAGTAAGTGAATCTTTTGACAAGTTTTATTAAAATAGTATACGAAAACAGGACATCTCATTGGGGTCCACACCTCTTAAGCATATTTATATGTTCACAAACTGAAAGATATGTAGGTGTCTTCACAAGCTGGACGACTTTACCCTTGTTCGTAAACAAGACAACCGGTGATGGGTACAGTTGCAGTCACACACCAACCACAGTGTATCACCAACCACTGTGGCGCGCTACAATACCGCTAGCTATCTTCAAAGACCATTGTTCAACTTGCGCCAAAGGCTCCCTAGTTACTATAAAACCAATGGTCTAGTTCAAACATTTTAAAACTAAAGCTGGATACTTATCAGACCTAATTTCACAGTAATAATGCTGTGATACAGGCCTGAATAAATTCTTATCTTGTATATTAAGTGTATTAGTATTTTTTCTTGCATGAAATGTGGTCCCCGTCTGGACTAAGTTTGTGTGGCCCCGGGGCAATCTGCCGCTCTGCCCCCCCCCCTTCTGGGCGGCCCTGCGTGTGATTAATTTAATTGTCAACGTTTTGTTTATGTGCCGAACGTTAACTGATTTTGTTTTTAACTTTATTTATTTACATACACACACAATAAACAAAAATTATGATTTCATAAAATATAGCTCTATGAAAAAATATAAATTGTCTTATATACGAGTGACAACAATTTATACGGAGTGACCAGCAGAGTCGTAAAATCAGAAAAAACACCATTCAAAATACAACAGTTCGTTACTTTAAGCTGTAGTGGAGAGTGGAAATTTGAATCTCTTTAAACCATTTAACGACTGATAACCATCGACTTGTAACCTAGTGACCAGATTTCCGCTTTCCAAGCAAGGTCGCGGCCCTTCCTCTTCCCCCTCCACGGCGCCTGTCTCCACCCAACAATGTACGACGGATAGAGTATCGGTTAGTTTGCAGGCGCTGAGCTTTTCTCTTTGTTACGAAAGACTTTACTTACAAAATTCATATAACTATGCAATTTGATGCACATATCAAATGAGTTCGACCGTTAACTTTCTTGAGTATTCGTTTTATTACGAAGTTTGTTTTATGAGATGTCATTAGTATTTTTTTAATAAATATGCAAATAATGCAACAAAATATATATACTGATGAAATAATTTCGAGTGAAATACCATGCCAGCTATTCATTAGTAACTCGCCGAACTTGAAGATATGGGCGAATGTGAGAGGGAATGAGTGTGATGAGCGTAGATGAACGACATACACTCGTAGGACATAACAAAAAGAAAAATTCAACAACCTTCCCATAAAGAAAATAAATAAATACGATTGCCTAGCGTAATTTATCAATACCAACATATTAAAGAAACCCTTTGTTAAAATAATACATAAAACTGGCAACAAATATACAATATAAAACCAATATAGTTTTTATATTCTTTTTTTGAAATTGTTAATCAATCGGTCTCATTGAAAATCTTTGGAGTGGCAAAACTTAACGAATTATACCATACGTATTACTGAACCGTGGTGTTTTTTATAATTCAAGAGTTCTAATATTAGGAACTTTGAACTTAGATTCTATTTCGACAAGGAAGATTAAATTAATTTTGAACTATCTGAGAATCTGCTAAAATGTGTAAAAATTCTATAGTCTATCCTATTATTATCTATAAATAATATGTACAAGATATTTTCCTTATCGAATCTGTTTAGTGATCAATAGTCATCATTTCTCGACTCTCTTGGAACATTCTAAATTGTACGTGCAAGTATTGGCATAAATTCAGCCATAATAAACTTACTTGAGTACACATTCGGCAGCGGTAAGTCTGCTAGGAAGCAAACTCGCTTTTTCGCGAGTGGACACTCCATTTTGTGAGTGGGCACTCGGTTTTATTAAACTAAAATCGGAGTGGCCACACGCAAGTCATACGTAGACTCATTGTTGGTGTGCCTACTTTTGGACACCATGGCTGTACACACTCACACGTAAATGATTAAATACAAAAATATAAATACTAAAATCTCTATTATTTAGCCGTTTTCATACAACCTTACGTTTTTTGAATGAAAATTAAACTTGCAAAAGGTATACTAGTGATTTTTTTTGTATTCCTAAACTTTCAAAAGTTATTAAGGATCACATGTTTCAAAATGCCGCCATTTTGAAAATAATTGAAAAACTTTTTGAATTTTTTAATTTAAGTAAGAAAATGGTTTTATTAATATTTATACCAAATTTGAACTCAGTAGGTTAAATAGTTTTAAAAATAACAAATAAATTATATAAAATACAAAATTGCAGCTATACAGGTACCGGAGGTGATTTATAAATTTTAAATATTATATTATGTCTTAGTTTTGACCTACAATCAATACTTAAAAAGATCCTCAAAGAGTTCAGTGACACCCTGTATTTGTTGCAAAACGGTGATTGCCATTTATAAAATAAAAAAAAACCTATTACAATCTCAAAAACGACCTAGATAACAGAACTAATAGTATTGTTTTATAATTTTTACTACTGTTATTTAGAGAATTCCATAAGAGATATTCCCGTATACAAACACATACACAAAAAGGGAATAACATAAAATCTATTTGTGTTTCCATATTATTATGCTTCAAAATCACACTAATTTATAATTAGTATATTTATAAGGGTTAATACATTTATAATAGATTTAAAATTGTCAACCTACTCAGTTTTACACGCTTCACAAACGCGCACCTTATATATATGAATACCACCTAAAAAATTAAAACATTTGTGGTATCGGGGACCCAACCACTAAAATGTTTTAAATATAAAATCTTATATACTCAAGTGGGGCATCACTTTAAAGTTATTTTTCCCCTGAATCCAAATATACCCTCAGATTTTTAAAAAGGGCAAATAATGAGGGGTATATGCCCTCAAAACAAAACAAATAACCTAAGGCCAGAAAATGGGCAATATTAAAATAAAATGCCCAAGAGGGGTATCAAATTAAAGCCATTCTCCTCTTAGATACTAATTTACCATCACATTTTAGAAAACACTGTGTGTAGGGGCTCCAATACTCCAAAAACCAAACTTCATAGTCATACTGGTCAACAATCCTGGCGAGGCAGTAGGCCGATCTTCATCACGAGGCGACATGCCGAGATCCACAAATGTAAAATGTTGCTGTGAGTTCCTTGGTGAGGCCGAAGGCCGAACTCTTCCCCGTGAGGCCATAGGCCGAGTTCCACAAAGGGACCAGTAGCAGAGCGTCTTGGGGAAGCTGTAAGCCAAGCTCTCTTACGAGGCCACAGGCCGAGTTTTACAAAAGAGCTAAAAGCAGAGTTCCCAGGCGAGGCCGCATGCCGAGCTTACTTCACGAGCGTAGCGAGTAAAGGGGTTGGCACGCGAAGCGTGCAGGGGTTTCTCTTAGTCTATATATACTATAAAGCGCGATGTAGTGATTCACTGACTGACACTAAATATTGAGGCATTTCCCGGCGTCCTCTTAAATTGAAGCTCTCGGTATGAAACATCCAGGAAAATTTACAAAAGTTAACTTTTTTTACTCATAATCAAGATGGCGGGCCTTTTTTATCCCAAAACTGCCTCAATGTATTTCTTATAGGGAAATCACAAAAAAATTTGTTTTTATTACCTAACTTGAGAAAAAGCTTTAATAAAATGTTCAAACCTTCACGGTTCTACACGCTTAACAAACACGCACCTTATATATGAATTCCACCTTAAAATCTAAAAGATGTGGGGTATCAGGGGCCCAAAAACTGAAAATGTTGATAATGTAAAGTTGTTTAATACTGATGTTTTCTACTCAAGTGGGGTATCAATTTAAAGCTATTTTCCCCCTGAATCCAAAAATACCATCAGATTTTGAATAGGGCAAATAATAAGGAGAATATGCCCCCAAAACACAAAAAATCCCCTAAAACAGAAAAAAAATTATAGTAATGAAATAAAACACCCAAATATGGTATCAAAGAATAGGTATTTATATCATAAATCAAATGCCATTATATTTTGGAAAAGAGAACGTTTAAGGGCCTTTTCAATCCTGGCGAGTAGTAAGCCGATCTTCCTCACGAGGCGACAATCCGAGATCCACAAAAGGGACTGTAGCAGAGTGGCATGTTGAGGCCGCAGGCCGAGCTTCCCCCCCTCCCCCCCCGAGGCCGTAGGCCGAGTTCCACAAAGATGCATTTAGCAGAGCGTCTTGACGAGGCCGAAGGCTGAGCTCCCCCACGAAGTTGCTGGCCGAGATCAACAAAAGGGCTAAAAGGCAAGGCCGCAGGCCGAGCTTCCTTCACGAGCGTAGCGAGTGATAATGGGGTTGGCACGCAAAGCGTAGTCTAATATATATAAAGCTGCAGGTGTAACTTACTCACTCACTCATGTATAGAAATTCTAACCCACTTCCAGATGAGCTAGAAACTGGAAATTTGGCACATTTGTAGCTTTTACCAAGAAATAAATGGGAAAAATCATGAGAACTAAAAAGTTTTAATTTTTAACCCCCAAGAAAATCAAAATGGCGGACAGGAATTTTGAATTGTGTGCAGAGTTTTACTTACGGCTTCATTGTGGGCAAACCGTTGGTTTTAGAGCAAATCTGACAGCATACTTCAGATTTGTAATTAAATTTCCAAAAATTTCGTTAATACGTAATTTCTTTTGTATTTTGATATTAACTACGCAAAAAATTATTAAATTTATCTTTTCGTTCAAAATATTCATTGTTTTAGGGTTTTAGTATTTTATTGCCGTATTACGATAATTTAAGAACTTAAAACCATACACACTGTTTAAATTTACTAATTTGTTACCAAAACTGCTTTGAAATTTAATTTTTTACTTTATAATAACCTAGAAAAAATGTATAATGGCTGACGTGATTTTGCAGAGTTGGGGTTTTTGTTATACTGAGGCTGTAATATTTACTTTAGATAGCATTTAACGAATTATTTAGATTACAAATTAAATTATGTACAAAAAAGTGTGATTTACATTTTTATGGTACAAACTTAAGTATCCTCACAAAAAGTCGGTAACGAGTTTTGTTGAAAATATATGATTTGTTTGGAAGAGTTCTTTCCATTTAAGCATGATTAAAATAAGCTAGAAAATTAAATCCCTACACACTATTTATCTTCACTTTTCTGTCAAGAAAAATGCTATACAATTAGATTTTGCACTTATTATAAAAAAATTCAAAATGGCTGATAAAAAACCGCTGACTTGTTTGCTCAGTTGAAGGTTTAAATTTATTGACGCTGTTATATTTACTTGATATAGAATCAAACAAAATATTCAAATTAATAATAAAATTCTGTAAAAATGTTCTACATACATTTTTATGATACATACTAAAGTTTCTACACAAAAAGTTGGAAAATTTTAGTTTTGTCAAAAACATATAATTTTTTGAATTAGTTCCTCCCATTTTAATATGATTAAAAAAAGCCATAAACTTAAAACCCTACATAATATTTACCTACATTTTCTGTTACCAAAAATGATATAAAATTTTATTTGGCAATTTCATAACCTAGACAAAATTCCAAATGGCTGACGAGAAAGCGCTTACCTGTATGCACAGTTGAGGTTTTTGTTTTACTGAAGCTGTAATATTCAGTTAAGATAACATAAAATGAAGTATTTATATTGACAAATAAATTGTGTACAAAAAGTTTAATATACGTTTTGTAGTATACAGTTTCCATATAAAAAGTCGGTAAAGCTGAGATTTGTCAAAAACACGTAATTTTATAGAATATTTCCTCCCTTTTAAGTATGAACATATTGGACAACTGATCTATTCCTCAGACTACTATCACGAACTTGCAATATAGAGTTATGTATGTTTGTCAGTGTTAACGATTAACATATTGGACAACTGATCTAGTCTTCAGACTACTATCACGTACTTGCAATATAGAGTTATGTATGTTTGTCAGTGTTAACGATTAACATATTGGACAACTGATCTAGTCTTCAGACTACTATCACGTACTTGCAATATAGAGTTATGTATGTTTGTCAGTGTTAACGATTAACATATTGGACAACTGATCTATTCCTCAGACTACTATCACGTACTTGCAATATAGAGTTATGTATGTTTGTCAGTGTTAACGATTAACATATTGGACAACTGATCTAGTCTTCAGACTACTATCACGTACTTGCAATATAGAGTTATGTATGTTTGTCAGTGTTAACGATTAACATATTGGACAACTGATCTAGTCTTCAGACTACTATCTCGTACTTGCAATATAGAGTTGTGTATGTTTGTCAGTGTTAACGATTAACATATTGGACAACTGATCTAGTCTTCAGACTACTATCTCGTACTTGCAATAGAGTAATGTCATTACATAAATCAAGTCTATGTAATTTATCTGATTTATACTACCACAGTAGTAATGCAACTATTTTTTCATAAGGTAATAGTATTTCAACTTATTGACATTTTGGCACCGGTTACACCAGAATCGGAAGTCTATTAAATAAAATATCGAACGTAAAAGACGCATACTTTTATCAGACTAATTCACTAGCCAGTATTCTCTGTGGACGGACTTTACGGTATCATATTTATATTATTATCACAAAGAAAACAACTATATTTTTATATTTACGGTCCCATACACGATTAACGCTTTGGTACAGGTTAGGCCTAATTCAGACAGGTTTCTGCCCTAAGAACGGTTGACAAAAAGTGCGAAAACCCTGATTGGTTAACGAATGGCGAACCTCGATTGACGGACTCCGAGGCCTCATTAAATTATTATTACAGTACACAGTAAAATAGGTTTATTACAGTAGGCTTATAGTCTATTGCACGATCGACATTTTGGTACCAGTTAGGCGTAAAACGGACGTGAGATAACTGAATAGTCAGTCGGTCAGCAAAGACGTTCCGTGTAGCGGATTGGTTTACGTGGATGGTTTTTGAGGCCTGATAGTACTATTATTGTAATATTTAATGCAATTATATTTTATAACACACTTATAGTCTATTAACTGATTGACATTTTGGTGCTGTTTACACCAGAATAGGACGTCTATTATATAAAATCTCGGACGTCAAAGAATCACACTTGATCAGGCTATATCTCTAGCCGGTATCCTCGGTGGACAGTTGCGGTCTCATAATTATATTATTACCATACTGAAAATGACTGTATTGTTTATATTTACACCCCCATAAACTACTAACTCTTTAATTCGGAATGGTTTCTGCTGTACGACTGTAAGATCGGTCGTCAAAGACAAGTGAATACGTTAACGAATGACGAACCTCAGGAATGCAGCCCTAATTCTTACAAATAAAAATATCCCTCGTCGTCAGAAATCCCTACCGCTTCAGAAAAAAATATAAATACCCGAGTCAGATTTACGTAGAAATAACTAAAATGACTAAAAAATAGCAAAATGCCTTTTTGTTAACTTTATATTTTTTTAAATATTAGACGCAAGTGTATAACTTATATTTCATTAAATTGTAATGAGTGACAACAAACTAAACGTTGTTGACATTTTTATTTCAAAGCATTATTGAAGTTTAACTATAGGTCCAGATTTCAAAATTCTATTATGGTATTACAACCATAATGTTTATATGTGAATATGGTAGAAATATTAGAGCCTTCTTCTTTTTATTTTATGCGTTTAAGAATGTTGTATCGTAAGAAAAACAGTTCTATATTTAAACGACATATCTACACGGAATGAATCGTCTTCTTTTAGAATATAGTTGTGGAGTTCGTTTTATTGATGATATTTAGTAATTTTGGAACTAGCCACTTCGGTATAAAGCGCTGGTTCCTTATAGGTGTGTAATCATGTGAGTTCAGCGCCGCTTTGTGTATCGGCCAGTCCTCCGTGCTTGCAGTGTGACGTCACCGCATCAGAATCCCTCAGTCCTCGCGCTTCTCTCGTATGAGAGTACTGCTCACATATTTCACTTCTAATCATCGCTCATAACATTACGTCAGTTTTTACTAAGTTAATTGTTGAGTTAGTTATTGTGACTCAACAATAATTGTGAGAGTAAAAATTCATGCTAAAAAATGCGTGTTTATGTGAGTGTGAA
This sequence comes from Stictocephala bisonia, assembly GCA_035578905.1. NCBI lineage: Eukaryota > Metazoa > Arthropoda > Insecta > Hemiptera > Membracidae > Stictocephala > Stictocephala bisonia. The sequence goes on from JAQJVL010001102.1 coordinate 166,541, forward strand.
AAAGCAAATAGTTTTCACATTGTCAATAAGTTAAGTGTTCGATGTCGTTAAACACTTACTGGTATTGTTTTATTTACCATAGTAATTTAAACTTTTTGTTCGGCTGCAGGGGGGATTGAGCTCGGAAGTCCTCCCTCTTAAATCCGCCATTGTAGTTTGTTAATAAATAGTTTGTTAGTAAATAAAACAATTGTTATTAAACATGAAAGAAACAAAACATTAGAACCTCGACCTATTATTTTTGGAATAAATACACAGTATGGAAGGACATTGTGAAGTCACCTTTATTACCTGGTCACAATTCTCAGAGGAAGGCAGTTAACTTATTGTTCAATTTCATAGTTAAAGCTGATAAATAATTCTTGTGTTGTGTTTACACTTTGCTATAAAAATCATTTAAGTAAAATCATGTATTTATTTCTAATCTTAAATTTGGTATACAAATAATTGGGAAACAAAATGTATAAATTAGGATTGACACTAGATCAGTCATGCGATTGCGGCGAGTCAATCCAAACAATTTATCACAAAATTGCTGATAGCCCCCTGCGCTCTTTTACGAAGCGACTGGTCAGCAAACACAGAATCAGTGAGGCAGGTCTTAGAAGGCTTGATGGATTGGACTTAGCTTTGTGACATTAGATCACTTTACATTTTATAATCAATTAATATATATATTCATGATTTTAGATATTTATCAAAATATACATCGCAGCTTTATAAACAACCATATTTATCGTATGGTTTGTTGTCAGCTATCATTTGCTGTTTATAAAGTTATATATATATATATATAAATTTATATATATATATACTCTGCTATAAACATCGGTTAAATGAAACCTTGCATACTCTAATCAGAAATGTGGCACACAAACAATCCTTGTGTGGTGTTTACACTTTGCAATAAACATCAATTAAGTGAAACCTTGCATACTCTAATCAGAAATGTGGCACACAAACAATCCTTGTGTGGTGTTTACACTTTGCTATAAACATCAATTAAGTGAAACCTTACATACTCTAATCAGAAATGTGGCACACAATCAATCCTTGTGTGGTGTTTACACTTTGCTATAAACATCAATTAAGTGAAACCATGCATACTCTAATCAGAAATGTGGCACACAAACAATCCTTGTGTGGTGTTTACACTTTGCTATAAACATCAATTAAGTGAAACCTTGCATACTCTAATCAGAAATGTGGCACACAAACAATCCTTGTGTGGTGTTTACACTTTGCAATAAACATCAATTAAGTGAAACCTTGCATACTCTAATCAGAAATGTGGCACACAAACAATCCTTGTGTGGTGTTTACACTTTGCAATAAACATCAATTAAGTAAAACCTTGCATACTCTAATCAGAAATGTGGCACACAAACAATCCTTGTGTGGTGTTTACACTTTGCAATAAACATCAATTAAGTGAAACCTTGCATACTCTAATCAAAAATGTGGCACACAAACAATCCTTGTGTGGTGTTTACACTTTGCAATAAACATCAATTAAGTGAAACCTTGCATACTCTAATCAGAAATGTGGCACACAAACAATCCTTGTGTGGTGTTTACACTTTGCTATAAACATCAATTAAGTGAAACCTTACATACTCTAATCGGAAATGTGGCACACAATCAATCCTTGTGTGGTGTTTACACTTTGCTATAAACATCAATTAAGTGAAACCATGCATACTCTAATCAGAAATGTGGCACACAAACAATCCTTGTGTGGTGTTTACACTTTGCTATAAACATCAATTAAGTGAAACCTTGCATACTCTAATCAGAAATGTGGCACACAAACAATCCTTGTGTGGTGTTTACACTTTGCAATAAACATCAATTAAGTGAAACCTTGCATACTCTAATCAGAAATGTGGCACACAAACAATACTTGTGTGGTGTTTACACTTTGCAATAAACATCAATTAAGTGAATCCTTGCATACTCTAATCAGAAATGTGGCACACAAACAATCCTTGTGTGGTGTTTACACTTTGCAATAAACATCAATTAAGTGAAACCTTGCATACTCTAATCAAAAATGTGGCACACAAACAATCCTTGTGTGGTGTTTACACTTTGCTATAAACATCAATTAAGTGAAACCTTACATACTCTAATCAGAAATGTGGCACACAATCAATCCTTGTGTGGTGTTTACACTTTGCTAAAAAACATCAATTAAGTGAAACCTTACATACTCTAATCAGAAATGTGGCACACAATCAATCCTTGTGTGGTGTTTACACTTTGCTACAAACATCAATTAAGTGAAACCATGCATACTCTAATCAGAAATGTGGCACACAAACAATCCTTGTGTGGTGTTTACACTTTGCAATAAACATCAGTTAAGTGAAACCTTGCATACTCTAATCAGAAATGTGGCACACAAACAATCCTTGTGTGGTGTTTACACTTTGCAATAAACATAAGTTAAGTGAAACCTTACATACTCTAATCAGAAATGTGGCACACAAACAATCCTTGTGTGGTGTTTACACTTTGCAATAAACATCAATTAAGTGAAACCTTGCATACTCTAATTAGAAATGTGGCACACAATCAATCCTTGTGTGGTGTTTACACTTTGCTATAAACATCAATTAAGTGAAACCATGCATACTCTAATCAGAAATGTGGCATACAAACAATCCTTGTGTGGTGTTTACACTTTGCAATAAACATCAGTTAAGTGAAACCTTGCATACTCTAATCAGAAATGTGGCACACAAACAATCCTTGTGTGGTGTTTACACTTTGCAATAAACATCAATTAAGTGAAACCTTACATACTCTAATCAGAAATGTGGCACACAAACAATCCTTGTGTGGTGTTTACACTTTGCAATAAACATCAGTTAAGTGAAACCTTGCATACTCTAATTAGAAATGTGGCACACAATCAATCCTTGTGTGGTGTTTACACTTTGCTATAAACATCAATTAAGTGAAACCATGCATACTCTAATCAGAAATGTGGCACACAAACAATCCTTGTGTGGTGTTTACACTTTGCTATAAACATCAGTTAAGTGAAACCTTCCATACACTAATCAGAAATGTGGCACACAAACAATCCTTGTGTGGTGTTTACACTTTGCAATAAACATCAGTTAAGTGAAACCTTGCATACTCTAATCAGAAATGTGGCACACAAACAATCCTTATGTGGTGTTTACACTTTGCAATAAACATCAATTAAGTGAAACCTTACATAATCTAATCAGAAATGTGGCACACAAACAATCCTTGTGTGGTGTTTACACTTTGCAATAAACATCAGTTAAGTGAAACCTTGCATACTCTAATCAGAAATGTGGCACACAAACAATCCTTGTGTGGTGTTTACACTTTGCAATAAACATCAGTTAAGTGAAACCTTGCATACTCTAATTAGAAATGTGGCACACAATCAATCCTTGTGTGGTGTTTACACTTTGCTATAAACATCAATTAAGTGAAACCATGCATACTCTAATCAGAAATGTGGCACACATACAATCCTTGTGTGGTGTTTACACTTTGCAATAAACATCAGTTAAGTGAAACCTTGCATACTCTAATCAGAAATGTGGCACACAAACAATCCTTGTGTGGTGTTTACACTTTGCAATAAACGTCAATTAAGTGAAACCCCTGATGATTTTAATAGTTATTTTGCAAGCGTTGGCAAGCAAAAACAAGCTATGATTAGGGAGCTATTGTTACGTTCGGCAATGGACATTAGCTGTCCACATACTCTCCACCTCAACCCCACAGACCCGCATGATATTTATAAAATTATTATGAACCTAAGAAATTCAAATTCTGCCGTTTATGATGGATTCACCCATAGGGTTATCCGCCATTGCGCTAGTTTCATTTGTGAGCCTCTTTCAGAAATAATAAATTCTTCATTATCGGAAGGTATATTTCCACATGACTTAAAATGGCTATTATCCGACCAATTTATACAGTATTTCAAAATTACCGGAAACTGGCGCCCTATAGCAAATGTTTCAACCTTCTCCAAAATTTATGAGCATGTTTACGCTCGTAGACTTATTGATTTCCTATTCAAATACAACTTATTGTGTAGTGAACAATTTGGCTTTATTAGAGGCAAAAATACAACTGATGCGTTGATAGATTTCGTTTCGGTGGCTGTAAATGCTCTAGACGATAAGTACAAATCAATAAGAGTTTTCCTTGATTTGCAAAAAGCATTTGACTGTTTAGATCACAATATCCTGTTTGATAGACTGTTCACTTTGGGTTTGCGAGGAGTGCCTTTAGACTGGATTATGTCATTTTTGCAAAATAGGACGCAAATCGTGGAAGTAAATAACATAAAATCTAAAAGTATTGATTTAAATTGCGTCATTCCTCAAGGTACGATACTAGGTCCGATAATTTTTACGTTGTATACAAATAGTATAACGACTGTTTTCCCTGACCTTAAGATGACAATGTATGCGGATGATATTGCAATAGTTAAAAAAAATAAATATATTGAAAACTTGGAAATTGACAGTTTCCTAAAGTTAACAAATCTGTATGAGTACCTGAATAGCAATAATTTGCACGTTAATCTTAATAAAACAAATTGTATATATTTTTCAAATAAGAAAACACTTGAGATGGACCCTTTAATAATCTTGAATAATTTTGAGCTACCGTTTGTAAGTGAATTTAAATATCTAGGACTGATTTTAGATAAGAATTTCTCGTGGCATCCACATATAGATTTGATATGTTCTAAGTTGTCATCCCAATTATTCCTTCTCACTAGGTATGGAAAATTGAAGAATATCTTTCTCATGAGGCTTATATATTTCTCTCTCATAGAATCTAGGCTTAATTATGGCATCCTCCTTTGGGGTTCAGCATCCAATTCTTTGCTTTTAAGAGTATTTCGGTTACAGAAAAGAGCAATCCGTATAATGGCTGGATTAAATAAACGTGAATCTTGCCGGGAATTTTTCAAATCGTTTCAAATTTTACCCTTGCAGTCCCTCTACATATATGAAATGTTAATATTCTATACATTTAAATTCGGTATTTTTCAAGTAGGAGCAGATGTGCATACTCATAATACGCGGCAACGACATCAATCAGCACAGACCAGCACAGCATCGGCTTCAAATTGCGTCTTACCTACCTCAAAATATTGGACCAAAATTGTTTAATAAATTGCCAAATTTTATTAAACTCGAAGAAAGCCCCAGAAAATTTAAAGCTTTCCTAAAGAAATACTTAGTTCAAGGAACCTTTAACTCGGTGGAGGAGTATTTGTCAGGTGACTGATTTTGCTTTTATTAATAATAACGCTAATGTAGTACATATTGTGATTATATTAGTCAGTTAAAATGAATTAACATGCACTATCAACATATATATGACGATTACATAATTATTATAATTATATGACTTTTGTAATACAATTTTTAAATTGTCAAACTACAAATAAATGATTTTGATTTTGAAACCTTGCATACTCTAATCAGAAATGTGGCACACAAACAATCCTTGTGTGGTGTTTACACTTTGCAATAAACATCAATTAAGCTTGCATACTCTAATCAGAAACATCAATTAACCTTGCATACTCTAATCAGAAATGTGGCACACAAACAATCCTTGTGTGGTGTTTACACTTTGCAATAAACATCAGTTAAGTGAAACCTTGCATACTCTAATAATAAGTTTAGCACAAACAATCACTCTGCTGCGCTTGCACTTTGGACTCGACATTTACTTACGTCATAGCTTTCAGAAAGTTGAACGGCTTTGGAAACTATTAAATGTAAGAATGCGTCAGATCGCAGCAAGCTGCAAGGCAGTAAACGGGCCACTTGCATTCGTTTTATGTCATCGTAAGTTTGATCAGTTTTACGGCCGTCTTGGCTGGGTCGTTAAACAGGGTTTGTTCGCTTGGCTCACCTCGTCTGCAGATATGTCGCCTTGTTGAGGGGCGCTTTACGACGTTGGCTGTGGTAAGACGTGAGACAGTCAACACTACTGAAAGTGTTTTTGTTCAATGACAATATTTTTATAATATTTTTTTAATTGTGTTGTTTCTAATATTTGTTATGTTTTACTTTTAGTTTTGAATAATCAGAAAAGTTACGTAATCCATATTAGTTGAGTTAATAACAAACTTTAATAACAACGTTTTAATTCTGACAGCCTATTTATTGTATAGTATATATAAATCAGGAGGAGGCGTGGCTACCACAACATATGTTAAACACAAGTTACCATACGTTAAAATGACCTAACAACAAAGACCATCTTCCGAACATCACATTCTGGTCATACACATATTTCAATGTACAAATTTTTTCCATACCATTCTGTGACCTTCGCCACGCACCTCCAATATTTGGGAACAGTTCACAATACCCAGGTTTCTGTTAGCTCAGCTGTACGTACAGTCAAGGAATGAAACAGCCTGCTTGCCCTGCTATACTATAATAAGAAGACATTTGATCGAGTTGTCGGACAGTCCAGGTCGGATCGAGCGCACGAAGACGGATAGCCGAGGTTTGTACATCGATGTATACTAAGTACAGTAGAAAGTTGTATATATCGATCCCAGGTGTTGATCTCGCGGCCGATCGATCTACAGTCTTTCCTGAAAACATACCTATAAGTATAACTGTATGAGCTAGTATTGTGATCACAGTACATTATATACCTATAAGTATAACTGTATGAGCTAGTATTGTGATCACAGTACATTATATACCTATAAGTATAACTGTATGAGCTAGTATTGTACATTATAAAGGATGTTTATGTTAATTTTTAGGATTAAGTGAATATTCACTATCATTTGGCCTCAACTGTTTAAATGTTAATAATTACAGCTTCCATTGAGAATATAGGAGATATAACTGTATGAGCTAGTATTGTGATCACAGTACATTATATACCTATAAGTATAACTGTATGAGCTAGTATTGTGATCACAGTACATTATAAAGGATGTTTATGTTAATTTTTAGGATTAAGTGAATATTCACTATCATTTGGCCTCAACTGTTTAAATGTTGATAATTACAGCTTCCATTGAGAATATAGGAGATATAACTGTATGAGCTAGTATTGTGATCACAGTACATTATAAAGGATGTTTATGTTAATTTTTAGGATTAAGTGAATAAAAAACTAGTGAATATTCACTATCATTTGGCCTCAACTGTTTAAATGTTGATAATTACAGCTTCCATTGAGAATATAGGAGATATAACTGTATGAGCTAGTATTGTGATCACAGTACATTATAAAGGATGTTTATGTTAATTTTTAGGATTAAGTGAATAAAAAACTAGTGAATATTCACTATCATTTGGCCTCAACTGTTTAAATGTTGATAATTACAGCTTCCATTGAGAATATAGGAGATATAACTGTATGAGCTAGTATTGTGATCACAGTACATTATAAAGGATGTTTATGTTAATTTTTAGGATTAAGTGAATAAAAAACTAGTGAATATTCACTATCATTTGGCCTCAACTGTTTAAATGTTGATAATTACAGCTTCCATTGAGAATATAGGAGATATAACTGTATGAGCTAGTATTGTGATCACAGTACATTATAAAGGATGTTTATGTTAATTTTTAGGATTAAGTGAATAAAAAACTAGTGAATATTCACTATCATTTGGCCTCAACTGTTTAAATGTTGATAATTACAGCTTCCATTGAGAATATAGGAGATATAACTGTATGAGCTAGTATTGTGATCACAGTACATTATAAAGGATGTTTATGTTAATTTTTAGGATTAAGTGAATAAAAAACTAGTGAATATTCACTATCATTTGGCCTCAACTGTTTAAATGTTGATAATTACAGCTTCCATTGAGAATATAGGAGATATAACTGTATGAGCTAGTATTGTGATCACAGTACATTATAAAGGATGTTTATGTTAATTTTTAGGATTAAGTGAATAAAAAACTAGTGAATATTCACTATCATTTGGCCTCAACTGTTTAAATGTTGATAATTACAGCTTCCATTGAGAATATAGGAGATATAACTGTATGAGCTAGTATTGTGATCACAGTACATTATAAAGGATGTTTATGTTAATTTTTAGGATTAAGTGAATAAAAAACTAGTGAATATTCACTATCATTTGGCCTCAACTGTTTAAATGTTGATAATTACAGCTTCCATTGAGAATATAGGAGATATAACTGTATGAGCTAGTATTGTGATCACAGTACATTATAAAGGATGTTTATGTTAATTTTTAGGATTAAGTGAATAAAAAACTAGTGAATATTCACTATCATTTGGCCTCAACTGTTTAAATGTTGATAATTACAGCTTCCATTGAGAATATAGGAGATATAACTGTATGAGCTAGTATTGTGATCACAGTACATTATAAAGGATGTTTATGTTAATTTTTAGGATTAAGTGAATAAAAAACTAGTGAATATTCACTATCATTTGGCCTCAACTGTTTAAATGTTGATAATTACAGCTTCCATTGAGAATATAGGAGATATAACTGTATGAGCTAGTATTGTGATCACAGTACATTATAAAGGATGTTTATGTTAATTTTTAGGATTAAGTGAATAAAAAACTAGTGAATATTCACTATCATTTGGCCTCAACTGTTTAAATGTTGATAATTACAGCTTCCATTGAGAATATAGGAGATATAACTGTATTAGTGGATATTCACTATCATTTGGCCTCAACTGTTTAAATGTTGATAATTACAGCGTCCATTGAGAATATAGGAGATATAACTGTATTAGTGGATATTCACTATCATTTGGCCTCAACTGTTTAAATGTTGATAATTACAGCGTCCATTGAGAATATAGGAGATATAACTGTATTAGTGGATATTCACTATCATTTGGCCTCAACTGTTTAAATGTTAATAATTACAGCGTCCATTGAGAATATAGGAGATATAACTGTATTAGTGGAATTAATTAATTTGTAGAAATTCATCTTTAAAATAATAGACTAAAATTAAAAAAAGTTTAAAAAAAGATCAATTTGATAAATAATTGGTGGAATTGATCTCATTTATATATTAGTAATTATGAATGTGTATAGAATCAATTGTATTTGGCAATTTATTAGAACAACTTGATTTAAAAAGTTGAAAATAAATAGCACTACGATCGCATTAAAATAGTACTAATTGATTTACTTCAGCTTAATCGTGTTTTTTATTCCAAGTATAAACATGATAAATCTGTTGAAATATAACTTTTAATGAAAGTACCTACCACCTCCTCCCCCACAGGTCACTACCTACATCTCAATACGTCAATCATTAAACTTAACCTTTATCTAACTAACATAACCTTAACCTCAAGGTCGTATATTATTGGAAATTGAGAACCCCATCAGTAATGAGACCAAGGATAATCAGTCCTATTGGCTTAGACTTGTGTAAAAAATAATTATTTTTGTCAGTTTTTAAATTCATCAATGGCAAATAGAACAATAGAATTAAATTAGGTCTATGATAAAGCAACAGTATGCTGTATTGTAAAATGCATTATGTCATAATTGCGTAGTCAAAATAGGTGAATTTAACCCTATTAGCAACTGTCTCAGTGGACCCTTGCTTTATTTTAATGTTCTATTCCGATTTGCATCATTAATATCAATATTCTATTTGCACCTGTATATGTTTAACCCTATTAGCAACTGTCTCTGTGAAAGCATGTTTTTTTTATTTTAATATTTCATTCTAATTTGCATCATTAATATTAATATTCTATTTGCACCTGTATATGTTTAAACCTATTAGCAACTGTCACAGTGAAAGCGTACTTTATTTTAATGTTTCATTCTAGTTTGCATCATTAAATACAACTGCAGTATAAACAAACAAAGGTGTTGACTCCTTATATACCCAAGATAGAGAGATACACTACACTCACCAAAGTCGGTATTCAGTGTTATTGTTATTGTCATTGTTATTGTTGAGATTATGGTCGGATGGTACTACCAATGATGTTAATATAATTGTTAACGTTTGGTGTATCAGCATCATTAGAATGTTCCATAATACTTTAAAAATCCAATGTAATTATAACATTAATAATAATATTGTATATAATTCCAAGTACAAAACCTATTCTCGGACTACATTGCATCGACTTGTTTAGTTCGCCTTGGTGACCAGAACTGTTGGTGTGAAATGTCCAATAACAAGTTTATCCATTCCCACACTCCTCCCACACTGCACACTCTCTCCTTAGTTACAATACTGGCCTTCCCTCGTCCAACTCTTCCTTATTGACCCAGCTTTAACAAGACCTTTAACTTTACTCTTGTTTCTCATTTCATCGGGACATACAAAATCCCAAGTTTAAGAAATACGTTGTGAACTGTGAACATTTTAAGTTCATTGTTTGCTACTTTGGTAATTATGAACAATTACTTATTAATTTAAACTTTTCACATTTAGTCACATTTAATTGATAGCTATCATGAGGGACCAGACCAATAAAAACATAATAAGTATGACATTCCATAAGATATGTACATGAAAAATCACATTTGACTAGATTTTGAGTATGCATGATTAATCTTAGGTAAAATGTATAGATTAAATCTGAATCACGCATAAATAATACTGTTATTAATAGTGTAAATTCTTAAATTGGACGACTTCCCGGAATTTACTTAATAAATTTTGGCTATGTTATTTTTTGTCATTATTGATATTATGCAAATAGTCCTGTTTTGACTTTGCTGGGAGATTCAAAGTTTTGACCCTTATAATCGTTGAAATGTATAATCCCCACATGCACTAATAGTGCTAGGGTTGTCATATGTCCGTATTTTGTATGGACAGTTTGTATTTTACATTCAATGTCCGTGTCCGTACCGTACAAAGAAAAACCGAATAGATGTTTGTATTTTTCGTTCTTATAATATTAAAAATATATTTTAAGTATTTAGTATTGTAAAAAGGCCAAGTATTGACTAGTAATGACTCACATACTTTACACTATTACACTACCACAACCATCCCTCCTCCTCAGGTTCAAGCAAAATAACTATGAGGTTTTTGAAAGGAAGATGCTCCTTATTTATCACGTACTTCGGCACCAGTTGAATGTTTTTTTTTTTCATTTATGAAATTAGTCTAGATACCCGATCGGAACAGACTGTCGAGTAGTACAGAAGAACAAAGTGGTACAGAAGGCTGTTCTGATCATAAAAGTTAACCGTGAAATGTCACGTACTGAATTTTTAAAACAATATGTGCTATATATGAACTCCTGTGTTAGTGGATAGAACTAATCATACATTCCTCAGACCACACAAGCACCTTGACTACATTGCACTAGTGCTATATGTGAACTCCTGTGTTAGTGGAGAGAACTAATCATACATTCCTCAGACCACACAAGCACCTTGACTACATTGCACTAGTGCTATATGTGAACTCCTGTGTTAGTGGAGAGAACTAATCATACATTCCTCAGACCACACAAGCACCTTGACTACATTGCACTAGTGCTATATGTGAACTCCTGTGTTAGTGGATAGAACTAATCATACATTCCTCAGACCACACAAGCACCCTGACTACATTGCACTACTATCCGTAACAAAACTTTGGAGACTCGAGTTTGGATGACTATAACAACGAAACTAATAAAGCTAAGATGATGGGACTAGTACCAAAATTTTCACAATTTCATTGTGCGTTTATTGATGTAAATTAAAAATTTTTCATGCAACATTTGCATATTTTTAATGCGTGCCGAACAAAAAAAATACACGATTTTACACGCCTTTCAACCAAATCTCGACTTTAAAAAATCGCTGAATAAAAACCCGTGCATCAATCGTTTTGAAACTTTAATACGTGATTGATTATAGTGTTGATAACGTAATACTAAAATATAAAAATTGTTCGTGCATTAGAAAAAAAGTTGTTGTAGATTTTGTACAACAACTTTTTCTCAGCAATGACTGATCGGAATAATTTCAACTTTATACTGTTATACAAAGCTAATTTTACATATTCAACTACAAATTGTGATAATCATTTATAGTCCATCATGTATTTTGTAGCGATTTTTATTTGATAGCGTAGCGATGTGCACTCAGCCGTGAGTAACAAGCTCGGCGGGATTGCGACGTTGCCGAGTCGCTGCCAGTCCTGCCGTCATCCTGGCTCGTACAAGAGAAGCTCTCAAGCTTGCGTTAATTTTCCAAATCGCCAGTGGAGAAACAATACCGCCTATCAGAAAAATCGAAAATTTTACAGGAGAGACGAAAAACTGTTTAGTTTTTACAGAAGATAACCATACACATACAAATAAATGCTCTGTGTTTTAACAGTAATATTTTTGATATTTTTAATCGCCTATGATATATATTCATACATATGTTTTGGTCAAACATTAAAGTCAAATTAATTGTTAAAATAGTTAATGTAGGCGGTATTGTTTCTTCTCTGACTGTACTTATTTTGTTAATTTTTATACCATTTCCCATCACTTTTTCTCATGAGGGCTTTGGACCTTCAATGGCAAGTTTAAAAAAGGTTTTCTCGCTCCGAAAACATTTCTCTGGGAGGCATGGCACGATGTTTACTCGATAGTAGCTCACAACGAATGGACAAAATAAGTGTCACCATGTCCTTATGTAGAGGTATATGAGTCATGGGGGTTACACACAAACAACAGTCATAGTTTCAAGACATTCTTTTACTGCGGAGGGTAGAGGGTGGTGGACATACCGCTGAGACTCACCGTGTTCCGACAGTTCGACCGGGCAACCCCGCATTCCGGACGAATACCGGCGGACCAGGCGCATCGGTGGGGTCGGTTACTCACGGCTGAGTGCACATCGCTACGCTATCAAATAAAAATCGCTACAAAATACATGATGGACTATAAACGATTATCACAATTTGTAGTTGAATATGTAAAATTAGCTTTGTATAACAGTGTAAAGTTGAACTTATTCCGATCAGTCATTGCTGAGAAAAAGTTGTTGTACAAAATCTACAACAACTTTTTTTCTAATGCACGAACAATTTTTATATTTTAGTATTACGTTATCAACACTATAACCAATCAAGTATTAAAGTTTCAAAACGATTCATGCACGGGTTTTTATTCAGCGATTTTTTAAAGCCGAGATTTGGTTGAAAGGCGTGTAAAATCGTGTATTCTTTTTGTTCGGCACGCATTAAAAATATGCAAATGTTGCATGAAAAATTTTTAATTTACATCAATAAACGCACAATGAAATTGTGAAAATTTTTGTACAAGTCCCATCACCATAGCTTTATTAGTTTCGTTGTTATAGTCATCCAAACTCGAGTCTCCAAAGTTTTGTTACGGATAGTAGTGCTGTATGTGAACTCCTGTGTTAGTGGAGAGAACTAATCATACATTCCTCAGACCACACAAGCACCTTGACTACATTGCACTAGTGCTATATGTGAACTCCTGTGTTAGTGGAGAGAACTAATCATACATTCCTCAGACCTCACAAGCACTCTGACTACATTGCACTAGTGCTATATATGAACTCCTGTGTTAGTGGAGAGAACTAATCATACATTCCTCAGACCACACAAGCACTCTGACTACGTTGCATTAGTGCTATATATGAACTCTTGTGTTAGTGGAGAGAACTAATCACACATTCCTCAGACCTCACAAGCACTCTGACTACGTTGCATTAGTGCTATATATGAACTCTTGTGTTAGTGGAGACAACTAATCACACATTCCTCAGACCTCACAAGCACTCTGACTACGTTGCATTAGTGCTATATATGAACTCTTGTGTTAGTGGAGAGAACTAATCACACATTCCTCAGACCTCACAAGCACTCTGACTACGTTGCATTAGTGCTATATATGAACTCTTGTGTTAGTGGAGACAACTAATCACACATTCCTCAGACCTCACAAGCACTCTGACTACATTGTACTAGTGCTATATATGAACTCCATACTTTACTACTGAAAATCTCAAAATCAAATGATTTTTCGGTAATTTTGAGTTTAAGTTGACAAGGTAATATACATAAGTTGTAACTGAGTGTATTACCTATAACGTTTGTGCCAAGAGACTTTGATAGGACATCAAATTTCCTCGGAAATAAAATAATTGTTCTACCCCCTTTCAGGCCTCCACACAAATGTAATTAAACTTTGCAGTTGTAGACATGTCTTTATACCAAACATTTAGATATATTTAACTCGTGTTTTGCATAGCCAGAGAATGGCCTACGAAGAAAGTCTTAAAAATTTGAAATGTATGCGTACTTCGAGTTATACCTCAATTTAAAAGTTCTTGTTCTACAATACTAAAAACAGTAGCCTACAAGTAAACGTCACACAACACAAATTTATTACAATATAAGCTCAAAATACACAAATATATTACAATACAAGTACAAAATGCACAAATATTATGGTACTTTTATTATGCATTTTGTACTTGTATTGTAATATATTTGTGCATTTGGAACTTATATTGTAATAAATTTGTGTTGTGTGACCTTTACTCATACTGTATATGTACCAACACGTAGTATTCTAATTAAAAAGCTATTTAATACTAAAAAGCAAACCTGATGTCAAAAGGACGATCCACTCAGAAAATACAGCCTCTCAAAGAATGTAATGTCATATAACTAATACTTCTTAGTTATAGAGCTATTTATTTATTCCTTTATTTATTTATAAACAATTATTGTTTTGAAATAGTTATCACAGAATTCTTAATTCATTATAATAAAATGTACCCATCATAAAAAATATATATATATATATATATATCTTAGGAATACAATGGAGTGAAGTAATTATATTGAAAAAGAAATAACTTCCCTCAATGAACGTGTGTATTTCATTTAACAATAAATTGAAAACTCTGATCAATATTATTTTATCGCAAGTGTTCAAAATGTCCACCGAATTTTTGTTGACGTGTTCTAATAAAGGGTGAAGAATACATTTCTAGCATTAGTTTTCATCAGTTATTTTCAAAACTTACTGTTCAATCCAAGCTTGTAGTTCATGTAAATCTGTAGGTCTACATGTATAAACGTTCATCTATCTATGTGGGAATGGTACATCAAAATAATCTAGTACATTTATCTGAAAATGACTCTGGACACCTGTTGTTGATACAATAAATTGTTGAACTCAATTAGCTGGTTTTGACATATTTGTAGTATTGCAGGTATTATTTTGTTTTGTAAAAGTTGCAAGTAACGAGGCCCATTTAAAGTACCTTCCATTGGGAATGGCCCAATTATGTTGTTCCCAACATTCCGGCACAAACAATGACTTTTTGTGGCCACTGAGTGTGCTGATCACTTATCCAATGTGGATTCTCATTCGTTTTTATTGATCAGCCAACACCTAACGTTTTGTTTATTTACTAAACTCAGCTTCCACGAAGAGCTCGTAAAAATGATACGAGAAAAATGTAGAATAAAATCTATTATCAGTGACACATCATAAGTTCACAAAATTATGATCATCGAACATTATCATCATCAATCGACTCATGAACTAGTTACACTTTATAGGGTGTAATTTTTCCAGCTTCAATATTCTACCAAAAGATCTTCGACTTGTCTACGTCTAATGACAGTGATAGAACAGTGAGGATATTCATAAAGTGATATTAAAACATTTAATGAGTTTTCTTCTTTAATGAGCAGTCTTTGGTCTTCCACTACGAGGTTTGTCTAAACCATTTTCTGTTTCGCTGGACAGGAAAAATACTAAAAAACAGCTTTAGCATTTTACACAATTGATTGCTGTAAACGTTTCCTATCAGGATACAGCTTATTGAAAATATCATATTCTTCTTGTTGGGTTCGATTTTTGTCTCCATACCCAGAAATAATCAAAACCTCAAAACGATGTCACGTTGTAAACGTTGGCATTGTCATTCAAGTTCAAGAATAAAATAAACACTTATTAAGTTCTTAAGTAGGCAGTCTTAGACATTAGTAACTGAGCAATTTCGTAACAATAGCAACTGATAAAGTTATTTGGGGATTTCTAAGAACATTTGGAATGTCCATTTTCACCAACATACAGTAAGTGGTACACAAAGAGGCTTTTTGAGTTGGTTGTTGATTGTTTACAATCGAAATGAAAGCCACATTATAAAAATAGCTATATTATTTTTTTAATGAATGAAATTATTAAAACCCTTTTGACAGTATGTATACTCTAAAAATAGTTTTTAAAGAAAATTATTCAAATAATTTTTAAATTTTTTTGTAAAAATGAATTAATTGATCATATTCCGTCAACTAAATTATAGCCTTACGCAGCAATAGACAATAACTGTCTCATCTTTATCTCAATAAGTAATAGTGTTATTACATTAAAATCTTTGTGTGGCTGTATTTGCCAACTGGGTCACCCTTTGACATCAGTTATGCACTTTTGTACTGTACGAATAAAGACCTTTAAAATGAGGTACGTTTACATTTAAAATCTTAGGACTTCCTTCGTGGGCCATCCCCTCGCTATGCGAAAACGAGTAAAATATGTCTACGTATTAACAATAATAGGGACATGTACATAACTATAAAGTTTCATTACATTTTCCGATAGTTTTAAAATTAATAAATATATTCCAGTCCTTTGTACACACACACATATATATATATATATATATATATATATATATATATATATGAATATACATTTCCAATTTGAAGCTCTACAATGTTTATACTAATGTTTTACTTCTATCTGCTGCTTCATGCACCTCATTATAAAATTTAAAATCACTGTTACACAAAATATTAAATGAACATTTGTATGAATTGTTCTACGATAATTATTGTTAGTACTTTAATGACGCAATATGAATTTTAATCTGTATGAAACAGTTTCATCATACCCCACACGTGACGAAGTTTGTTATCTCTCGATAATTATTATATAGAGTAATTGATATCACGTTGGTAACACTGTGGCTCGGTGCATAACCGGTAGTGACCTTCGCCTTGACCTAGACACGCGCTGAGAACTCATTTGTTTTTTAGATGATAGGGAATACTTTAAACTTCCACAGGTCATTAAAGACATCTACATGTGCAAAATGCCGTTATCCCTAGTTTGATAAACCACCATTAAACCTTGTGTTGACTCGCTGACAAATGTGTTGTGGAGGAAAAGGGAGGATTTTTGACTTGAGAACTTTGTTGGAAGTAGCTAGAAGGTAACGGATAGAAGGTTTTCGAAGCTACTAAGTGAGCAGACTGCCTTCTCGTGTTTATTTTTTTTCTTTTCTTATTTTTCATATGACAAATAAAAAGGCGTGGTGTATTCGAAATGTTATTAAACGTAAAACTGAAACTAATAGCATTTCTTTACGAAATCATTCGTTTTCAAAATCATATGACTTTTAGACGACTGTGTTAAATTTTAAAGTACTAGAAAAGTATAGTTTTGAGGAGTTTTTCTTTTTTTTCTATTTCTTTTGATCGATTGAGTAACATTACATTACCTCCAAGTGAGGTAACTTTACATTATCTCCAAGTGAGGTAACATTACATTATCTCCAAGTGAGGTAACATTACATTATCTCCAAGTGAGGTAACTTACATTATCTCCAAGTGTGGTAACATTACATTATCTCTAAGTGAGGTAACATTACATTATCTCCAAGTGAGGTAACATTACATTATCTCCAAGTGAGGTAACTTACATTATCTCCAAGTGAGGTAACATTACATTATCTCCAAGTGAGGTAACTTACATTATCTCCAAGTGAGGTAACATTACAACACCTCCAAATGAGGTAACATTACATTATCTCCAAGTGAGGTAACTTACATTATCTCCAAGTGAGGTAACATTACATTATCTACAAGTGAGGTAACTTACATTATCTCCAAGTGAGGTAACACTACATTATCTCCAAGTGAGGTAACTTACATTATCTCCAAGTGAGGTAACTTACATTATCTCCAAGTGAGGTAACTTACACTATCTCCAAGTGAGGTAACATTACATTATCACCAAGTGAGGTAACATTACATTACCTCCAAGTGAGGTAACTTACATTACCTCCAAGTGAGGTAACATTACATTATCTCTAAGTGAGGTAACTTACATTATCTCCAAGTGAGATAACATTACATTATCCCCCAATGAGGTAACATCACATTATTTCCAAGTGAAGTAACATTACATTATCTCCAAGTGAGGTAACATTAAATTATCTCCCAATGAGGTAACATTACATTATTTACAAGTGAAGTAACATTACATTATCTCCAAGTGAGGTAACATTACATTATCTACAAGTGAGTTAACTTACATTATCTCCAAGTGAAGTAACATTACATTATCTCCAAGTGAGGTAACTTACATTATCTCCAAGTGAGGTAACTTACACTATCTCCAAGTGAGGTAACATTACATTATCACCAAGTAAGGTAACATTACATTACCTCCAAGTGAGGTAACTTACATTACCTCCAAGTGAGGTAACTTTACATTATCTCTAAGTGAGGTAACTTACATTATCTCCAAGTGAGGTAACATTACATTATCACCAAGTAAGGTAACATTACATTATCACCAAGTAAGGTAACATTACATTACCTCCAAGTGAGGTAACTTACATTATCTCCAAGTGAGGTAACTTACATTATCACCAAGTAAGGTAACATTACATTACCTCCAAGTGAGGTAACTTACATTACCTCCAAGTGAGGTAACATTACATTATCCCCCAATGAGGTAACATCACATTATTTCCAAGTGAAGTAACATTACATTATCTCCAAGTGAGGTAACATTACATTATCTCCCAATGAGGTAACATTACATTATTTACAAGTGAAGTAACATTACATTATCTCCAAGTGAGGTAACATTACATTATCTACAAGTGAGGTAACTTACATTATCTCCAAGTGAAGTACCACTACATTATCTCCAAGTGAGGTAACTTACATTATCTCCAAGTAAGGTAACATTACATTATCTCCAAGTGAGGTAACTTACATTATCTCCAAGTGAGGTAACATTAAAATATCTCCAAGTGAGGTAACATTCAATTTTAAGCTATGTAATATTAAGATGATTCAATAATTGTTTTTCTTAAGTTATATCATTTAAAATTTTACATTTTACATTAAGATTTTAAAACATGTTGGTGGTAATAAAATTGGGGAAAACTATTTGCATCAACAAAATTTATCAAACCATAATTAGATAAACGTGATTTTGTTGTAGCCAAAGAACTTGTTATCTAGTAGAGAAATAGTTCCAGGAAGTCAAAACTATCTTAAACTTAATAGTTTGTGTACTTTATTAAATCTTATTTAAACTTATGTGTTGCGTGTCATGATTGAGTAAAACGAACTACGAAATATGTATGATTTTTTATTTTGTGGATGGGAAATGTTGGTCAACTGCAAATTAGCGACAGGATATTATTGGTTATCGTCTGCATAACTTTCTCATAGGCATTGTACAGTACATTAAATACCTCACTAGCTTTTTTTTATTAAAGACCACACAGTAATTTTTATTCTCATTTAAATATGGAGTATTATCAAGGGGGAGCAGTATTTTACTAACGATTATTTTAAAGATACTAAAAAAGCCATTAGAATCATGCTTGGAGTTAAAAAAAACAGAATCTTATAGACCTCTTTTTAATAATTTATCCTTGTTAACAGTGATGTGTTTATATATTAGAGCTAGTAATTATTTACTAGTAATATTACATAGTAATAAACATTTTTTAAGAAAAGAACAAACTAAAAATTTCTACTATACTAGGAACAAACAACAATAAAATTTCTCTCTAATAGACTAAAATTATTTGAAAAAACCCAACAGTAACAAAAAACCCAATATTCTCATAAACAAATGTTATTATTTTATGGAAGAATATTTTAAAGACATGTTAGAATAGATAAGGTAGTTAAAGTTATTTTATAGATGAATTTGACAATTTGCCTGATTTTTTGTAAACATGTTACGCTGTAAAGGTTATTCTGTTCAATTCAATTCTGTTCAATTCTATTCTATTCTGTTATGGTCATATTTTTATTCGTAAAAGGAATTTTAAATAGTTTCCTGGTAATAATAAAAACTAACATGTTTCAAAAAATAGTGAAGAATGATAAAGGTACATAGTTTATAAAAAGAGTTCATATTTTTAATTGCTTTTATACGAACATCAGAACACTTTAAGTAACAAGGTGAAAATCTTGTTTTACAAGTGGCCATTGAGATTATTTTTATAAGCATATGATAAAAATTATTACTAATCAAATTAAGTTCTTTAGGACTATCTTCAACAACGCAGGCGTATCGGACAAAAATAGCTTTGACTTACGAATCATACTTTGAAGTAAGTGTCTTTCCATTTACGCGGGTGAGTGAGGCCAAGTACCCGTTAGCATAGACCGTATCTGTCGAAGTGTTGACTGATAAGCCTTGATATTCTGTTGACACTCATGCGAGTGAGTAAGGCCTTTTAATTCCAATGCACGTGTATGGGTGGGCGGGTGGGTCAAACCAATTTACGTGTATGAGTGGGCGGGTGTGTCAACACCAATGTACGTGTATGGGCGGGTGGGTGGGCGGGTCAATAACAATGTACGTGTATGTGTGTTTGTGGATGGGTCGTACCAGGTAATACCACTTTACATGTACGGTTTGGTGGTTCAATGCCACTATACGTGTATAGGGAGGTAGTGGGTCAATACCACTGTACGTGTATGGGTGCGCGGGTGGGTCAATAACAATTTACGTGTATGGGTGGGCGGGTGGATCAGTTCCAATGTACGTGTATGGGTGGGCGGGTGTGTCAACACCAATGTACGTGTATGGGCGGGTGGGCGGGCGGGTCAATAACAATGTACGTGTATGTGTGTTTGTCGATGGGTCGTACCAGGTAATACCACTTTACATGTACGGTTTGGTGATTCAATAACACTGTATGTGTGTTTGTCGATGGGTCGTACCAGGTAATACCACTTTACATGTACGGTTTGGTGGTTCAATAACACTGTATGTGTGTTTGACGATAGGTCGTACCAGGTAATACCACTTTACATGTACTCTTAATGGCTACGGCCCAGCTAGTATTGGGCGACATATTTAATCTGCTCAACTGAGAAGCTCAAAAATAATCGTAAGACTAATTGTATTTGACGAATTTATATAAAAACGTACAAATCCTTGAGTAACTATTACATATCAAGTATGTAAGATTTGTGAGGATCGTTTATAGGCAGTGAAATGGTCTGGGATCTACAAATGCCGGTGGGAATCCCAGCAAACGTTACTGCAATGACCAGATCGAACAACACTTGCAGCGGCCATATCTGACGAAAAGTGTTGACTGATACGCCTTAAGTCTGTTCACACTCATGCATGCGAATGAGTAAGGCATCTTACATACCTGCACTGGCCATATCTTACGACAATTATTGACTGATAAGCCTTGAGAGTCTGTTCACACTCATGCGAGTGATTAAGGCCTCTTAACAATTGCACCGGCCATAGCTGACGAAAAGTGTTGACTGATAAGCCTTGAGAGTCTGTTCACACTCATGCGAGTGATTAAGGCCTCTTAACAATTGCACCGGCCATAGCTGACGAAAAGTGTTGACTGATACGCCTTGAGAGTCTGTTCACACTCATGCGAGTGATTAAGGCCTCTTAACAATTGCACCGGCCATAGCTGACAAAAAGTGTTGACTGATAAGCCTTGAGAGTCTGTTCACACTCATGCGAGTGATTAAGGCCTCTTAACAATTGCACCGGCCATAGCTGATAAAAAGTGTTGACTGATAAGCCTTGAGAGTCTGTTGACACTCATGCGAGTGATTAAGGCCTCTTAACAATTGCACGGGCCATAGCTGACGAAAAGTGTTGACTGATACGCCTTGAGAGTCTGTTCACACTCATGCGAGTGATTAAGGCCTCTTAACAATTGCACCGGCCATAGCTGACGAAAAATGTTGACTGATAATCTTGAGAGTCTGTTGACACTCATGCGAGTGATTAAGGCCTCTTAACAATTGCACCGGCCATAGCTGACGAAAAATGTTACTGATAAGTCTTGAGAGTCTGTTCACACTCAGGCGAGTGATTAAGGCCTCTTAACAATTGTACCGGCCATAGCTGACGAAAAATATTACTGATAATCTTGAGAGTCTGTTCACACTCATGCGAGTGATTAAGGCCTCTTAACAATTGCACCGGCCATAGCTGACGAAAAGTGTTGACTGATAAGCCTTGAGAGTCTGTTGACACTCATGCGAGTGATTAAGGCCTCTTAACAATTGCACCGGCCATAGCTGACGAAAAATTTTACTGATAATCTTGAGAGTCTGTTGACACTCATGCGAGTGATTAAGGCCTCTTAACAATTGCACCGGCCATAGCTGATGAAAAATGTTACTGATAAGTCTTGAGAGTCTGTTGACACTCATGCGGGTGAATAAGGCCTCTTAACAATTGCACCGGCCATAGCTGACGAAAAATGTTACTGATAAGTCTTGAGAGTCTGTTCACACTCATGCGAGTGATTAAGGCCTCTTAACAATTGCACCAGCCATAGCTGACGAAAAATGTTACTGATAAGTCTTGAGAGTCTGTTCACACTCATGCGAGTGATTAAGGCCTCTTAACAATTGCACCGGCCATAGCTGACGAAAAATGTTACTGATAAGTCTTGAGAGTCTGTTCACACTCATGCGAGTAAGTAAGGCCTCTTAACAATTGCACCGGCCATAGCTGACGAAAAATGTTACTGATAAGTCTTGAGAGTCTGTTGACACTCATCCGAGTGATTAAGGCCTCTTAACAATTGCACCAGCCATAGCTGACGAAAAATGTTACTGATAATCTTGAGAGTCTGTTCACACTCATGCGAGTGATTAAGGCCTCTTAACAATTGCACCGGCCATAGCTGACGAAAAATGTTACTGATAAGTCTTGAGAGTCTGTTCACACTCATGCGAGTGAGTAAGGCCTCTTAACAATTGCACCGGCCATATCTTACGAAAAATGTTATTGATAAGTCTTGAGAGTCTGTTCACACTCATGCGAGTGAGTAAGGCCTCTTAACAATTGCACCGGCCATAGCTGACGAAAAATGTTACTGATAAGTCTTGAGAGTCTGTTCACACTCATGCGAGTGAGTAAGGCCTCTTAACAATTGCACCGGCCATAGCTGACGAAAAATGTTACTGATAAGTCTTGAAAGTCTGTTCACACTCATGCGAGTGAGTAAGGCCTCTTAACAATTGCACCGGCCTTAGCTGACGAAAAATGTTACTGATAAGCCTTGAGAGCCTGTTGAGTAACCTTATATATCTGTTCACTTATATAATTTAGTTAGACCTCTTATACACCAGTGCAGGCCATGTCTGCTAAAGCGGGTTTGCTGAGCAACCTATATATCTGTAGTTAGTTAGGCCTTTTATATATCAGAGTAGGTCATATATGACGAAAAGTGTTATATAATGAAACGTATGTTATTTGTACTCACTCATTGAGTTGGGCTTCGTACACTATAGTGCAGGCCATATGTTTACTAATGAACAAGTGATTTAGGCCTCGTACACACAAGCGTTGGTCATATGTGACGCTAAGTGTTGACTAATGAACATTATGTATATATTCCCGTTCATGCAAGTGATTTAGGTCTAGTACACACAAGCGTTGGTCGTATGTGACGCTAAGTGTTGACTAATGAACATTATGTATATATTCCCGTTCATGCAAGTGATTTAGGCCTCGTACACACAAGCGTTGGTCATATGTGACGCTAAGTGTTGACTAATGAACATTATGTATATATTCCCGTTCATGCAAGTGATTTAGGCCTCGTACACACAAGCGTTGGTCATATGTGACGCTAAGTGTTGACTGATGAACATTATGTATATATTCTCGTTCATGCAAGTGATTTAGGCCTCGTACACACAAGCGTTGGTCATATGTGACGCTAAGTGTTGACTGATGAACATTATGTATATATTCTCGTTCATGCAAGTGATTTAGGCCTCGTACACACAAGCGTTGGTCATATGTGACGCTAAGTGTTGACTGATGAACATTAAGTAGGTATATATATTCCCGTTCATGCAAGTGATTTAGGCCTCGTACATACAAGCGTTGATCATATGTGACGCTAAGTGTTGACTGATGAACATTAAGTAGGTATATATTCCCGTTCATGCAAGTGATTTAGGCCTCGTACACACAAGCGTTGGTCATATGTGACGCTAAGTGTTGACAGATGAACATTAAGTAGGTATATATTCCCGTTCATGCAAGTGATTTAGGCCTCGTACATACAAGCGTTGGTCATATGTGACGCTAAGTGTTGACTGATGAACATTAAGTAGGTATATATTCCCGTTCATGCAAGTGATTTAGGCCTCGTACATACAAGCGTTGGTCATATGTGACGCTAAGTGTTGACTAATGAACATTAAGTAGGTATATATTCCCGTTCATGCAAGTGATTTAGGCCTCGTACATACAAGCGTTGGTCATATGTGACGCTAAGTGTTGACTAATGAACATTAAGTAGGTATATATTCCCGTTCATGCAAGTGATTTAGGCCTCGTACATACAAGCGTTGGTCATATGTGACGCTAAGTGTTGACTAATGAACATTAAGTAGGTATATATTCCCGTTCATGCAAGTGATTTAGGCCTCGTACATACAAGCGTTGGTCATATGTGACGCTAAGTGTTGACTAATGAACATTAAGTAGGTATATATTCCCGTTCATGCAAGTGATTTAGGCCTCGTACACACAAGCGTTGGTCATATGTGACGTTAAGTGTTGACTGATGAACATTATGTATATATTCCCGTTCATGCAAGTGATTTAGGCCTCGTACACACAAGCGTTGGTCATATGTGACGTTAAGTGTTGACTGATGAACATTATGTATATATTCCCGTTCATGCAAGTGATTTAGGCCTCGTACACACAAGCGTTGGTCATATGTGACGACTGATATGTGTTGACTAAGTGTTGACTGATGAACATTAAGTATATATTCCCGTTCATGCAAGTGATTTAGGCCTCGTACACACAAGCGTTGGTCATATGTGACGTTAAGTGTTGACTAATGAACATTAAGTAGGTATATATTCCCGTTCATGCAAGTGATTTAGGCCTCGTACACACAAGCGTTGGTCATATGTGACGCTAAGTGTTGACTGATGAACATTAAGTATATATTCCCGTTCATGCAAGTGATTTAGGCCTCGTACACACAAGCGTTGGTCATATGTGACGCTAAGTGTTGACTGATGAACATTAAGTATATATTCCCGTTCATGCAAGTGATTTAGGCCTCGTACACACAAGCGTTGGTCATATGTGACGTTAAGTGTTGACTGATGAACATTAAGTATATATTCCCGTTCATGCAAGTGATTTAGGCCTCGTACACACAAGCGTTGGTCATATGTGACGCTAAGTGTTGACTGATGAACATTAAGTATATATTCTCGTTCATGCAAGTGATTTAGGCCTCGTACACACAAGCGTTGATCATATGTGACGCTAAGTGTTGACTGATGAACATTAAGTATATATTCTCGTTCATGCAAGTGATTTAGGCCTCGTACACACAAGCGTTGGTCATATGTGACGCTAAGTGTTGACTGATGAACATTAAGTATATATTCTCGTTCATGCAAGTGATTTAGGCCTCGTACACACAAGCGTTGGTCATATGTGACGCTAAGTGTTGACTAATGAACATTAAGTAGGTATATATTCCCGTTCATGCAAGTGATTTAGGCCTCGTACACACAAGCGTTGGTCATATGTGACGCTAAGTGTTGACTGATGAACATTAAGTATATATTCTCGTTCATGCAAGTGATTTAGGCCTCGTACACACAAGCGTTGGTCATATGTGACGTTAAGTGTCTCTTTATGCTCATGTTTATTAGTTATACCTCATTATTAAAGAATATAGAATAATTATTTCTTTCTTTAGAGTCAATATAATATTAATATTGTTTTGTGATTTCGAAACAAATTTCTAATTCATACCTTCTAATAATTTTTATACTGAAAAAGGTTTATTGGTTTATATATTGAAATATAATATTAGTATTTATTAAAACGATTAGGCCTCTAAAATATTTGGTACTAAATGTTATATTGATTTTGAAATCACCCCTTCCTGCTTCTTCAGTATTATCAGTAGTTTTTTTTAGAAATCTTCTTTTTACTAAATACATTTGTTACAAATTAAACTTTGTTTAATACGTTAGAGTCAATTAAAGTGATAAGTATTATAGTCGAAATTATTATGATAAACTAAAGAAATTATAGTGTAACTTTTAATGGTCTAAGTTATCGACGTGTTTACCAGAGAAAATGAAAATCAGCCGTAAACATCTCTTATAAGAACTACATACTGCTATCCTTTGCTTTGGTACTTTTGGTTTGGTAATCCTTATAACAAAACTGTCTTTACTTTAGAAAGTTGCAATTGAATTTAAATCTTGTTCAAAATTAACTCTGAGTGAATTCTACTTTGTTATCGGCAACCATCATGTAGGCCTACACCAATCATACATCAGTGTATGTCATAGTTTCATTGAAGTGAACTTTTTGTTGAAATTTTCTGTTTTTGCTAAAGAAAATGACGGGATTGAAGTGTCGTGTGTAGGTAGGGCTGAGCGTTCTGCCTGAAGAGATCCAGATTTGACCGCCGGTGCAACTAGACATCAGCCAGCAAATCCAATTCACATTCCATTAAGGGTACGAACAGCCAAATAAAAATTCACACCCCTGACAAACCACTTCGATTTCGGTCAACATTAATTTCCAAATTCATAAACTTGGTCTTTGCTTCAATACTATTGCCTTTGACTGTACATCCTCCTTGGAAACAGTTTATCTCACCAGTTAAGTTGCAATTTCCCTATTGCTCGAAACATTCTCTAAGATACAACAATTGGACTCCTTTCCGGATCGCTATCACATTTTAATGAAACCAACCGTGAGGCCTCTGCAGACATTTTTTCACCATTCTACATGGAACATAAGACCGTTAACATGAATTTAATAGCAAAGTATTGTTTACCGATCGTGGAACCAGTGAGGTAGAGTCATCGATGTGTAGAGTAGTATACATCGATGGGTAGAGTTCCACTCTAAGGTTCCGTAGATCCCTTCGTGGGCAGTGGAATGTCAGTGGCAAAGACACCAAACCTTAATATAGTTGTGAAATTTGTTCAATTGAACCATGCTTGGTAACTATGTAAAATATAATAGATATACGCTAGTGCTGTTTGTGTTAGGTTACTCAATTAAATATAGACATGTGTAAAATTATAAATTTTAAATATTTTAAGTCATTTATTTTTCTTATATCACGATAGATTCTTACAAGTAGCGAGCTTCGTTTTCTTTTTAGTATGAGGATTAAGTAAAATATTGCCTAATTACTGACACACGAAGGCATCCATTCTAACTTAGTTCTATCTGAACAAGCAAGAAACTTAAAATTTAATGAATAAAGAAAAAGAAAAAACATCAACTAACAGGAAATCTGCAATATATAAAAATATTGGTTAAGCCAGTTTTTCCTGCCACTAAGTTTATTTATATGCTATGTGGCTTTTAGCAAATCAAAAATAAGTACAGGTGAAAGAGGAACAATAAAAACAATCTAAATATTTTACTGTTATTTATAACAGCTAAACTAGCTTTTACGAATTCAACTTATTCTTTTTATTATTTTTTAATAATTAAAGGTTTAGTTTCCCTCTGCGCATCACTGTATTTTACAGTCTGGTGCAAAGAGGGGAACTATACTAATAGATCTATAGTTAATAAAAAAGTATAAGTTTAAAAAACGTTTGAAAATTAAAATTAAAATGAAATAAAGCCAATAATAACTGAGAATAAGACCAGAATAACTTATTCTCATTAACCTAAGTTTTTTTTCAGTGTTAATGTTTCTTCATAACCACTTGCACATCTTCTTGATGCCATTGAATCTACTGCCATAAGTTTCGTTCTGAATAAATATCTCGGTAAACATTTTGAAAACCTACAACTAGCTTAATGAACAAGGAATCACACACAACAAGCAATTAAACTTTGGATAACTCAATCTTATTTCATTGAATAAATCCACTTGAAATGGTATTAATTTATTAGAAAAAAATGAGACAGTAAAAAATGGAACTAAACAAAAAACATAAATAAACAATCATAATTAACAAATGGAAAAATAAATAATTATTTGACTAAGTTGTCGCCACATACTCCCTCCCAGTGACTACGAGAAGGAACGTTTAGGCGGTGATGTTGATTGTGAGTCTTTAAGAAAGAACGCAGACGTTAGTCGGTCTAGAGAGACAATAGTTTTCGCCTCGAGGAAGTATAATTTTAAACACTTTGTCTCCTCTAGATACGAATTTGTAAGGTCCGGCTGAAGCGATTTCTTCAATGCACCTTGTCGAATAAACACATGCGAAGCGTTCATGATGTCTAGATGTATAACAAGTGACTTCTTGTGTTGATGACGAAAAGGTACAGGATGGATCAATCTCAGGTGTTTATGAAGTTGTGCAACCAAAACCGGTAGACAAGTTGTGCCGGGGACATACCAGTTTCTGGAAGTGTGTGTGAATGAAGTCCGAGTAATACAAATGGAAGTTTAGAGACCCAGTTTCCTGATAACTGTGCCATGAGGGATGTCTTTAAGCAACGATGCCATCTTTCGATCGCACTATTAGAGGCAGGATGGTATGCAGTAGTTTGGATATGTTTGGAATTCTAACTTGGAATAAGCATTGATGTCAAATTAAACAAGAGATCACAATCAAATTATCTTCCCCGGTCGTAGTGATGAATCGACGAGGTATGCCAAAACGAGATATCCATGACTGTAAGACAGCAGATTTCTTCAGTAGTAACGTTTGAGATAGGGATGGCTTCAGTCCATCTCAAAAATCGATCAATAATTGTCAGTAGATATCGATATCCTAGTACGATGGTAGAGGTCTACGTTAATATGAGTAAATCTTACTTTTCTGGACAGAAGAGTAGGAGCCTACAGAAATGGAAGTGTGACGCCATATTT
Source organism: Stictocephala bisonia (assembly GCA_035578905.1). NCBI lineage: Eukaryota > Metazoa > Arthropoda > Insecta > Hemiptera > Membracidae > Stictocephala > Stictocephala bisonia. The sequence continues at coordinate 195,676 of JAQJVL010001102.1, forward strand.
TGTGGCAAGAGATGCAAGTGTTTGCCCATAAAGCAACATCACATTTCTCAGATTGTTTCTGTGCATATGCAATGTCACTAAGAGGTATGGTCGATGTAATTGAGATGTCTGAAATTTGAGAATGAGCATCCGCGGAATGATTAAATTTTCCTGGAATATATCGGATATCAGTGGTAAATTGGCCTATGTAGTCCAGATGTCTCCATTGCCTAGGAGTTGATTTCTCAGAACGTTGTTCAAAAGCATAGCTGAGCGGTTTGTGATCAGTAAATATTGTAAAATGACGATCTTCTAAGTAATGTTTGAAATGTTTAACTGCATCATCAGTTCTCGATCATATGTACTATAGATTTGTCGAGCTTTGTTGAGGGTTTTAGAGAAGAAGCCAGTAGGGTCTGGTATGTTATTTCTCATTTGTTAAAGTGATGCTCCAATTGCGTAATCAGATGCATCTACAGAAAGAATAAAAGGAAGGTCAGTAGAGGGATGAGCAAGTAAGGTTGCATCAGCCAGTTCTCGTTTAAGAGTGTTGGAGGACTTTGCGGCTTCAATAGTCCAAATCAATTCGCGACTCTCTTTGCGTCTGGGTTCTGGACATAGAACGTAGCCTATAATGGTTTTTGGGTCGCAGCAGTGCTATGGTCTTCGGTAAAAGTTAATTATACCCAAGAATCGTCTGAGGTGATCGACGGTGTCAAGAACTGGATAGTCAAGATTTGCTTGAACCCGTTCTGGCAATGGGAAGATGCCTGTTCTATTAATGTGATACCCAAGGAAAGAAACTTAAGAAACGCCAAATTCACATTTAGATATGTTTATGTACAGACTATGCTTGAATAAACAGTCAAAAGCTTGATTGAGCTTGATTACGTTTATTTATCTATTAAGTTAAACGGCTTGCTTTAGCAAAGACTGGCGGTCCATTAGTTTGATTGTATGGAAAAAATCTACATGTGATATTTTGTGACCTGGTGAATCTTTCAACAACTTGGGAAATTCCCGTAGTGTTTCGTAATACTTGTTATTCGGGTCAATAAGATGAGTTTCTGAATAAATCTTTGGTGATGGCGTGTGACCTTGCTGAAAAAAAATGGTTTAATTGTCCAAAAATAAGTTATTCTTGATATCAACCAATAGACCGAATTCAGCTAAAAAATCAGATCCAATAATTGGTTGTTGAACGCTAGCTATGGTAAAAGGCCAACAAAATTATTTTCGAAGGCCAAGGTCAAGTTTCAATATGTTTTACCATAAGCTTTATGCTCGATCTATTAGCAGCATAAAGTAATCGAGTAGATGGTCTTGACCGTTGTTTTCAATAAGTGGAATGACTGATATATATGAGCACCTGAATCAATCAAGAAACTTGTGTTAGTAGAGGCGATCATAAACAAAGAGACGGCTAGGTTGCTTGATTACACTGTCTTCCGTCGTATTAAGACAGTGTGGATCTAGTTTTTCGAACCTTTAAGTGAACCAGAACTTTAGTTGAATGGTATTGTGCATTTACTGGCTTTATCTCTGAACTTGCTGCGGTATCAACATATCAATTCAGTAGTTTGGCCATTTTTCATCTTTGCTCCATTGTTACTCTTAGACTCTATGGATGTAAAATAGGATTTTGATCTGTGGCGTAAGGACATTTGATAACCTGTCGTTTTCCGACGATGTTGATGAATGGTTGTTCATCGCGGATATGTGTAATGAAGAAGGAGTGTATTCCATTATTTTGTTGGCCATGATTGCTAGACTAACAAGTGAGTCAGAGTTAGAGGCTAATATTGCACCGATATGTTTGGGTAGGCGTTTCAAGAATAAAGATTTGAGAAATGCATCCTCGACTAGTTTGCCCGTGAGAGCTTGCATTTCTCTCAATAACTGAATAGGGTTTTTCGATCCGAGTTCTAGTTCATCTACTAATCTACTACGAATCGTTTCTTTAAGTTGTGATCGATTTTTACCAATTAATGACAGAGACGTCATTAACTGGTAAGAATCGATCACAAATTGAAGAAACAATATTCAAGAAGTCTAGTATTCTACGTCAATGGTTTTCCCATAACCGTCTGACAATAAATAAAAACAAAACCAAGTTTCTAGGATTCCATATCAACAACTATGATCATTATCGCCCCCTTTCTAGCTTTATTGGTGATACACTAAACAGTCCTTCTCTGGTAACGAAGTTTCTTGGAATAAACATAGATAATAACTTGAGATTTAAAGACCACATAGATTCTGTCTGTAAAAAACTAAGTTCTGGTGTATTTGTGTTAAAAGGTCTCTCTTCAACTCTGGACGCATCTGCCCTATTAGCCGTATACTATGGTTTAATTTATCCTCATCTTAGTTATCGCATTGAGATTTGGGGCTACGAGAATCAAAGAACAGATCTCGTCTTAGAACTTAGGCTTAAGCGGCCGGTGTCATAACTAAAATCTACAGTTTCCGGTGACAACCACGTCAAGGTACTATCTACAATATTTACAAGATGACCACTTGTAATCACTTGTAATACAGATCTCGTGTTTAAACTTCAAAAAAGAGCTATTAGAGCCATTTTCCATCTTACTCGTAGAACATCTTGCAAACCGTACTTAAAAGAAAATAGAATTTTGACTTTTTCTTCTATTTACAAAAAAAGATCAGTACTTTTTGTCAGAAATAATATGCATATCTTTCAGACACTCCAGAACGACCACAAATACAATCTTCGCCCCAACCATAACATCAATGGTCCTTCACATAAAACATCTTTCTATGAAAGACAGTTGGTGTGTAATGGTTCAAGGCTTTACAATTCTCTACCGGATTCTCTTTGAAAGGCCGAGAGTAGCGTGCGGAGGTTTGAAAAACAGGTTAATGAGTTGTTGGTGCAGGGAAAGAAAGAAAGAAAGAAAGAAAGAAATTTTAGGGGGGCTGTCACTACAGCGTCGGGGAATTCTCAAAATAACTTTCTCCTATTTCCTACCACCACATGCTATTAAAAAAAAATATCTGTCAGTATCTTTCAAGTTATTTTATTCTAAGTATTTTAAATGGCCAATAATATGTTTTTTAACAAATGTACGATTATAATGACGCTATTATGCGGCTTGTTTGGCTGTTTCAATAAAGATTATTTTCTTTCTTTCTTAATTTAGAAACTTTTCTACTTCCAGATTCTTCAAACTCAGAAGTCAGACGTTGGCATAAGTCTTGATAAGGAATAAGGTGTATTACTGAGAGGTTTTTCAAGAAAATCAGATATTAATTCCGCAAAAGCAGTGTTGAGACTTCCAATGACATAATAATATTTCGTCAGTTCTCGGGTTATTCCTTTGGTATAGAATTGTACATCTACTTGATGTAACCAAACTTTGACGTTTTGTCTCAAAAAGGTGGGATTTTTACTGTTAACTGAGTAATTCTGCCGGAATTTGACTGATCGTTAGTTTTAGGAGCTTGTGAAGTGGTATCGGTAGAGTGTTCACCTATTTGAAGCATAACAAAATGACACCTAAAATGGTTGGAACTATGATGTCCGAATGAAAGAATTAGTCGGTGTATAATTAGTATCGCATGTAGTACTAATCGCATGAAAATGGTATCGCATGCGTAGAATTGGTATCGCATGAGACTGGTGGTCGGGGTCACCAGTTTGGATAACTCAATCTAATTTCATTAAATAAATCCACTTGAAATTGTATTATTTTATTAGAACAAAATAAGACAGTTAGTTATTTAAATGGAATGAAACTAAAATCATAAATAAACCATCATAAATGAATATACAGAAAAATAAATAAGTCTTTAAGTTGCCACCACAAAACTATCAAAATATTTTTTCAATAAAGTTTATTACTGCTTTAATGTGTACTTGTGGCTGCACAGAATAATTTATAGAAAAAAAATTAATTGTTTATTAAAAACTCATTACTTAAAATTAACAAGCTATTCCTGTATTGAAATAAGTTCAGCCAAGTACTTTAGTCTCCTTAAATAAGTATACTATAATTTACACTATTTCAAAGGGGCGTGGAATGGTAAAAATGGTGGCCTGTCGACTGGTTGCGAAGTTAATGGATGTTAATCAGGGCAGGACTTCACACCCGAAACACTGATATTATATGTCTAAGAATTGCTTGGCCAGAAAAGAATTGTGTGTTTTGTTGGTCGTTGAGTTTTGTCAGCTGTTCACTATCCTTGCTCGTCGCTATCGTTCTACGTTATCGGTTTCATGATGGAAGGCTAAAGGTTTACCAGCTCCATAGTTCAGTTTGGAGGCGGACCATTGCCGATCTATCACCAGGAGTGGCGAAGAGATCCTGAGTTGCAGCGGTGGATCTTCTTGCTGGCCTTTTGTCATCTTTAACGACCCAGATGAAGATTGCACTTCATTCTCCCCTCCCCTTCTCTCTGCGTTTACAGCTCCTGAGACTCTATTGATATCTACCCAAACTCCCGCACCTTTCTTCCTTCTGAATATTTCTGCAGATTGTGTTGGGAACTCGGCAAGCCTTTTACGAAGAGCGCATATAATTTCTGACAAGTACCTATTGTTGACTGATGACTCTAATGTGTCTATTCATAATATTATGCCTCGAACACACCATAGACTGCCATATCTGATGAAAATTATTAACTTACGATTTTTTCGTGTCTGTTCACACTGATGTTGACGCTCTACTCGCAAGACGCTAAAATTAGTTTAAAACGCTTAATAGTGTCTGATCCTTTTATAATGCTGATGATTTGACAGAAGAGCCGTCCAATTAATTGACTGAATGTCGTGGAAAAGTGGGAAGATTACAGAAATTATAAATATGTTTAATGAATTTTCGACTAAAAGAATTAATGTGAACTCGATGTGGTATGAGATTAGATTTACGTAACCTGTATAGGGCCTATTATTGAAAATTTACATCATAATAAAATCAAAATACGTGAAATACACCAGTTATACCATCAGAGCCAATGAAATCTATATAAAATATGCTGTTTATATTTTTTCCCTAAAGGTTCTTGTTTAAAAATACTCTTAGTTAGGAAACACTCTTCAGCGTTCCGATGGCTAACCCAAAATAAGCATATTTTGAGAGACATATATGCTCGTCAGATTAACTATTTCAATTTTGGCATCACATGCGTGTTGTTTTATATTTCTCACATTTGTATAGGTCACATAGAGACTTTGACTTTTAATTTTAACTTTAATTGCTATACCAAAGAAATAATAAAGAAGGGAAATCGTTTAACAGAGTTGGTAACACTGTGACTACTTAAAATTGCGCTAGCCTTGAATTTGACAGACACGTGTCAGATAACATACCATACGTACATGTGTTAATATCACTGCAGATGATTTGTAATCAAAAGCAGCTATCACAAGGAATGTTGTAGTATACGTTGGCAACACTGAGACTCGGTGCATATAATTGTATTGGCCTTGAGGTTGACCTAGACACGCGCCAGATAGCAATGCAACTTTGTCTCACTTGCCAAACAGCTGTCTGTCCCCTGAAAAACACTTTCAGTTTGAACAAGAGCCAACTCTACTGCTATGTCTACTTACGTGCTTTATTATTCATTTAGTATTTTTATGTGTATGTACAGTAAATAGTTTGATTAATTAATATATATATATATATATTATATATAAGGTAATGTTAACTCTATAACATTACAGTGCACTTAATAAGCCCGTAGGCCTTAGTATCTTGCATCTTGGACTAATTCACTACATGTCCATTATGTACAGTCATACTGTTTTGAGAGAGAAGGTAAACGGACAATGTTGCAGTTAGACTGGTGTTTAACCGTTCATATACAACTAGCGTTAATTGAGGCGGAGCTTATAGCATAACTCACATGAGCATGAGGTGCGTTGGAGATTGTACCTTCATACAAGAATTGCAGTTAGACTGGTGTTTAACCGTTCATCTACAACTAGCGTTCATTGAGGCGGAGCTTATAGCATAACTCACATGTGCATGAGGTGCGTTGGAGAATTCTACCTTCAGGCAAGGGTTGCAGTTTGACTGGTTTTTAACCGTGCATCTTCAACTAGCGTTAATTGAGGCGGAGCATATAGCATAACTCACATGAGCATGAGGTGCGTTGGAGAATTCTACCTTCAGGCAAGGGTTGCAGTTTGACTGGTTTTTAACCGTGCATCTACAAGTAGCGTTAATTGAGGCGGAGCATATAGCATAATTCACATGAGCATGAGGTGCGTTGGAGAATTCTACCTTCAGATAATGGTTGCAGTTTGACTGATGTTTAACCATGCATCTACAACTAGCGTTAATTGAGGCGGAGCATATAGCATAACTCACATGAGCATGAGGTGCGTTGGAGAATTCTACCTTCAGGCAAGGGTTGCAGTTTGACTGGCTTTTAACCGTGCATCTACAAGTAGCGTTAATTGAGGCGGAGCATATAGCATAACTCACGTTAGCATGAGGTGCGTTGGAGAATTCTACCTTCAGGCAAGGGTTGCAGTTTGACTGGTTTTTAACCATGCATCTTCAACTAGCGTTAATTGAGGCGGAGCATATAGCATAACTCACATGAGCATGAAGTGCGTTGGAGAATTCTACCTTCAGGCAAGGGTTGCAGTTTGACTGGTTTTTAACCATGCATCTTCAACTAGCGTTAATTGAGGCGGAGCTTATAGCATAACTCACATGAGCATGAAGTGCGTTGGAGAATTGTACCTTCAGATAATGGTTGCAGTTTGACTGATGTTTAACTATGCATCTACAACTAGCGTTAATTGAGGCGGAGCTTATAGCATAACTCACGTTAGCATGAGGTGCGTTGGAGAATTGTACCTTCAGATAATGGTTGCAGTTTGACTGATGTTTAACTATGCATCTTCAACTAGCGTTAATTGAGGCGGAGCATATAGCATAACTCACATGAGCATGAGGTGCGTTGGAGAATTCTACCTTCAGGCAAGGGTTGCAGTTTGACTGGCTTTTAACCGTGCATCTACAAGTAGCGTTAATTGAGGCGGAGCATATAGCATAATTCACATGAGCATGAGGTGCGTTGGAGAATTGTACCTTCAGATAATGGTTGCAGTTTGACTGATGTTTAACCATGCATCTACAACTAGCGTTAATTGAGGCGGAGCTTATAGCATAACTCACGTTAGCATGAGGTGCGTTGGAGAATTCTACCTTCAGGCAAGGGTTGCAGTTTGACTGGTGTTTAACCGTGCATCTTCAACTAGCGTTAATTGAGGCGGAGCATATAGCATAACTCACGTTAGCATGAGGTGCGTTGGAGAATTCTACCTTCAGGCAAGGGTTGCAGTTTGACTGGTTTTTAACCATGCATCTTCAACTAGCGTTAATTGAGGCGGAGCATATAGCATAACTCACATGAGCATGAAGTGCGTTGGAGAATTCTACCTTCAGGCAAGGGTTGCAGTTTGACTGGTTTTTAACCATGCATCTTCAACTAGCGTTAATTGAGGCGGAGCTTATAGCATAACTCACATGAGCATGAAGTGCGTTGGAGAATTGTACCTTCAGATAATGGTTGCAGTTTGACTGATGTTTAACTATGCATCTACAACTAGCGTTAATTGAGGCGGAGCTTATAGCATAACTCACGTTAGCATGAGGTGCGTTGGAGAATTGTACCTTCAGATAATGGTTGCAGTTTGACTGATGTTTAACTATGCATCTTCAACTAGCGTTAATTGAGGCGGAGCATATAGCATAACTCACGTTAGCATGAGGTGCGTTGGAGAATTGTACCTTCAGATAATGGTTGCAGTTTGACTGATGTTTAACTATGCATCTACAACTAGCGTTAATTGAGACGGAGCTTATAGCATAACTCACATGAGCATGAAGTGCGTTGGAGAATTCTACCTTCAGGCAAGGGTTGCAGTTTGACTGGTTTTTAACCATGCATCTTCAACTAGCGTTAATTGAGGCGGAGCTTATAGCATAACTCACATGAGCATGAAGTGCGTTGGAGAATTCTACCTTCAGGCAAGGGTTGCAGTTTGACTGGTTTTTAACCATGCATCTTCAACTAGCGTTAATTGAGGCGGAGCATATAGCATAACTCACATGAGCATGAGGTGCGTTGGAGAATTCTACCTTCAGATAAGGGTTGCAGTTTGACTTGTGTTTAACCATGCATCTACAACTAGCGTTAATTGAGGCGGAGCTTATAGCTTAACTCACATGAGCATGAGGTGCGTTGGAGAATTGTACCTTCAGACAATGACTGCAGTTTGACTGGTGTTTAACCGTGCATCTTCAACTAGCGTTAATTAAGACGGAGCTTATAGCATAACTCACATGAGCATGAGGTGCGTTGGAGAATTGTACCTTCAGGCAAGGGTTGCAGTGTGACTGGTTTTTAACCGTGCATCTACAACTAGCGTTAATTGAGACGGAGCTTATAGCTTAACTCACATGAGCATGAGGTGCGTTGGAGAATTGTACCTTCAGACAATGGCTGCAGTTTGACTGGTGTTTAATCGTGCATCTTCAACTAGCGTTAATTGAGGCGGAGCTTATAGCATAACTCACGTTAGCATTAGGTGCGTTGGAGAATTCTACCTTCAGGCAAGGGTTGCAGTTTGACTGGTTTTTAACCATGCATCTTCAACTAGCGTTAATTGAGGCGGAGCATATAGCATAACTCACATGAGCATGAAGTGCGTTGGAGAATTCTACCTTCAGGCAAGGGTTGCAGTTTGACTGGTTTTTAACCATGCATCTTCAACTAGCGTTAATTGAGGCGGAGCTTATAGCATAACTCACATGAGCATGAAGTGCGTTGGAGAATTCTACCTTCAGGCAAGGGTTGCAGTTTGACTGGTTTTTAACCATGCATCTTCAACTAGCGTTAATTGAGGCGGAGCTTATAGCATAACTCACATGAGCATGAAGTGCGTTGGAGAATTCTACCTTCAGGCAAGGGTTGCAGTTTGACTGGTTTTTAACCATGCATCTTCAACTAGCGTTAATTGAGGCGGAGCATATAGCATAACTCACATGAGCATGAGGTGCGTTGGAGAATTCTACCTTCAGATAAGGGTTGCAGTTTGACTTGTGTTTAACCATGCATCTACAACTAGCGTTAATTGAGGCGGAGCTTATAGCTTAACTCACATGAGCATGAGGTGCGTTGGAGAATTGTACCTTCAGACAATGACTGCAGTTTGACTGGTGTTTAACCGTGCATCTTCAACTAGCGTTAATTAAGACGGAGCTTATAGCATAACTCACATGAGCATGAGGTGCGTTGGAGAATTGTACCTTCAGGCAAGGGTTGCAGTTTGACTGGTTTTTAACCGTGCATCTACAACTAGCGTTAATTGAGACGGAGCTTATAGCTTAACTCACATGAGCATGAGGTGCGTTGGAGAATTGTACCTTCAGACAATGGCTGCAGTTTGACTGGTGTTTAACCGTGCATCTTCAACTAGCGTTAATTGAGGCGGAGCGTATAGCATAACTCACATGAGCATGAAGTGCGTTGGAGAATTCTACCTTCAGGCAAGGGTTGCAGTTTGACTGGTTTTTAACCGTGCATCTACAAGTAGCGTTAATTAAGACGGAGCTTATAGCATAACTCACATTAGCATGAGGTGCGTTGGAGAATTCTGCCTTCAGGCAAGGGTTGTAGTTTGACTGGTTTTTAACCGTGCATCTACAACTAGCGTTAATTGAGGTTGAGCTTATAGCATAACTCACATGAGAATGAGGCGAGTTGGAACTGTACTTCATCAGTAACCACTTATCCAGTCACTTTAGATTAAGTTTGGAATACAATTATAAGATTTACCAATTGAATTGATCTTATTCTTAGAACTATTTCAGATGTGGACTATCAGTGTTAGATTTAGGAATAACATATAATATGTGATTTTGGAAACAGTAATATTCACACGCCAACGTGCTAATCCAGTAATTAAAGTTACATTTTACTAGCTTTAAGAGTTCAATAATCATGTCTATATTATAATTCATTTTTCTTTTAATTTCACCTCCCATCTTGACCCAAGAAGACAGTGTGCTGCAGTTACCTGCCAGGTTTACGAGACACCAGGCACATTATACTCTCATTTTACGAGTCTTAAGGCCTCCGCGAGGCAGCTGCTGCTGGTCTGTAAGGGACCTTATCACCCACGTATTGTAGCCACTTTGTACACCTACTTATTGAACATGCCTTTGTACTATGGTGGTAAGTCTTGCAATATCCATGCCTCAGTCGTAAATATAGATCTATTTTAAGACGGGCGTGGTGTTCCTTCCCACGACCACACTATTAGAGAGACATAAAGAGTGCTAATCCCGAAGGTATTGTACCTGGGTAGTACTACATAAAGTTATTAGGTTCACTATTTGTTTAGTGTTACTATATTAGAGCTTAGCCTATACTGAAAATTAATACTTAGAATAATTCATACATGAACTATAATTTAAAAAATCCATATTTACCATATGAAAGGGTTTCATGATTTTATCACAGGCGTTATACCTTATTCTTTAACTAAGAACTCAAAGGCATAATTATAATAGTCGCTTCATTTTAAATTTCAAAGCTTTTTCAAAGTTTAAAATATGACTGTATTTTCAATAACATGTTTTCTAATACTTACCATACAGGCCTGTTGGCATGTCATTATATTTCTAATACTTACCATACAGGCCTGTTGGCATGTCATTACATTTCTAATACTTACCATACAGACCTGTTGGCATGTCATTACATTTCTAATACTTACCATACAGACCTGTTGGCATGTCATTACATTTCTAATACTTACCATACAGACCTGTTGGCATGTCATTACATTTCTAATACTTACCATACAGGCCTGTTGGCATGTCATTACATTTCTAATACTTACCATACAGGCCTGTTGGCATGTCATTACATTTCTAATACTTACCATACAGACCTGTTGGCATGTCATTACATTATGTTAAGTTCAACTGAAGCTAACAAAATAAAAAGACAGTCATCAAATTTCATACAGAGACATTACTTTATATATTGTACACTCATAAAATAATGCATATAAATTTTGATAACTGTTTTTGTGTATATATTAGAGGATAATAATACTCTTACATTTAACGGAAAATTCAATGAAAATGCGCTGATACAACCAGAAAAGCTGCTCTACTTAATTTTAGAATTAGATCAGTAAAAGAGTTTGATCCTCACACTACAAGACACATACATCTCAGTCGAACACACTGAATTAATGTAATTGCCTTACATTCAAAAGCAAAGCAGAGAAAAGTCTTAAGTACGCAGAGGTGCACTCCTACTTGGCATGATTTCATGGTGCACAAGAGAATGCCGGGCTCATTGATTGAAAGAAGTGATTCCATTTCACAACGTGCCATGAATATACGTGTGCCTACAAGAAATACCCACTTATAAATATACACTCAAATGGGAAAATAATATTAATATAAAAGCTTCTGATAGATTTTCGCTAAGTGAAAGTAGGCAAACAATAAACACATTTTAAGTAGTTATGAAGTTAACGCACAAATTGGTAGAGAAAAGGTTTTAAAAAAACACTAAAGCAATATCTTCAACTTCAACACAATTTCATCATAACAAATGACATGACGATCGTCTAGCTACACCAACAGAACAATCTTAAAGCCTAGTCCCCATTTACATACATGTTTCCGGAAACAGTGTTTGCAAACTGTTTCCATTATTTTTGTGATTTTTTGTGATGTTTCCCAAATGTTTCATAACGGTTTGAAAACTTTAAGCATGTTTCTGGACCCGGAAACAGTGTTTTCTGTTTTCAAAACCAAATGGAAAGCCTAGACCCCATTTGGAAACAATGTTGGCAAACTGTTGACAAACAGTTTGTAAATAGTTTCTTGTTTCTCCTTAAATGTTTTTAAACAGTTTGCAAACTATTTATCAACTGTTTGGAAGCAGTTTAGAAACAACAGAGAAACAGAGAGTCATTAATTTGTGTTCACACTAGCAGGACGGTGTTTTCTGAGGTGTGGACTGAAGACGTTCTTAGGTCGTCGTATCCGAACCTTCCCACTTTTTTGGGCGAACTGCCTCTTTTTTTTTCACACAATGCATTGTGTTCGCGTCGGAATTGTATTTTTAAAACTTTTATTTATTTATTTATTATTTGTCCATATCAGCGGTGTTCACTTCAAAAACTAGCGCGATTTCCTTTAAGGCGTCACCTTTCTTATCCCTGTTCTTATAACCTGGAGAAGTTATGTCCTAAAAAACTTTCAACGAAATTCTTCAAAAAGCTCAAAATGAAATTCTTCAATTAAATTTGAAATCTGTTCCTGGTTCCTCTTAGTAGTACACATCTTGAACAGTTACGACCGGTACTGCACACTTGCAAGTCGCCTGAAATCTGTTCCTGGTTCCACTTAGTAGTACACTTCTTGAACAGTTACGACCGGTACTGCACACTTGCAAGTCGCCTGAAATCTGTTCCTGGTTCCACTTAGTAGTACACATCTTGAACAGTTACGACCGGTACTGCACACTTGCAAGTCGCCTGAAATCTGTTCCTGGTTCCACTTAGTAGTACACATCTTGAACAGTTACGACCGGTACTGCACACTTGCAAGTCGCCTGAAATCTGTTCCTGGTTCCACTTTGTAGTACACATCTTGAACAGTTACGACCGGTACTGCACACTTGCAAGTCGCCTGAAATCTGTTCCTGGTTCCACGTAGTAATAAACATCTTGAACAGTTACGACCGGTACTGCACACTTGCAAGTCGCCTGAAATCTGTTCCTGGTTCCACTTAGTAGTACACATCTTGAACGGTTACGATCGGTACTGCACACTTGCAAGTCGCCTGAAATCTGGTCCTGGTTCCACTTAGTAGTACACCTCTTGAACAGTTACGACTGGTACTGCACACTTGCAAGTCGCTCTGAAATCTGTTCCTGGTTCCACTTAGTAGTACACATCTTGAACGGTTACGACCGGTACTGTATACTTGCAAGTCGCCTGAAAGCACGGCTGACGCCCGATGACTCATTCGAGCTTCTTCTTCCGTTATAATTGTGTCCTCTAGACGGAAACATGTTGGCGTGTTTTCCTTTTCGCCTTGAAAACAGGAAACACTGTTTAACGGCCCAAAAACACGATTAAATGTTTGCAAACAGTTGGGAAACATTAGGGAAACATCACAAAAACACTGGAATGCACGCAAGATTAGGCTGAAAGCACACAAACATATTTCCGTCTAGAGGACAAAATTAGAACGGAAGAGGAATCTTGAATGTGTTATTGTGCGTCAGCGGAGCTTTCAGGCGATTTGCAAGTGTGCAGTACCGGTCGTAACCGTTCAAGATATGTACTACTGCGTGGAATCAGGAACAGATTAAAAATAAAATTGAAGAGTTTCATTTCCGTAGAGTTTTATAGGATTTAACTTCTCCAGGTTGCAAGAACAGTGTTAAGAAAGGCGACGCCGTAATGGAAATCGCGCTAGTTTTTTACGTGAGCACCGATGATATGGACAAATATTTAATTATTAAATAAATAAAAGTTTTGTAAATACAATTTCGCCGTGGACACAAGGCATTGTGTGAGAAAAAAAGAGACAATTCACCCAAGAAAGCGAGATGGTTCGGATACGAAGAACGTCTTCAGTCCACATCTCTGGAAACACCGTCCTGCTAGTGTGGACACAAATGACTGACAAACATTTATGTTGACAAACAGCACAGATGATTTGACAACTTGCTCCAAGCCTAAGAATACTTTAAATGGATTCATTTTTTCCTTGATATATTGAAATTAATATGTATTATTTGTATTTTTATTTGGAGAATGATTTATACAGTTTTGCTGATCTACATAGCAGAATACCTCCCATTATCATTTCGTATTAGTTTGAATTTAAATTGGTTATTTTCTTAATATTAAATTACTAAGTTGTTGTTTACCAGAACAGTTTAAATGTAGCACATGATGTGTGTAATTATACAAAGGATGTTTGAAGTAGATATGACTGACAAGGGATCATATTTTAGAGTTTCAATAAAAAGGTCAATATTGATTCGCCTTATTTTACTGTTAACTCAGGTATGTCATAACGCAAGGGGACCGTACAAATAATTACGTTGGTCTGCTTGGTTTTTTCAGCTATTTCCCTTATATTGGCTTGACATTAAACTCAGGGTTTGGATAAGTGAAATTGTTAGTCCCTCCCAGAATGAACAGAACACCAACTCTACCCAGCCTTTTAGCTTCATGATCTAGACAGCTCGCTACATTTTCCAAATTTGCATTTGGCCTAATTTCACTATATACTGTACACTTTTCTCCTGACTTGTTTTGCAGCAAGCGGCGCAGATCATGAATACTGTTAACTGAGATTGCTTCCGAGTAGCAGCGATGATCTGTGACTGGCAATGTGTTACTTATTCTAGAACAAATAATATTGAAGAAGTACAGCACGTAATGACCACATTCCACATCTGCTCTCCGACAACACTTCACCTGCTCAACTTGGATGCCGGTTGCCACTAAGTCGGGCCGCTAGCTGTTGCGTGTGGTCGTGGTTGAGAGGCTGCAGAGTGTCCAGGTGGAGGTAACTATTGGAGTGCCGCACGTACAGCAGCAACGACCAGTGTCCACCGCCTTCCTCGTTGTCGTCACCCCTGTCAACGAACTCGTCGTGCCTTTTGTTCCTTGGAGACAACCAGAACAGTGGCTCGGTGAAACTGTGCAAGGCCGGTTCAATGGGTAAGCAAAGTACGCAGCCGCGTAGGGCGCCGGGAAAAAGGGGCGCATAAACGCTCAGTATTAAATTAGGAGACTAGATTTTGAGTGTTGACTCACTATGCCAAATTCATATTGTAATTGTAGCAGTAAGGTTATATCGCAAAGTAGAAATCCGTGAGCATACATATACTGTACTCCGCTACTCAAGATTTTACTGTTTTACTGATTTTAATGTTTTACTACTGTTACTACCTAATTGACATAAAACCTTACAGACAGATTTACCTCATGCACCGTTGAGTAACGCAGCGCTCGTGATATTCCTGTTGTAAATAATGCTCGACAATACATCGTCTGATACCGTTTATTAATACCCAATTGCTTACGTCAATTTGTAGTCAATACAATTCAATCACATATTCATGCCTATTGAAATCCATAAAATCGCACATAAGAAGAGCCTCAGTCAATCACAGGCGTGGTGAGGCCTCTTGCTTTAAAATCTTGAGTCAGGTCATCAAACGCCGCGTTGTAATAGTCTTCTGTCGGTTTCCCGTAGTAGACGTTCTTCATCAAAACGCTGTAAACAACTGCTCCATCGATCGTACGTTGGTAGGCCAACCGCTCAGTAAAGCAGTCTACAAACTGCGGTTTGCCGAACTTAGTCTTGAAAATTACCACTGCCCCGGCCAACATTTGTCTATGGTTCTGAAAGTCTCGAGAAATCGTGTGAGCAAATGCTACTGAGCTATTTATTTTTAAAACATCAATAATGTCTCCCATATCGGCGCCCAAAACAGAATACATTTTTTTAACGCTAAGCCTATTAAATCAATTTGGTGGCTTTAGCAGTTAAAACTGTACAAGTAAACGTTATACAACACAAATGTATTACAATATAAGCACAAGATGCACAAATATATTACAATACAAGTAAGAAAATACACAAATATTATGGTGATCGATTTCGGTGAACCACGCTCACCTTCCTCAGACCAGAGGGATTCATTCTTTTGGGGGAAGCACTTCTGGAAGCAAACACTCACATTGGTAATCAAAGTAGAACTTCTGGTGAGTCAGTAGACCTAAGATGTAATCGAAACTTTAACCTACCAAGACCACCATACGTGTATGGGTGGGTGGGTTTGAGTACTTTGCCATGTGACTTTGCCACGTACTTTGCTTTGCTAGAGTACTTTGCCGCTTACAATCTTTTCTCAAGCTTTCTCAATACTGAACGATTCACGTTTTATAATAGGCAGATATTCTAGACATACTACATCGTTTACTAATACAGTGTTAGTACTCAAAGAGTTGTACAAATCAACATCAGGATGTATTTTAAAAGAATTGACAGTTTACTTTTTATTGGGTAAATAGTTGGTCCAGCAGCTGTCAATTGTTTGGCACATACAAATTGTTGACTGCATATTATATTTGGTGACAAAGTGTTCATAATTAATTTATATTATATTGCATATTAATAATAAGTTACAACCTCCTACTTAAATTGTCTTAGTTATAGTTAATAAATATTGTATATATTATTCAACGAAAACAAAATAAATATTATCTATATGCTATAGTTTTTAATGATGACATATTAAGCAATGAGTTGGCTTTATTTTCCTTCAGTAACGGCAAATAAAGGTCCAATAGTTGCCAATAACTACCACTGTACGTATATGGGTGGGTGGGTGGGCTAATACCACTGTACGTGTATGGGTGGGTGGGTGGGTCACTACCACTATACGTGCCCATACTTATACAGTGATATTGACTCACCCGCCCACCCACACAAACGCTTACAGTGATACTGACCTACCCGCCCACCCATACACACACGTACAGTGATACTGACCCACCAACCCAACCATTCAAAAACACGTACAGTGATATTGGCTCACCCGCCCACCCATACACAAACACATACAGTGATACTGACCCACCCGTCCACCCATACACATACACGTACAGTGATACTGACCCACCCGCCCACCCATACACAAACACGTACAGTGGTGGGCGGGTGGGTCAATACCACTGTACGTGTATGGGTGGGCGGGTGTGTCGTATACCATTGTACGTGTATGGGTGGGCGGGTGGGTCAATGCCACTGTACGTGTATAGGTGGGCGGGTGAGCCAATACCACTGCACATGTATGGGTGGGCGGGTGGGTCAATAGTACTGTACATGTATGGGTGGGCGGGTGGGTCAATACTACTGTACGTGTATGGGTTGGCGGGTGGGTCTCTATTTCCAAGTCCATAAAGCAATTAAAATCCAGATTTGTACACAATTAATTTCTCATTGAAATTTATGTCAGAGAACTATTAAAATTAGTTATGCAGCAAGCAACTAGTAATGTAAATATGCCTCTCAGTAAGTTATTTGACAAACTTGAAACCCAGTTAAGAGCACTTGAAACACTTGGTGTTACTTCTGAGAAGTAGGCAGCTATGGTTTATACCTTAGTTGAGTCGGCGTTACCTGAGGACGCCTTAAGAGCATGGGAGTGTGTACGAACATACCGAAAATCAATGGTAGATTCTAACAACCAGATATGGGCTGATAACTCTATAAATTATTTACAGGAGTTGTTGAACTTTTTAAGGGCAGAAGTTGAGAGAGAGGAGCTTTTAACACTCGCACGGCAGAACTTTATTTATTCCAAATATGTCAACGCAGTGGACAGCAACCACCATCACAATTCAGAAGAATGAAAATCAAACTAAACTTCCTACTGCAGCTACCATTGTCGCGACAGATAACCACAAGTCGGTGAGTAACTGTCTGTTTTGTAAGAAGTCGGGACACAACATTCAAGAGTGCTCTGAATTTCATAAACTTAACTTAAACGAAAAAAAGGGATTTTATTTCCAAAAAGGGAGTTTGTTTTTCTTGCTTGAAGTTAGGACAAACAACAAAGAATTGTAAAGTTTTTTTCAATTGTTTATTTGCCACAAAAAACACCACTCAGTAATGTGTAAGGGAGCTAATCAATCAAAAGTAAATGAACATGACGAGCCATCAGTTAAGTCTAAATCAGATAGTGATGTAAAGGGCAAGCCTGAAGTTTTGATCTCCCAGGGCAGTGAAACGTTACTGCAGACACTCTTGGTTAAAGTTGCGAGTCAAGGTGAACAGGAATATCTTGCTAGGGTATTACTGGACACAGGCTCCCAAAGGTCGTATGTCACAAAAGACTGTGTAGAAAAACTAGGCCTCAGTGAAATTGGTGGAGAGGTAATTAACCACAGTTTGTTTGGGGGTGTAAATATGCAACAAACCGCACACAAAACTTACTTAATGATCTGCAAAATGTTAATACGTAGGATGAGAGGCCCTAGTGCCTATAATAGCCGTAGCTCCCAGCTACACCGACACGATCCATCCATCCATCCGAAAACCCAGCTCTGCTTTTTCAACTACAAAGGCAGAACGTTCCAAGTTAACCAGGAAACCCCAATCACCCTTCAAGGAAACAGACTTACACTAACTAAAACCTGCAAATACCTGGGAGTCGCCCTAGACTCCAAGTTATCCTTCGTATCCCACTTCAAACGATCCATGAAGACCGCCACAATCCGTTTCAATGCCCTCCGCTTCCTCAACAACCGAAACCTCTGCCAGGACCCTCTCCTCTCTCTACACCGCCGTCATCCGTCCCGTACTCACGCTTGCCTATCCAGTGCTCACCCTCACAATCACCTCTCTAACTAAGAAAAAACCGAGCGACGCGCCATGCGCTTAGCTTATCACCTGAACCGTGATCACAGCTCCCGAGACCTCTACCATGTTCCACATACCCACCCGGCGTTAGTTCCTCAACCAACTAAATCAGACCTACCTCGCCAAAGCCGCAGACTCCCCCATACTGGCAGTGTACTTCACAGAACCCTACACCACCAGCCAATATTTCACCATTCATCACCTGATCCACGGCCGTTTCTAACCCGCTACCCACCTCAAGCACAGCAACCACTAGCCACCCTTCACACAACCTACTACTGACGTCCCACTAACGCTATGCCCTCACACACACACACTCCTCATACATAGTCACCTCTCATCCCCGTTTCACCCTCAGTTAGCTCTAAAACTATTTTAATTTCCCATGGTTTTTTCTCTGTTTGTTTTTTTCAGGAGCCATGATTCCTTGGGGCCTTCTTTCCGGAGACCCAAGCTGCCTGCTTGCCTCGCACAGTCACGATTGGTATCGGTCCTGTTACCCTTCATCTACCTGTCCTAGGCTGAAGAGGCCCTAGTGCCCATAACAGCCGTAGCTCCCAGCTACACCTTCACGATCCTGGTCCTAGCCCTGGTTAATACGTCATTTCAGATTACTGTACTCGTTTTGGACCAGGATATAATTTGCAGCAATCTACCCAGGCTGCAAGGAAATGAGTGCTTATCAGCCTTAAAGAGAAAAGGTATAGTGTTTACTGATATAGGGAAAAGTGGTCCAGAAATCAAGGTGCTACTCGGTGCAGATGTCATCGGAGAACTTTATACAGGAAGGGTGGAAAATATCAGGAGTGGCCTCGTCACGGTAGAGACTTACCTTGGCTGGACCGTAATGGGAAAACAGCAGTGCAAGGAAGTAAAGCAACATAGTTCACTTTTAAACTTGTTTATTTCAGGGAAAGCTGAAGTTCCAGACCTTTGGAGTTTAGATACCTTAGGTTTAAGAGACCCAGCTGATAAAACGTAGGTCACATATGGAGGCAGAAACTTTAAGATATTTCAAAGATAATGTCAAAGTGGATGACAACGGCAGGTACGAGGTGTGCTTACCATTGATTGAAGGGCACCCGAAGTTACAATCTAACCGGGATCTTGCTGAAAAAAGGCTGCTGTCCGTTAGCAGAAGGCTTCATAAACTTAATAAATTTAATAATTATGATGAAGTATTAGATGGTTGGTTAATAGATGGTAGTATAGAGAAAATTCCGGAAACTTACAAAACCACTACTGGACATTACTTACCTCATCAAGGTCGTGAAGGAAAACAATATGATCACAAAGATTCGGCCGGTATTTAATGCTTCTGCGAAGGACCACAACTGTGTCAGTTTAAAATCTTGTTTAGAAAAAGGCCCAAATTTAGTTGAACTAATCTCTCCGCCCGTCATGAAGTTTCGACAACATCAGATTGGTGTCATATCTGATATCAAAAAGGCATTTTTGCAGATTAGCTTGGCAACTTTACTGCAGATAGAGATTACCTAAGGTTTCTTTGGTGAAATGACTACGAAAAGAAGAGCGTGACTACTTTCAGGCACTTCAGATTTGTATTTGGTGTCACATCAAGCCCTTTTATATTAGGTGCTACAATTTCACATCACTTGGACAAGGCACCTCTAGAGATGAAGGAGACGGCTGAACGACTCAGAACCTCAAATTATGTGGACAATTGTGTCGACTCGGTTGAATCATTGAATCGTTTTGTTAGAGAGTCTTCAACCTTAATGAATTCAGGGCAATTTGAATTGAGAGGTTGGTGCAGTAGTGTACCTATCAGGGGGCCGATTTCGAAGAAAACTATTCAGGGGAAACTACAGTACCTTTTCTTGGCATGTTATGGGATACTCGAGAAAACATTTTATTTTGTGATATTAGATCACTGTCAACTGCAGAGGAACGAGTTACTAAGTGTTTCACCCACAGTTAGCTCTAAAATACCCACCGTATTGGTATTGGATTTTTTTCTTTTGTTTCAACATTTTGTTTTAATTAAAATTCCAAGGTGGGGAGAATGTTATGAATGGGATTTAATTTTATTTGTTTTTGTTATAGTACACAGTAGCCAAACTTGTTTACCTTTTAAATATGTTAAAATCAGTTAAAAAAAGACAGCTGTTATTTAGAATAAGAATTAATAATATTTCCTAAAATAGTTTTGTTGTAAACATGGAGTAACATGAAAAGTTAAATATTGTTTTGATGTTAATTAATTAAGTTATTTGTCAGTCAATGTTACAAATATAGTTATTAAAGTATGGTTTTGTAAAAATATATTGAGTTCTGAATACTCCAGTTTATAATAATCTTTTTTGATCAATGGTACTACCAAATTTGATAGTGGATGCCATCACATTTAATAATAGGATATTACTGTAGCTTATCATAGATACTACCCATTTTCATTATGGTTCCTACCCACATTAATCGAAGGGGCTACCCGAAATTATCAGAGGTGGTTACCCTGGTTGATCACGGGGTTCATCTGAAGTTGATCACGGAAAAAATACCTACATTGATCAAGGTTGGCTGCCTAAGTTAATCATGGAAACTAACTAAATGGATGACGGCCGGTTAACCTAATTGATCAGGGGTGCTACCTAAGATGATCACGAATGATTATCCAAGTTTATCACAGGTGGGTCCCAACATGATCACGAGAGCTACGCAAGTTGGTCATGGGGATCTGCCTAAGTGGATCACAGGAAGTAGTAGGGATTTGCCATTCCTGGCCCAGTATTATCCACTCTAAATTTTAGATTGATAATACTTTGATGTGCTTAGATTGATAATTTCACAGTTTGCTCGGATTGATAATGTTTCGTGGTTGATAATTTTTGTTTGCCGTTCCTGGCGCAGTGCTAGGAGACAATTTTGATGGGGGAAAAAATATGAGTGTTGAATGTTCTAGTTTTACGCGTGGGGTTGAGTTTTGTCTACCGTAATTTCTGTAGGTGTAGATAAACATTGTTATTTACAAATGGGTTCAAGATCAAGCGATTGTCTTGATCCACGATTGTAACAGTGATTTGCTGTATTTTTCGCAGGGCACTATCTAACGGAGCATAATATCTCTGGAGCGGCGTTTTTGATATTTTGTAGCCCCGCGGTACGGCTGGGAAAAATGTGTATAGCAGTCGATGTTCTTTGTGCTTGTGCAAGTGTTCGTCGTGATTGGAGTAACTGTTTTCAACCAAATTGCAATGTATCTCGACTGTATCCACAGCTCTGAGATTCGGTGGTTTCGTGGCTTTTATGATAAGGTCGGCCATGTAGTAAAAACGTTCGTTACTGTAGTCTTCTTTTTCCTCAGACTGCATTTCAAACCCCAGCAGGTTTCGTATTGTGGAGTCGAAACTGAACTTGAGCGGTGAGACTATCGATACCCTGTCATCCATTTTCGCTATGCTGAACCTCGCAGAATCAACCACGTTCAGTGTTTTGAGGAACTCACTGCACTTGACCTGTAGGGTGTCTAGCGTCCAGTGGCCTTTCTGAAAGAGAAGCGCTCTCGGACCAATGCTCAGTTGTTCGGCGTTAGGACCTACCCAAAAGTACATCGTTCCATCTGTCGGATGATTAGCGATATTGTTTTCCGAATAAAACCCGTACAGACCCAGTACGTAGTCATCTTCATCGCGCAAATATATTGGGTGCTCCAAGTGAAGTGTGATCACCGAACCCGCTCCAACCAGTTTGAACATCATTATGATTTTTAAAACTCTTTGTCTCCCATACACACACACACACACACATCATAGGTGTTTCTTAAAAGTTACTCTCGATCGATGCGAAAAAAAATTGTTTTTTAAATAGCCGTGTTTGCCACATGTTATTCAGGTGTGGAGGCACTCACGCCATTCTTGAGAGCTTCAAGTTTCTCCTCGATCTTTTTTAGCCTTTCGTTTGTTTGTCTCTTCAACTTTCGGACAGCATCGAATAGTTCATTGAGCTCTAGTCGAAGTTTGATTTCGACTTTATCGAAAGCTTGCAACGATTCATGGGAAAACTCTCTTTTCATCTCATTGATTTTAGAATCGACGTATTGTGCACTATTACCACCACCAACAAAAGTGATGTTCGTATCACCAAATTTGTTGATGTGAAAAGTACTGTCACGATAACTCTCCATAGTTATAGTCTCTTACCACCAAGACTTCCAAGTGTATTTGTTATCTCGTAGACACCGCACGATATCATTCCAATCTTCACCTTTGTCGTTACGTCGTAACACCTCAATACATAGGTGGCCGCATATCGGAGGATCATCAAAGTCTTGGACGCTGTCGATGTTGTATTTGAGATTGTCTGCACCCAAATAACGTACCAACTCTAGTGGTGGTCTTGCATCACCGAACGAGTCGAAGTATAATTTATGTTCTCCCCGTTTTACGTAACACGTCCAGTGGGTACCATTAGATGATATATCTCTAAGATTGATGACCCCACATTCGATTGGACTGGGTATTGACGGTAGCATTTGACGCATAAACACACCTCGAAAATTTTCTAACTTTAGCGTTTTGATGTAATTTTCAATTTCAGCGAGCGAAAGGGGTGTGGTCTTTTTTTTTATTACCAAGCAGTTCGTCTAACTTGGAGTTGATGCGCCGTTTAAGACCTGAACCTTTAGGACCGATAATACTGTCAAGTTCACTGTCAATTAGTTGTTTCAACCACGGTACGAACTTATTCTTGAGTAGTGGTGCTATTGTGTGCCTCACAACTGGTGAAATGAAACGTTTGCCACCAGGTACATCTGTTTCGACAAAATCTAGCATCTCTTTCAAGAGACCTCCTTTTTTGTTCATTGAAAGCTGTCCGTATGAAAGCTCTATCCGTAATCCTTTATTATCTTTTTTCGCTTTGACTATACGTTGGTGCTGTCTTGGTGTGAGCAAGATATCATCGCCACCACACATAGTCACTTGGTCTTTCGATAGACCAATACTCGCACTCTGCCGCCTTCGGTAAGCGGTGCGGAGCTTACGTTTCTGTCCATCCGACAGCCTGATTTTATGATGATGTAACGCAGCCATAATCATACACTTATAACTAAGACATGGATATTTACTGTCCAAAGTGCAAAATAAAAACGAGCTCAATAAATGTTGAGACTTTGAAAACAGTAAACGAAAAGTGGCGACACAAGGCACAATGCGTAGTTTGTGGAAAAGAAAAGAGTACATTTATTAAAGCTCCGGATTTTGCTAACCAAATGAAACCTTCCTTGATCGAAGCGAAAGAATTGCATCGACCGGTGATAAAGAAATTTCCGAAACGAAGAATCATAACGCTTGGAATCGATGATTTGTGGGCTGCCGATTTGGTCATCATGGATAGGTATAAAGGTGAAAACGACGGTTACAAGTACATTCTAAATGTCACAGACACGTTCTCAAAATATGCTTGGTCAGAACCATTAGTCAGAAAAAGTGGATCTGATGTAGCCGAGGCATTTAGAGTTATATTAGAAAGAGCTGGGCAATGCGGGCACGAGTCCCCCAATCTACTTCATACAGACAAAGGGCGTGAATTCGTAAACAGTGACTTCAGGCGTTTGTTGAAGGAACATGAGATCAAGATGTATCATACTGCGAATGAGGCAAAGAGTGCGATAGTAGAAAGATTCAACCGTACTCTAAATGAGAAAATGAAAGTACAATTTGAAGTGCGTAAGTCATTTCGTTGGATTGACATTCTCCAGTCTTTACTGAAAGACTACAACAGCAGTTTTCATAGAACGATTGGTATGATGCCAGTTGAGGTTAATGCGGAATGTGAACCTGAGCTTAGACGCAGATATGCAAGCAGGGATGAAACAACATCAGCAGTGCGAAAACCTACACTCAAGATTGGTGATAGAGTTAGGATTACGAAAAATAAGGGTCACTATGCAAACAAGTACGGGCGCAACTGGACTCGAGAAGTATTTACCGTTTATCAAGTTAATAATACAAATCCAGTCACATATAATATCAAAGATTCTGAAGGAGAACATATTATCGGATCGTTTTATCAAAAAGAGCTCCAAAAGTCAGTATTTTAAAAATGAACAAAAAATTAAGTTTTTTTTTTATTTACCTAGCGAAATGTGATTGTATTTCGAGTAATGTCATACGTGAAGTTTGTTTCTGCGACAACAACAACGTAAGCTGTGGTACCACTGTTCGCTGCTGGAGGTGCGACTGGATTTATAAAGTCTAACTCAACTTGTATATCGCTTCTAGATCTGTCTGTCGACTGTGGATGTAGATGAGTATCTACGACCATTATTGGAAAGGTGCTTTGGAAATTCTCAGGAGTTAACATAACATCAGAATCCCCAAAGTTCACCATTCGAAAACGTACATACTGATCGTAAAGAAGACGCCACTTTGAATCTGACATATTCAAGTTTTGCAATTCTTGTGGGTAGTGATCACCGTTTATTTTGACGGTTACGTTCTTTATGGTACAACTGTCGAAAACTGATGGATTTGCCTTTTGATCGTTCGAGCGATTAGTTTGCAAACCAATTATGACGAAACGTGGATCGTTCACACTCCGATAAACGTTGGTGATGTCAAAGTTGAATGAAGATCCAAACACGCCTTTCTTCTCGATACACTGCCATTGGTAGTATCTGAACGATAGTCTGTCTTTGTCGCTCAATTCTTTCAATCCCGCAATAAGTTGTATACGACTTGTAGATGAGCATTCTACCAACGGTACACGTAGAACAAACGATGTAATTTTTACCTTTCCATCTTCAGGTTCAACATCGGTTGCTTCTGAACCTTTCCAATGATACAGAGCGTCGTTGTCTTCGGAACGCGTGAATGTGATTTCAAATCCACCTTTATATATCGGATACTGAAGGTGGTCGAAAAAACCGAGACCAAGATGACCGAGCATACCTAGTGCTTCAAATTTGCCCCCTCCACTGTACTGGGATACGAAACCGCAGTTTGAAAGTGTGGCCGTATTTGTGTACATCAACATACCCTTGATGTAGCCTGTTACACCCGGATTGTCTACGCTATCAATGATTGTGTTGTGTTTCTTTAGCTCAATTCGTGAGAACAGGAAAGCTGGGAAGTTGTTAACAAGTTTTATAGTAGAATTCTTTGGGTATGCCGACTCGTCTGATTTTTTCACGACTTCACCTTGGATGTGAAACATTATGCGAGAATCGTAAAACGCATCACCATGGTCCAATCTGAACACAGTGTAGTTGTTCGGTGTGTTGAAATTGAGATCAGACACTGCGTTAACAGTCCTGTACTCACTCCTCACAACACCGCCCATAAACTTGGTGTAGATCGCTTTCATTGTGAAATATATCACCACTTATAGTATTCACATAGGGTACATAGAACCGGACGTACCCAAACCCATGCCGAGTTTACGTTTCAGCCACATTCCACTGGTTGTAGCAAGAGCAACTGCACGTTCAATCAAATCAGCATCAGGTGCCATGACTCTACGCCACGCCTTCTTCTGCAACTCACGATCGGCCACCCATCTGTCTTCTGTATTTTTGTGTTTGCTGTACCAAATGTCATGTTCTTTGCACGCCTCGTCAAGTGGGTTGATTCCTTTATCTCCTCTAGCCAATCGTTCGTCTAGTTTTGTACCGGGTCCACAAAAATTGTACGTATCAAATTTCAAATTGCGTGGAGCATGAAGCTCGAACGGTAGATTGTTGATGATTTCGTTCAAAAGCCCAGACCCTTCGATCACACTCTCCGGTAATGCTGAAAGACAACGTACAAATTTTGTACGTTTTTTGACAAATTTTGTTCCTCGTAGAGTCTGCACTAACTCTTCCATTCTGTCGTATATGATTTTGACGAGGGATAGTTTCTCGTTATGAAAATTGTTGTTGCCGGCCATTTCTTGAGCGTAAATGTAATTCAATCGGTTTACCAGTTCATTGAGATTGCTGATGTATTTGTATTCTACCGGCCTACTGCTGTAGACTGCCAACCCAGACCCAGTCATTTGATCATTATTGTCAGTCTTTATATTTTCTTCCCAAATTCGTTTGATCATGCGTTTCCATTTACGACCCTGACTCGCTTTCGGTCGATTTGAAAGAGGATCGTTTTTCTGAAATATGGAATTTGTTCTGAGCAATATATCTTTGTATGCATTCCAATCGTCAGGCGTATAGTTGTCATCACTAATGTAATCGTTCTTCGTCAAAAGACAACAAAGACTATCCGTGCCTTTGTAAGTTTTTTGATCTTTTATTAGTACGATATCGTCGTAATTAAACGTGATCGGCTCGGATCCAATTTTAGCTTGATTAGCATTGTCACCGTACCAAATACCGAACTGAGCATCTCGGGCTTTAGGTAAATAACTTGATGCAGTCAATCCCAGTGTAATTTTCTTTGTATCCATCAGTTGTTTAAACGATTGATTCAATTCTTGTGAAGGAGTATCTATGTCAGAACGCTCAGTCAACGGGCTTCGTCCTTCTGGTGTACCAGATCTCGTTAATGGTATTCGCATGAGTTGTCGCATACGTAGTCTTTTACGTTCTTCCATTTCTTTAGCCTCGTTGACTGCATCTTTCTCTTTTTGTTTTATGATTGCATTCGTTATGGGCTCATACTTTTTCTGCCTTTCGCGCATCTCCTGCATTTCTTGCACGTATACACTGGAAAATTCATTCTTCAAATTATCGTTCAGATCCTCCAACTGTTTGGCTTTTACCACCGTTAGAGGCTCAGACTCCTTAGGAAGCGGAGTCAAAATGTTGGGTGGTTTTTCTGAAGGGTGGTGCTCTATTGATGGTCGAGAGCCAGATGACCGCTCCTCTTTCTCAGCGGCTCTGAATTTGCGTATAAGTTCTCGCTGTAGCTCTTCAAGACGTTTTGCTTCCAATACAGTAGCCATAGTGCTATACTTATTTAAATACAGTCTGTTAGATTTTTATCTTGCAACTGGCTTGGGTATAAGTTTTTCATTTAACATACATTTGTACTTTCCCGAGTGTACTTTTTTGGTCATGTCAATAGATAGAAATCCGTGTGGTTGACTCCAACATTTCTTGCACATAGATTCAAATTGGATGTACGACATATCTGAGCCGACAAAGTCTTCATATATTCGCTTGCTGTAGTGCTTATTCTGATTGAACACGCAAAGTAGATTGACATTGTTACGGATTACTTGCATATCCACACGCCCATAGCTCTGGCTGAGATACACACAGGATATGAGTTTATGTCGACCTCGAATAAAGTATTCTTTTATTGGGGTTTGTTTTTCAAGAAGGCAGTCATCGAAAACCACCAACGAATTTGGTTCACATTCATCAACTGAGATTAGGTCTTCGCAGCTTGTAAAAAAAAACGCTATCTGTTTCCCTAACTTCACCCCAACTTGGGCGTACATGTCACGAAGGTTAGAGTACGCAGTCTGATCGATTGATCTACTGAACACGTACAAGTTCTTAAATGTCAACCCTTGGCCGTCGTAAATAAAGTTCAGCAAAAGATTCTTTTTCCCACTACCGGACGGGCCAACAATTAAACAGCGTAGTGGTCTCGGTATCAGGTCGTTGTCGAAGTAGTCATTAACATACACTTTGATATCCATTCCAGATGGGTACTTATAAGTGGGGTATTTTATAATGTCCCCAGGGTAGTGATTTGATCCCATCTTCTAATATGTAGCGTTTGTCATCTTTACTACTCAGTGATGTTTTGAATAGCTCAACACTGAATAGTTCATGCCTAGGAACTACGTATCATGTTCATAGATGCGTATTTAGTTTTCCCTTTGAACAGACACTCTTTGTAGTCTGTAAATGATATCTCATTTTTCACAACAGACTTTTTAACCCCTTTAGATCGTTTGGAGGTTTTCAGTTTATCTAGTTTATTTTTTTCGTCATTCTTTTCTTCGTCTTCTAATTGATACGCGTACATTTTGGATCTAAGCCCGACGAATTCTCGCATGATAGAACCCTTTAGTTCGTCTTTCATTTTGCCCAATATTTTTTTGTTAACTCGGGGCATACCGTACGGATTGTTTTCTGCATAGTCACTAGTGTCAAAATATTTAATCATACTTTGCATGTCCTGATAAAAATCACTTGTTTCTATCTTATCTTATCACTTGTAAGAGAATCTGTATCTGTATATTGTAATGATATTTTATCGCCGTAACGTTTTTTCATTACATTATAATGGAATTTGTACATCATCAACTTTGATACGTCGAGAACACACGCACCTACATATATGGGTTTGTTAAATTTCGTTTTTACTTTAGCCATATGAACCGCAGCTAAGTTTTCACAGAAAATCGTCCGGCTCGCGAAATTAGGTTTGGCAATCAATTTCTCAAGCTGATCACATTTTGAAACGAGACGAATGTCTACACGGTTCCGAATATTTTCCATAGTCTTTCCGAATACTGCATTATTCATCAGTTTATAGAAATCCTTCTCAAAGTCGTTTTGGGCTTTTATGCGATACTTCGTGTTTAAGTTGATATATTTTTCGAGAAATTTTGACTGTACGAAACTTATTATTCTGTGGATCTTTGTGACCTGCATACCCAATGATAAATAGAGTTTTAAATTACGATAGTGTAAAACATATCTTTCTTTGTTGTATAGAGTGGTTAGTAATTTTGCTTCTTTAGACCCTGGTGGACACATTCGCTCAGGAGCTAGGGGGAGATCAGAATGTTGATCGTGTAGGTTTTCAGGGTATACCAAGTCAACTTCAAGTATATAACCGATTGTATCATCATCGTTAATTTTTGTAACATCGAAATACTCTATATCTGCACCAATGTCAGCTCCATCTTTCACCCAGCGAAAGTCTTTTATCGGCATCGGCTGACTCATCGCATGACCGTAAAGATTGTTCATATCTAGATAGGTTAGATATGTGCATGGAAGGGTTGAGTCATAATCTTTCATATAGGGGTTGTTAGCTTTAGCGTGACGGTTCGAGCATTGAGATATTCCACCTCGAACCATTTTTTCCCACATCAGTAGCATATTAACATCAGACAATAGGTCAAGTTTTACATTTGTAGTTTTCAGCATCGCACTCCAAGCTAGACCTGGTGCTGTGAAATACCATGCCGGATTTAATTTGTATATTCCCATGCACACATCTCTAAAATTTTCCATGACATCAGCCAGTAGCAGTACATCTGTAGTGTTGTATAACAGTGTGTATTCCTTTAGGTCTTTAACTCCTAGATCATGCCAGACCATACAAGCTTGTTTGTAATCTTGCTCTGTGATATTGGTCTTATTTAATTTATTATAAAATGCTGATTTTGGCGGTAGTGATGTCTCATTGTACTTGTCCAACGAATCCATATAATCGTATGGATAGACACCCTTCCTCAGTAGCAGATCTACAGATTCATTCTCATAGTGTTTGATAGTATGCATTAGTTTACTTTTAGGGAGGTTGCTTACGAGAGTGTCCAAACTGAGACTCATAAATTTGAAAGAATCAAGGAATCGTAGCTTAATACCATTTTCCACCTTCACAGTAAACGAAATGTACCGCTCTTCGTTGTTTGGTATTATATCGATAGTGTTACCACGCTCTCCGAATTGCTTAATGAATAGGTGTGTATCATAACCAGCCAAGTTGTGAATGAAGACGGGTATGAAATTAGGCACTCTATAATTCAAATTACATTTGTTATGGGCAACACCTCTGAATTTACCG
The DNA here is from genome assembly GCA_035578905.1 of Stictocephala bisonia. Taxonomy (NCBI): domain Eukaryota; kingdom Metazoa; phylum Arthropoda; class Insecta; order Hemiptera; family Membracidae; genus Stictocephala; species Stictocephala bisonia. Next base: position 225,840 of record JAQJVL010001102.1, read on the forward strand.
GTTATATGATCATGATCCATCACGCGGTCATTTTCTAATACTCTTCTACATATGTGACATCTGTTGGTGATTTCAACCTCTCTCAATTCAAGATCAGTCAGTGGTAACATTGGAACCGCATTCTCACTGTTGTAGCGTTTAAAGATTTCCTCCGATTCACATATTAATGTATCTACAAATTTGGAAGCTGCATCCTCGCCGAAATAACTAACTGGTGGTTTATAAATACCTCTGTCGTGTGTTCCATACAAACAGAAACTTATTGGTCGATGTTTTTGAAATCGCAGGGTGTAGGGTTCTGTGATTCCTTCGGTTGGATCCTTCTCCTTTTGTGCTTCTTTTATTGGAATCAAACAACATTCGAAATCAGCGTAGAATACAAACGGGACTCTCATCGAGCAGTTGTATTGTCTGAATTTGATGAAAGCACCTTCATCTGGCAACTCAACTCTCAAAGCTTTGTGGTTCCCACAGTCCAATTTATGTTTATCTAACAAATCCTCTCTTCCGAAATGCTGAAGACACCGTCTGCACAGCCAGATTCTATGTCCATTTTTTGTCACTTGTGATTTCACTAATTTTTTCAGATTCTTTATGTAACAGTAATGAGCTTGCTTTTCATTTTTCATATACAACAAATCTACGTGTTTTACTTTTTCTTCATTTGTAACTAGGAGAGGATAGATTATAAACTTTTCGTCAATACCACTGTACGTGTTTGGGTGGGCGGGCGGGTTAATACCACTTATTGCATTATTCATCAGTTTATAGAAATCCTTCTCAAAGTCATTTTGGGCTTTTATGCGATACTTCGTGTTTAAGTTGATATATTTTTTGAGAAATTTTGACTGTACGAAACTTATTATTCTGTGGATCTTCGTGACCTGCATACCCAATGATAAATAGAGTTTTAAATTACGATAGTGTAAAACATATCTTTCTTTGTTGTATAGAGTGGTTAGTAATTTTGCTTCTTTAGACCCTGGTGGACACATTCGCTCAGGAGCTAGGGGGAGATCAGAATGTTGATCGTGTAGGTTTTCAGGGTACACCAAGTCAACTTCAAGTATATAACCGATTGTATCATCATCGTTAATTTTTGTAACATCGAAATATTCTATATCTGCACCAATGTCAGCTCCATCTTTCACCCAGCGAAAGTCTTTTATCGGCATCGGCTGACTCATCGCATGACCGTAAAGATTGTTCATATCTAGATAGGTTAGATATGTGCATGGAAGGGTTGAGTCATAATCTTTCATATAGGGGTTGTTAGCTTTAGCGTGACGGTTCGAGCATTGAGATATTCCACCTCGAACCATTTTTTCCCACATCAGTAGCATATTAACATCAGACAATAGGTCAAGTTTTACATTTGTAGTTTTCAGCATCGCACTCCAAGCTAGACCTGGTGCTGTGAAATACCATGCCGGATCTAATTTGTATATTCCCATGCATACATCTCTAAAATTTTCCATGACATCAGCCAGTAGCAGTACATCTGTAGTGTTGTATAACAGTGTGTATTCCTTTAGGTCTTTAACTCCTAGATCATGCCAGACCATACAAGCTTGTTTGTAATCTTGCTCTGTGATATTGGTCTTATTTAATTTATTATAAAATGCTGATTTTGGCGGTAGTGATGTCTCATTGTACTTGTCCAACGAATCCATATAATCGTATGGATAGACACCCTTCCTCAGTAGCAGATCTACAGATTCATTCTCATAGTGTTTGATAGTATGCATTAGTTTACTTTTAGGGAGGTTGCTTACGAGAGTGTCCAAACTGAGACTCATAAATTTGAAAGAATCAAGGAATCGTAGCTTAATACCATTTTCCACCTTCACAGTAAACGAAATGTACCGCTCTTCGTTGTTTGGTATTATATCGATAGTGTTACCACGCTCTCCGAATTGCTTAATGAATAGGTGTGTATCATAACCAGCCAAGTTGTGAATGAAGACGGGTATGAAATTAGGCACTCTATAATTCAAATTACATTTGTTATGGGCAACACCTCTGAATTTACCGGTTATATGATCATGATCCATCACGCGGTCATTTTCTAATACTCTTCTACATATGTGACATCTGTTGGTGATTTCAACCTCTCTCAATTCAAGATCAGTCAGTGGTAACATTGGAACCGCATTCTCACTGTTGTAGCGTTTAAAGATTTCCTCCGATTCACATATTAATGTATCTACAAATTTGGAAGCTGCATCCTCGCCGAAATAACTAACTGGTGGTTTATAAATACCTCTGTCGTGTGTTCCATACAAACAGAAACTTATTGGTCGATGTTTTTGATATCGCAGGGTATAGGTTTCTGTGATTCCTTCGGTTGGATCCTTCTCCTTTTGTGCTTCTCTTATTGGAATCAAACAACATTCGAAATCAGCATAGAATACAAACGGGACTCTCATCGAGCAGTTGTATTGTCTGAATTTGATGAAAGCACCTTCATCTGGCAACTCAACTCTCAAAGCTTTGTGGTTCCCACAGTCCAATTTATGTTTATCTAACAAATCCTCTCTTCCGAAATGCTGAAGACACCGTCTGCACAGCCAGATTCTATGTCCATTTTTTGTCACTTGTGATTTCACTAATTTTTCCAGATTCTTTATGTAACAGTAATGAGGTTGCTTTTCATTCTTCATATACAACAAATCTACGTGTTGTACTTTTTCTTCATTTGTAACTAGGAGAGGATAGATTATAAACTTTTCGTCATAAGCATATATGTTAATTGAAATACCGGAACGTTCCTCAAATGTCGGAACTTTGGAAGTCTGTACCGGGAAATCAATACCTTTAAGATATTCGTCAAATTCATGTTCATGTGCTTTATACTTGCTCACCCGTTGAGAATGTTTCTTTGCTGGGTAAAGTGCGGCTAAAATGCTCCACAAGAAACACTTTTGATCATTATTTTCCACATTGATAACAGCTTTCCGGTTTTCAATAGCTGGAGGTAGTGGTATGTAGCTAGCTCCCTTTAGGGGGATATATTTGTTCAATCTAATTTCCATGCCTTCGATATTTTTGAGCGTTCATTGCGATCCGTTCTCCTGAAATTCCTCCATCTGGGCCATGATTTTTTTCTTTGTGCTATCGTAATATTCTGATATATCTGAAGTGGGCAGTAGTACTGTATTTTTCGTTTTGAAATTCATGGTTCGCTCAATAACCTTGCCATCTGCTGGCCGTTTGTAAACAGCGAAAAACCAAACGTTAGCTTTTAGGTTATTTTTCAATATTTCATTTTCAATCAGCTCTATGACTAGGGGTTTATACGCATTAAAGAAACGGAACACATCTTTGAATGCTAGTTGATTAGCAATAGTGTAGGTTTTCAATCGTCCCTTGAAAGCGGTTTGTTTTTCACGGATAGCCTCGGCCAGTGATTGTAGTTCGAATGTTTCTTCTTTCTCTCCATCCACATTGTTCTGTGGCGAGTTTTCCAACGTTGGATCATCTACATAGTGTTTATCATCTGGTTTGTTTTTATTTTTGAACTTGGGGTTCTCAATTACAGTACACACGGAATCTGAATCTGAACTTAGATCGTCGTCTTCTTCTTCTTCTTCTTCTTCTTCTTCTTCTTCTCTTTTATCAGTTGGACTCAGTGGTGAATATGAGGGACTGTCTGGAAAGTGAAGTGGAGATCCATAAACGGGGCTGTTTGGTATATTCAATGACGATTCCTCGTTAATGTTGTTATTTTTTTTAGGTGAATATGTTAAATCGAAATCGAGATCATCCTCATCCCAACTCTGATTATGTGTAGACTCTGATGAATGAGGTGGAGATCCCATTATATTTCTAATTTTATTCGAATCCGAATGGACAACTCTTTTTGGTGGTTCAAACACGACTTCCTCCTTTTTATGATCGTCTAAAAATGACAAATCGAAATCAGATATGGCATCTCTAAATTTAGTTTTTCGTTCCAATTTGGATTTCTACGTGCCTCTGAGATTACGTTACCCAATAATTCTATAACATTATCTATGTCAGCCTCCCTCAAATATGATTCAGGATCAGAACTATCATGATCTTCGGGCTTTGACTTAGGAGAAGCAATCGGAGAATCAGGTAGTGGGCTGATTGGAGAAGGAATGGGGGCTGACCAATCTCCTTCAAAGTCAGAGGGAGGAGAAGATATTGGGGAAGCATCATCTAGCAATGGGCTATTTGGTCGCTTGTTTGTCTTGCGAGCGTAAGCTATGGGATTGATTGGCGTCGTACGTTTACTTTTCACAAAATCTTCATCGTATGTCTGGAGTGGTTTTACAGGCCGGCGATTAACTTTTGACTTCGGATATTTTGCAACAAGTTCGGATATTTTAGGACCTGAGGCTGGAAGTCGTTGAGCAAAACGTTCCTCTATTCTTTTGATTGTTGGATTGGACACAACGAAATCCGAAGGTAGCATCATCCTCCTTTGTTTGTGGTCCTCAGATTTTACATGGGAAACCAAATTAGACTTTTCGATAGTCTTCTCACATACCTCACACAATACCGATTCTGTGGAGTATGGATACATCATTGCTCTTCGTTTATGAACCCTCGATTTTACATGTGAGGCATATCTAGGTTTTTCAATAGACTTTTCGCATACCCAACACATTACCGATTCTAGAGCTGGTTTGATTCCAAAACGTTTGACTCTGTTGCGTAGCATCGTATTAGTGTTACACTTTTTGGATTTGATGTGTCTAAGCATATTACGAATAGAAACTTCGGTGTCACATATAGTACATGCCTGTTTTGTAGCATCATTCGAAATTGAGCTAGTCTGAATATCTGGAACTGCAGCCGTTTGCTCAAGAGAAGAAGTCTTGATGCATCTTTTCGATTTACGATGTCGTGACATGTTGGATGCAGTCACTTCAATTCCACACTTTGGGCATGGTTTCTTTTGCGAATAGTTTGATGCCTGGTCGAGTACTGGCATTGCAGTGTTAGGATTATTTGAAACTGCGATACTCAAACAGCGTTTCGATTTACGGTGTCGTGACATATTTTTAGCCAGAACGTCAACACCACATGCTGGACAAGTTTCCTTCTGAGGACATACAGTGGTGGTTGAAGGAAGAGGTCCGAGCGCTAGCACCATTGATTGGTAGCCTGTGGAAGCTGCGATACATCTTTTCGTCTTACGATGTCGAGACATATTTGATGCATGTACAAACGCATTGCAAGTAGGACATTGCTTCTTTGAGGCCATATCGTTAGCACTCAGAAGTGCTGATGAGTTGACATTAGTCTTATAAGTAGCCATTTGCATGGAGTTAGCTGTCTCCTCTGACCACCCTGAACATTTGTCGTATTTTGGAGCGGAAGAGTGAAGAAACGACGAAGCCATATCGTTAGCACTCAGAAATGCTGATGAGTTGACATTAGTCTTATAAGTAGCCATTTGCATGGAGTTAGCTGTCTCCTCTGACCACCCTGAACATTTGTCGTATTTTGGAGGGGAAGAGTGAAGAAACGACGAGGACGACGAGAGAAGATAAACGTCGTGAAATTATTGTATTAAGGTGATGAGGGAAGACGACGAATGAGATGAGAGGACGAGGGAAGATAAACGTCACCTGAACGATACGTAAACGAAACCTAAACGACACGTAAACGTCACCTGAACGATACTTGAACGTTACATGAACGATACGCGAACGTTAAGTGAAGACTTTTTGGAGTATTGTGGAAGATGTGAAATTATTGTATTAAGGTGATGAGGGAATACGACGGATGAGATGAGAGGACGAGGGAAGATAAACGTCACCTGAACGATACGTAAACGAAACCTAAACGACACGTAAACGTCACCTAAACGATACTTGAACGTTACATGAACGATACGCGAACGTTAAGGGAAGACTTTTTGGAGTATTGTGGAAGATGTAAAATTATTGTATTAAGGTGATGAGGGAAGACGACGGATGAGATGAGAGGACGAGGGAAGATAAACGTCACCTGAACGATACGTAAACGAAACCTAAACGACACGTAAACGTCACCTGAACGATACTTGAACGTTACATGAACGATACGCGAACGTTAAGGGAAGACTTTTTGGAGTATTGTGGAAGATGTGAAATTATTGTATTAAGGTGATGAGGGAAGACGACGTATGAGATGAGAGGACGAGGGAAGATAAACGTCACCTGAACGATACGTAAACGAAACCTAAACGACACGTAAACGTCACCTGAACGATACTTGAACGTTACATGAACGATACGCAAACGTTAAGGGAAGACTTTTTGGAGTATTGTGGAAGATGTAAAATTATTGTATTAAGGTGATGAGGGAAGACGACAGATGAGATGAGAGGACGAGGGAAGATAAACGTCACCTGAACGATACGTAAACGAAACCTAAACGACACGTAAACGTCACCTGAACGATACTTGAACGTTACATGAACGATACGCAAACGTTAAGGGAAGACTTTTTGGAGTATTGTGGAAGATGTGAAATTATTGTATTAAGGTGATGAGGGAAGACGACGGATGAGATGAGAGGACGAGGGAAGATGACAGCCAAGTGACGGAGCAGCCGCATCCACCACCGAAATGTCACGCAAACAACCGTGCGAATGTTATCGTGTCAAACAACCCAGCGGGGAATGGGTGCCGCGATCGAATCACTTATAATGTTCCACAAACACCGCACCGCCGGAACTGCCTACACAGCGCTCCGCGAAACGATGCCACTGCAGAAATCTCGACCGGCGTTCTGGCCGGATTCACCGTGCGACACTCGAACCCATTCACCGCGCACCAAAACTAAAACACAACTTTCAATTCACGCCAGCGCTGCGCCAGGAACGGCAAACACAACATTATCAACCATGAAACATTATCAATCCGAGCAAACTGTGAAATTATCAATCTAAGCACATCAAAGCATTATCAATCTAAATTTTAGGGTGGATAATACTGGGCCAGGAATGGCAAATCCCTACTACTTATGGGTATAAAATTTTGGAATAAGCTGTCTCTTTCACATGTTCCAGATATAAAAATTTTTAAAAACAGTCTAAAAGCATTTTTTCTAAAATAAAACTATTATTCAATAAATGAATTTTTGGAAGATGAGAATGTTGCATTGCATTAAATTACGTTAGTTCTATTTTATTTATAGACTATAGTTTAGACCTTAGTTTCATTGCTGACAAACTACCTGTTTACTTCAGATTACATCTGTATATTGTAAATGTTATGTGGCAATAAAGAATTTGAATTTGAATTAATAGTGTTTTTCAGGTACCATATATTTATGATTAGTTAATGTAATCTTATTTCAGTCTGATTTGAATATTAATTTTATTGTGTTTTGACATTTTTCGTTGATATCGTGACCTTGACAGTGCCTAATTGGCTATATTAATTTAACCCTGTTAATATTTTTTTTATATTTAGTAGAAGTTCATTTTGTTGTACTCCAGTCTAGGATCTAGGTTAAAATGTAGATAATTATTAAAGTAGATAAGTTTATTAGTTTAAGAACGTAGTTTTATAACATGTTTGTGTAGATGTAATTTAGTTTTTAGCACTTGAAAAAGGTTTGGGTTTTACCAAATCGAAACGTCGTGATTGTTAATTTTCACATAATGATGGCAAATGTCCAACTACCTTTGTCTCCCTCATTTGTGTTTTACTGCAATTCAATTTCAGACCATTTGCTTCAAACCAATGTGTAAGTTCTATTAAAGATTGATCAATATACATTTCTAGTTCACTATTGCTATTCGCTTTTATAATTGCCGTAGTGTCACCGGTGTACAATATTAAGCTATGAGAAATATTAATTGGCAAGTCACTTATGTACAAAATAAATAATAGGGGGCCCAGCATAGATCCTTGAGGCACCCCCACCTGTATTATTTTCCATTCAGACTTTGTTTTGGTGTTATTTTTTACTATTACCGTGCGCTGGTACCTATTTTCTAGATAAGACCTAATTTATTCAACTGCTTTCGATGAAAAATTATAGAAGTAGAGCTTGTTCAACAAATGGGTGTGATCAACACAATCAAAAGCCTTGGACAGATCATAGAACACCCCAGCAGTGCTCTGCGATCCATCCAAAGCCCAAGAAACTTCCTCGCAAAGCTTTGAAATTGCACTTATTGTACTTCGGCCCTTTCTAAACCCAAACTGATCATCCACCAATATTTTACAATGTTCCAAAAAATAAAAGATTTGAAGCAATGCAGATTTTTCAAATATTTTTGAAAATGAGGGTAACACTGAAACGGGTCTATAATTATCTGGATTATGTCTTTCTCCCTTTTTGTAAAGTGGCTTCACCTGAGCATATTTTAAATTGACCAAAAAGTGTGAATTTTGAAAAGATTGGGTTATAATTACACTAAGTGGTTGTGAAATCAGATCTGAAACTCTCTTTAGTAAATCTAATAGAATTTCATCTCACCCTGCAGATTTTTATTTTTCAGACATTTTATTATTTGCGTTACCTCATTCGAACTATTGTTTTTAAAAGTAAACTCTATATCCCCGACTTGTGGAACATTTTGAGAAGCCTGAAAGCTTCATTGTATACTAGTGAAACTCCTACATCACGAGCCGTTTCTGTAAATTTATTATTAAAATATTCAACAATTTCACTTGCCTCACTGACAGGCTTATTTTCTAGAAATGGCTTATTTTCTAGATTGTTACTTTTATCTTTATTACATCCCGATTCCGATCTCACAATAGTCCAAGCAGCTTTACTCTTATTTTCTGCATTTTTCAAGACATGTGAATTGCTAATTAATTTGGCCTTGTTACAGACAGATCTAAATATACATTTATACCTTTTAACATAATTTATGAAATTTATGTCATTAGATTCTTTGGCTAGTCTACTGAGTTCCCTCTTTCTTTTACTTGAAACTCGGATACCTTGAGTTACCCAGTTTTTAACTTTCTTCCCATTTTTATTTTTATTCATAAAAAACTTTAAAGGAAAAACTTCTTCAAACAGGTTTTGAAAATTTCCAAAGAAAGATAGGCAATTTTGCTGTAACGAACAATGAAAACCAACTCCCCAATCCATATGCCTTAACCTCTCGGTAAAAATTTCAATATTTTCATCAGAAAAAATCTAATTTTGTATTGCAAGTTACCAGAGCCTTGGTTACATTCAGATTTGCAGTCTAGCATATTAATAAATAAAGCTCTGTGATCAGATATACCCAGTTCCAGATTCATTGTAAGCCTAGAATCCTGTGACATGACTTTCTGAGTAAAAATGTTATCTATACATGTTTTTGTCGATCTAGTTATTCGAGAGGCAGATAAAAAATTAATGTGATAACCATGACTTTCTAAATGAGACATTAATTTGATTCTTATTTGTGGATCCTTACAGTTTTCTGAGAAATCCACATTAAAATCGCCTGTTATGTAAACATTCCCAACCGATTTTATTCTATGCAAAACATTTAACATTGACTCAAATTTCAATAAAAACTGTTTAAAATTTGCATTGTTTGGTATTCTGTACACAGTAATAATTTTTACTTTTTTAAATAAAATTTCAATACATGATATTTCAAAAACAGATTCTTCATTAAGACAGCACAGATCATCTCTTACATTGAAATCCAAATTGTTTTTAATTAAGATGCAAGTACCACCGTGAATGCCTTCTTCTCTTACAGAAAAATGAGCAAGTTTGTAGTTAGGGATATAGTTCATTATATGTTTATTGTCCTTTTGAAGCCAATGTTCATTTAAGCATTTAGCTGCAATATTAGAATGTTCTAACATTAATTCTAAATCGTGCCTTTTATTTACTATACCTCCATTTATATTTAAATGCATCTGCGATACATACTCAATACTTTCTTTAGCCTCATCACAAATAGGCCAAATAGATTTTAATTTACTTATGTTATTAGCATTAACATTTAATGATTGCTGCACATGAGAGTTCTTACAAACTATACATAAACTATCATCAAATGCTAAATGATCATTTGAACATCCAGTGGTATGGAGTTTTTTTCCTTAGGTGAGCTCTGCTGCATGGTGATTGATTGACTCGTAGTAATTGTATCACTTGTAGGTAATTGAGTACAGGCCTGATTACTGCTCTCGATCGAATATCCATCCTATCCATCAAGATTCGTCTTGAGCGATTTAATTTATCCATGAACTCGCACAGCAGATCAGCAACATGTATCTTCCCACGCTTATTTAAGTGGGACCCATGCCTTGTATGCTCGTGACGAGGAATTATATGTAGATCGAGGAGATACGCATGGGGGGTCTTTCTGCAGATTTGTCTAATTCCTTGATTCACATTTTTAATTGTGATGTTCACAATGCTGTCCTCTCTAAAATCATACCTTTAAGGTAGAGTGGCCAAGATTACATTTGTACCTCTATGATTGTTAATAAATGTTTCGAGATAATCAGTCATGTGCACTGGCGGTAGATCAGAGCGTTTAACGCTATTATTTGCCACATCATTAGATCCTCCAATGACAACAAGACAATCTTTTTTAGTAAGGTTTTTGAAATCATTTGAAGTTTTAGTAATTGCCTTGAGAGGTGCTCCATTTTGAACGTGACCAAAAAACATTTACACCTTTGCCAGTTTTACTATGTATATGTGACGAAATACCCTTTCCATGGCTATCCGCCATTATTATCATCTTGGGCCTTCGGTCACTTTCAGTCTCAACACTTGATATAGGCCTGTGGGGTAAAGTTATATCGTTTGGCCTACTATTTGGTGGACTTGAGATCATCGCAAACTTTCCTTGGGATCATTTAAGTCGTGAGTAGAATCTGATTCAGACTGCATGCTTGACAAAATATTGAAAGAATTTTTCGTAATAATAGGGAGCGCTTGCAATATTCCCAGGCATGTAAAAATTTTTATAATTGGCTAGCTCCCTTTCAGCGTCTTGTTTTTCATTTTTCAGAGCACAAATTTCCGCTTCCATTACTTGAAGGGTAACCTTTATTTTTCCAAAATCTGCTTTCCACTCCGAAACTTCATTTTGTAAGCGTACACATTTCATAAAATTTTCGTCGCTCTTTGGAATTTCGGCATCAAGATGTGTTTGAGTAAATGCGTGGCTTTGAGAGCTCGCATTTGTTTGTGTTGCAGCGTCAAGAAAAACATGGTCAGAGCGCAATACTATGTCATTTTTTTTGCTTTTCCGACTCAAGCTCGAGAGTGAGGCTTTGAATCTTCTCAATTAGTTCGCTCTATCTTGATGTGAGTTCTTGTGCTCTTGTGTGAGTCACAAGCTCATCTTTGGAGCTTAAAAATAATTGGTCAGTTCCACAAGAAGCATCTCTGGTAGTTTTTTTATTGTACAGCTGCGAAATCAAAGGCGTTGAAGGGGTTGAGGGGGGCAAGAGGGCGGGGGTTGATAGGCGGGAATGCGAAGTGGCCGGCGAGGGAGTTTGAGTCTGACCGCCATACTGAATAGTGCGGAAGGTTACAGGATGAGCACCAGTGTGCTTATCGTCATGTGATAATACATTAGCGCGAGCTTCATCGGCCTTTACAGACGCTCGGCACGTCTTTGCTAAACATCGCCAGGTTACATCACTGTTTTTATTTGTGTAGGCTTCCCTATATTTAAAGTTCCCAAGCAATAAACAGGGCTTGCCCTTTGTAGTTTGTTGAGTTGAAAGTGCCATCACTGACTTATTCGAACTTGAATGACAAATCGAACAGAAATGATCAGGTCCATAGACATGCGATGGGATCTAGTCAGATCTGGCTACCTCTGCCACCTGGCAGATTTATTATGAACTAATTGAGGCCAAGGCTAAACACAGTATTTTTTTAAACATCCTTGTTGACCTCGTGTCTTTGCAATGGTTTCCAATTCTAACCTGAAAATTTTCTAGACATTAAATGTTAATTTACTTTGTTAAAATGCATTACATGAAACTTTTTACTTTGTTAGCCCGATCTAAATGCAGAACCGATAACAGACACATCATGTAAATCAGTCATAGCTAACCATAACCCGTAATAAAAGATCAAAAATATACAAAAGCAACACTCATTGACAAGTCTGTTTGGGGCCTTCCCCCACTCTCTCATAGTAGTAGAGAAGTCTTAACCAAAGGCAACTAGGACGAAGGCAACTCAACATTTGTGTTAAAATTGTACATACCTAATACATATTTAAGTAGGCAGTGTTTTTCACCCTTAACATGTGTTAATGCTTAATAACCTAAAGTATTCTATAGGTCTTATGGTATCTTTTGATACCTTATTAGTCAGGTAAGTTTTTGATGTTATTTGACAATCTGTAGGTTATACAGTACCCAAGATAAGGGACGTTCTTTATTATTACTTTTTGCACAAAAATCAAGAAGTTTTAACTTTAAATTAGTTTTATTCCAGTTTATTTTGAATTTAACAGATTCAAAATTAATTAATCTTATTGGAAATTTTATATAGATTCTAAAAATGGTATCAAACTAAGCTAAATGTTGAGGTTTCTTTGAGTAAATGCACAATGAATCAATTAAAAAGAGGTTTTTTTGTAACAAATTTAAAACTGGGTTTTGTGTGAAGTTACACCAGTTAAAAACTTTCACTTAAAAGCCAAACACGCTGTGTATATAAGTATAGTGAGCAAAAACAAGAATAGTTATCACATTTAAATTGAGATTAAATTGAGGACTCGTATACACAGATTCTTAGCTATAAAAGCTTTAATAACCAAATAGTAATTTTACATATACAATATCTTATAATATTAATTACATTTGTACAAAGAGGTGCTTATATCTAAGGACCAAAACTGCTTCACAACAATATAGCGTGATCAAGTATATAGGATTACAATGATTTGGGCAACGTTAGTTATCTCATGCTCCGCAAATACTTGAGCATATTGAAAGCAAAGATGACTGCCATTGTGTCAATGTGGTCCCGAATCCCATCTGCTGCATTACACAGGTTGGTTGCACAATAACAGTACTCAGTGGAAGATTGCAGCCCTAGTGTCTCACTTGGTTCACAGCCCACCCGATACACGTCTCCCTCAATTTTATTCTCCGTGTGCCATTTTCCATCCCTATACACATGTTCGTCTCTTGACTGTGGGGCACAACCTCTTTCAGATACTTTGACTGTTTCTAGAAAATATTAAACATACATATCATTTGAAAAATGCCTTTTTTATAAACTTGTGAATGCTAAATTAAATTATGCATAGAAAATAAAAGAGGACGAGGTTAAATAACAATAAATGGGAAATACTTTGTAAATTAACACTGTAAGTAAGACACCCCTGCTTGTTTATTGTGCCAAATCCTCCAATTTGTATACCTTTACTATTTTATCATTCAATTTCTACTGACACCTCTGATGCGAACAAGTTCAATTTATGCTTTGTCATCACACTTTGTTGTTTTCTAGCTGTATAATAAATATAGAGTACCGGCTTACTTTTTAGCCTTGATCCAAACCATCTCTACTAGTAATATTACACCTTGGTTTTGGTCTGTCTATATAATAAATCCTAAGGACTGGACATATATATCTGACATAATAAAGCCAAAGAGTAGTAGTCTTACTCATTCACTAATTTACGCAAATTCTAATGGACTTTAAAAAAGGTAGAACTTAAAATTTGGTAGTTTGCCTTGAATTCATATGTACCAGGATATGTAATAATTTTGACTTCATAAATGTTTTAATAAATTTGATTCTTAATATAACAGATATATGCTTCTACAAATAAGTAATTATAGTGACATCAATTCATGTCTTGGTAATGTTGAATAAAGCATTCTGATTCAGAAAAAAACTGCTCCCTTTTTGTCTCTAAGGGAACTTCTTGACGATCTGAAAACTTGAACTTGGCATTTAGGATTTATACATACTTGGGAAAGTTAATGATTTTTTTTTGAACTGGATAGAGTTAAAGTTAATCATGTAAAAAATAACTAATTGAAGTTAAAAGTTAGAGTAAATTTAAAGTAACTGATTAAAGTTAAAGTTTTACAAAAATTAACTGAAATTGAAACTTAAAAGTTAGTTTTTGGCAAAGTAAAATAATATAAAAACAAATGTTTAACCTGTATATTTTATTATTTATATTATCTTAGATAAAAAGATGTATTGTATAATACATTGTACAATCCAAAAGGGTACTCATGGTGTGTAGGCCTACCTTAATTTTGATTAGACTGTAGTAATATTCATACTATTTTTTTTATATAGATGTCTGTAATCTTAAAAATTATATCTTTAATTTGATTCTTAAAATCGTAAAAAAATAACGTACTTAAGTCATTGTGATTAAAGTTATATGTTTTGAACCCGTACAATAAAATATAAATAATTATTTTATAGGAAATTCTCGATAACTAGACATTCCTATTACTCAGTGCAAAGTAAAAAAATGCCAAATTATATTGTGAAATATTGACTCTAGTTTTTATCAGTCTAAAGGTGATAAGGAAGGGTCACTGATAAGATAGCTGATAAGGTGTTAGCTTAAATAAAAACTGAACAAAATATACTCCATCTCCATCTATAGGGAAGTGGAGGCAGACCAATTCATACTATTTCCGATAAGGCCATTCTGTTTATTAGATGTTTAAAAATTGGGCGTTCTATATGCATGTTTTATTATTACTGAAATGAGTTAATTAAACATTTGGGGAAATGTTGGTTTGATTCATCATTAATATTTTTTCCCCCAATTACTTTTGAACAGTACACTTTAGATCTCTATGCATAACCAACTAATTGGTAATGATAAACTAATTGTATTGACAGCATTAATGTTAAAATACAGTTTATTTTGCTAATTATATAGATGGGTAAAATTACAATATTAGCATTTAAGAAAGATAAGCAAGCGTTTAGTCCCACTATGTTTATTTAAAACGAGATAACTAAATGAATACCCACAACTTATTTTATAGTCAAGTATAATGATCATCCCAGGGTCAGGTCAACAATGGCATACCCATTTGGTCTGGCTTTTTTATTTATAGGGTAATGGAATGTGACTAAAGGGGAAGGGGTGCGTCTTCAAAACAATAACCTTGCTTACCGGTGACAGTTTGGGGATGAAGAAAACAAGTGATCTTTGACCTGAAGTTTTAGACAATTTCTCCCCAGTCCACATTCCATGGACCAAATGACACATTTACCACATTTGAAAAACTAGCTGAGTTACTTTGATTGTTAACTAGCTGAGTTACTTTGATTGTTAACTAGCTGAGTTACTTTGATTGTTAACTAGCTGAGTTACTTTGATTGTTAACTAGCTGAGTTACTTTGATTGTTAACTAGCTGAGTTACTTTGATTGTTAACTAGCTGAGTTACTTTGATTGTTAACTAGCTGAGTTACTTTGATTGTTAACCAAATTTTCAACTAGTTTAAGTTAGAAGTTAATTACTATCAAAACTAATGAATTAGTTAGAAAGTTAATGGAAATAGTGACGATTAACTTTAATTGTTCATCCCAAGTATGGATTTATATAGGTCTTGGTCTAAAACTTCAAAGAAAATTTAAAAAATCGATCACATTCTGAGACAAAATAAGTTTTTTAGTCTTCTTTAGACTCTTTTTTACTTTCTATAGAACCAATAAAAGGAGGTTTTTAATCTAGTATGAAAACTAAACCACCAAACACAGCATTGGGAATCATAAACTCATGCCTCATTTGGTTTTTGGGTCTAAAAATTTGATCTATGAAAGGCCAAACATCAAATCAAATCAAATCAAAATTTCTTTATTACATGAACATTAAGTACAGTAATATAGTCAAACATGTAATGCAAAAAGAAAAAGTCAATTAGGTGTTTGTTGCGTCCAGAAGTATAGAAGAGATAAAAATCCTTCCATGTATGAGTGGGATATTGTATTCTGGATTTGGTTATAACCCCAGGTTTTGGAATAGATGTAATATTTGGCCTATCCTGTCCCAGAAGTATTCAGGTAAAGTTTTTTAAGTAACTATTTACCATATTTTTTTATTTTTCTTCAATTCTTACACCATCTTCTGCAGGCTTGTAATTAGATATATAGTCAAATAATTTACAATTACTGTACTATTTTTGTTGTTGTTGATATTGTCATATTATTTAAAGTTCTTAATATGTTGTTGTTAATGATATTTGTTCTGTTTAGTTTGTTTGTTTCTCACTATTTACTATATTTAACAGTATTGAACTCTCGTTTTTATGGTATAATATTTAATATTTTATAATAATGGTTTATTGTTGCTAGTTGCTAATTTTTGTGAATATTTAGTGTATGATTATATTTGGCATATAAGACATTGAACTATGTATATATTCTGCTGCTTGACTTTTGTATTGCCTATTCTTAAATTAATGCTGCATTGTAATTGGGTGATTGCCTGTTATGTAGCATTTTGAAATCGAATAAATAAATCAATATTTTAATTACTTTTTTCCATCATCATAAAAAACTAGTTTTTCACAATACAGAGGTTTTGAATATTTATCATGTGTTATTGCTTCCTCATAACAGGGCTTTAACTCTAGATAGGTTTTTAGTGGTAATATTTAATTTGCATTTTTGGAACATGACATTATTCAGAAGCAAAACATCATGTACAAGCAAAGCCCCTGCACAAACTGCAGTCACTATTTGTTTGAACATGACATTACTCAGAAGCAAAACATCATGTACAAGCAAAGCCCCTGCACAAACTGCAGCCACTATTTGTTTGAACATGACATTACTCAGAAGCAAAACATCATGTACAAGCAAAGCCCCTGCACAAACTGCAGCCACTATTTGTTTTGAACATGACATTACTCAGAAGCAAAACATCATGTACAAGCAAAGCCCCTGCACAAACTGCAGCCACTATTTGTTTGAACATGACATTACTCAGAAGCAAAACATCATGTACAAGCAAAGCCCCTGCACAAACTGCAGCCACTATTTGTTTGAACATGACATTACTCAGAACCAAAACATCATGTACAAGCAAAGCCCCTGCACAAACTGCAGCCACTATTTGTTTGAACATGACATTACTCAGAACCAAAACATCATGTACAAGCAAAGCCCCTGCACAAACTGCAGCCACTATTTGTTTGAACATGACATTACTCAGAACCAAAACATCATGTACAAGCAAAGCCCCTGCACAAAATGCAGCCACTATTTGTTTGAACATGACATTACTCAGAAGCAAAACATCATGTACAAGCAAAGCCCCTGCACAAACTGCAGCCACTATTTTTTTTAACATGACATTACTCAGAAGCAAAACATCATGTACAAGCAAAGCCCCTGCACAAACTGCAGCCACTATTTGTTTGAACATGACATTACTCAGAACCAAAACATCATGTACAAGCAAAGCCCCTGCACAAAATGCAGCCACTATTTGTTTGAACATGACATTACTCAGAAGCAAAACATCATGTACAAGCAAAGCCCCTGCACAAACTGCAGCCACTATTTTTTTTAACATGCCATTACTCAGAAGCAAAACATCATGTACAAGCAAAGCCCCTGCACAAACTGCAGCCACTATTTGTTTGAACATGACATTACTCAGAACCAAAACATCATGTACAAGCAAAGCCCCTGCACAAACTGCAGCCACTATTTGTTTGAGATGTTCTCACTGTCAGCTGTTTGCTAACATCCATAGTTTTCTGATACCAGTACATAACATTTTAGTTTTTAGTTATCTCCTTTTTCATTATCCATAAAGAAAATTTTTTTAATTTTGAAATCTTTGTACTACTCAAATAATTTGATGACTTTTTTCAAGATAATCTAAATTTAAATATTATTATCCTGATTAGGATGGCAGCTTTAATTTGTTTGTCCTTTGTACCCTAATGTAAACAATACGAATGGGTTTTACATTATTTAAAGCTTTAATTCTAACATCCATTTAGTGTTTATATACATATTAAATGCATTACATTAACACAGTAAATTCTTATTATATTGCGACATTTCTAAACAGTACTTTGCCCATTCTTACATGGGTATTTCTAAACAGTACTTTGCTTTGTCTTATATTTTGGTTAATCTTCTAATTGAACGAGTCTAGCAAGATGATTAATAAAATAGAGAAACAAGTAAATGTTCGCCCTTCTTTTCCATCTCAACCAAAACTCTGTATAAAATACTTACTTCCTTCCTGTAATGTGAGTTGGAATGTCCTCTTCATACAAAGAGTGGACAATGGACAATCCTTGTGGAAGTTGTTAGAATGGTCAAAAGCAGAGCACAGTTGTGGTGTTTGGTTGGTGCGGCCACTAGGTGGCTGCACTGTGCAGTAGAAGCAGGTTATTCCTGCACTCTCATCTGCTGAAAAACATTAGTAATATCAGAATAAATTCTTATTTTTTAACGGAATTTAGTAAATAAATGAATTGAAACATGAGCATAACATATCCGGCAGTTAGATGTTGATAGTTAATCAACACCACTGTACATGTGTGGGAGGTCAGTTGGAATAGTAGATAGGCGGTTAGGTAAGATAGAGGATGTATACTATCTTAGATGTATATAAAAATATTCAGTTGCTCATTTAATACCTAATAACATTAAGCTGTATTTTAAATAGTGTTCTTTTTATTAGTATTCTAACATTGACAAAGGTAAGATTTATTTACAAATCTGTCATCCTTATAAGTCTTAATTGCTTATAAGGTGCAATGTACAGGACATATTGAACCATTTTTAAAATGATGTTAACATAGAAACTATAAATTATATGACAATAAACTAATTACCAAGATTGTTATTATTTGATGAATAATTTAGTACACTTTATTTCAATGGTCAATGAAGACTGAATTTAGTAGTAGTTTAATATCAAAATTAATCTTGTAACTATTATGTGATAATTGATCTTTGTGATTGATTACTGACACGTGCTGCTTGGTAAATAAATAGTCAAACCCTTCTAATTCAGATAAATATTCACATTTCCCGTGCCACATTTCACTTAAAATGATTAAATCAAATTTAATTTTAATAGCCTCTAGAATTGCCAATTTTTTATTAATACTATATATATTAAGGTATCTTATCTTACTTGTGCAGTGGTAGTAACCCACCCACCAACCCATACACGTGTAGTGGTAGTAAACCTCCCACCCACCCATACATGTACATTGGTGAAGATGTTTACTTGTACTGTATATGTACCAACTCGTATTATGCTAATTAAAAAACTATTTGTAAAAGCCAGTCAGGCAAATTTAGCAATGATTTACAGGAATGTTAGAATCAAAGTTCATACTATTCTTGCCGATATTTACTTTAATAAGATATCACAGCAGCCGCCATTTTGACGATTCCAGCCAATGGGGTCACGTGATCATAGGCCTGTAAATTGAATTGTTGAACACCATTTTTCATTTCTTTGTGAATCCCTCTGGTCTGAGGAAGGTGCGTGGTTCACCGAAATCGATCACCATAATATTTGTGCATTTTGTACTTGTATTGTAATAGATATGTGCATTTTGTGCTTATATTGTAATAAATTTGTGTTGTGTGATGTTTACTTGTACTGTATATCTACCAACACGTATTATGCTAATGAAAAAACTATTTGTATATTAAGGTGAATAATTTTTAAACTAAGATTGTCCTCATCTGTAAACACCCTAGTAGAGTCTGTAGTCCGACAAGTAATCTGTCTGTACTGTTCAAGAGTCGTCATTGTTCCAAGACCGCTCCATTGTTGTGCTGTCTTCCCCCCCACCCCACCTCACAAAACAACAAACTGGTTTTACTAGTCGAATGGGATATAATTGTAACTATTGAAAATATTGTAAGGATTAGCTTGTTTGCTTCTTAAGTTAATTTTACTGATTGCACATTGAAATAAAGTAACTAGAAAAAAGAAAAAAAAGAAAAAAACACATAACCTAAATAAACTTAATCCATTCACATTTAAATAACTAAATCTGTATTGATTTTAACTGTTTACGTTGACTATAAAAAATGAATTTCCACAATTTAGTTTAACGAATCTATTGGGCTACACAAAATATATTTCATAAATGAATGAAGGATTTGAATTAACACTGCTAGCCAGTCCTTTATAATTTGACAAACCATATTAGATATAATTAGTATGAAGTATTAGATATAAAATTATTTAATATAGAAGTATTAAATATAAAATTATTATGTATGCTTATTATCAAATATAATGCTATTTGTAATATCAGTAATATTGCATACATAATAGTTTCTGTGTCTAATAAAACAAAACAGTGAAAATGAGAATATGAAAGTTTAAGAATGTATTTGCTAGCACACAGAAACCAAAATCAATATTAATAATAATTACATACAAACAGCATAGTTACAGTTATATGATTTAAAAAAGAAAGATACGAATATGACTTCTATTATTATACTTATATGAATTATATTTAAATGCTACATTTCAATGAAAATATAATTTACACAAAATTAAAATCTATTAAGAATTATATTAAATTAATGCCTTTCAAATACTCTAAACAAGATAATGATTAATTATATTTAAAGATTAATGATTTTAAGAAAGAAAAAGAATGAAAGAAAAAAGGACTATTTAAAAGCTTAATGGAAATTTATAACTTTAAGATGGTTATATCAAAAGCCTCCAGTTATTCATCATTCTAATTCGTATTATTGGATTTAGAATAGATATTACTTGTTTAAGAAAAATAACTTAAATAACCTATCATTATTTTAATATTTACACCAGTCAATTGTTTGTTATTGACATTTTCAAATTAATAAAAGAGAATTATTTAAAAGGAATTATTTAAAACAAAAGGAGATTATTTAAAAATTACCTTATATCTAATATTAAATAAACAAACTAAAACTCACAGAAAATGAATACATTGTTTAGTAAATTTATGGTGTTATATATTGTGTGTGTTTAGGCTATAAAATGAGTGGTTTCAACTATTAAAGTTTATACTAACACATCATTTATACTTGATAATTTAAACATAATAATTAATTTGATATGGAAAATATTTTAATATATATAGAGAGCATATTTATAGAATGTAATAATTACTCAAATATTTGTTTATTTAACTCAGGAAAAAAATAAAAATCAAAATTTTAACTAACAAGAATTTACGGAATATATATGAATAAGGTGAAAGAAGTTGTGTTTTATTAAAAGATATAAAATAGCCTAGAATGCTATTAAAAGATATAATGTGAATTTTATTGTCTAACGAATTATGTTAAATGTACTTATTTAATAATTTAAAAGAAGAGAAAATATTATCTTACTAAATATTGTCAGAAACGAAAAGAGACGAAAATAATTTAAAGGCAAATTAATAGCATCCTTAGCAAAGTAAAAATTATAATATTAGTTAACAGACTGTGTCAGCAGTTTATCCAGATCCTCCATAGTTCTCAGGTGCTCAGGCTGACTGTCTATTGTCACCTTGCCACTGTAGGTCCACGCTGCAGCCAGCTTCTTGAGTTGACAGGCTTTCCCAAGGATTTGCCTGTAGGTAGGAGTAAAATGGTCATTTATAAAGATGGGGTAGGATGGCAAGTGATCGGATGGCTTGGCGCCAGTGAGAATTTGACGATGTTCCTCGTACGCATTCATCCAAGTTATTTTAGTCATCCGGGTGACGAATTTAACGACTATTCACTTTGAGGTTTACAATTTTGCTGGTTTTGATGGTATGAACTTTGCTTTATCGTAGTCATGATACGATGAAAGAATCCATCTCTGACTTTCCTGGCTAATCTAGCTTCTTTATCTTATATTCACTTGAGGTTCACAATTTTTCTAGTTTTGATGGTGTGGACTTAGCTTTAGCTTAGTCATGATATGGTGAAAAAATTCATCTCTGACTTTCTTGGCTAATGTAGCTTCTTTGTAATCTTTAGTTTGTCATTATGATCCCTCAGTACTTGGAATTTTCAGCCTGGTTTTTTTTTTTTTAATAAATTAAATATTACATATTCATTATAATTTGGAGGCTTCAAAGTAAACCATGGTAAAACCAGCATTATGGGTTGTAGGATATGTTGTATGATGTGTGAAATGTTGTATCTATTTTGCTCTTTGTGCGTTCTGGACAATGTGTTTTTTTGTATGTTTGGACTGTGTTCTGAGCAACCGTTGTTTCATGTACTGTATGATGAAATCAACCATTTAATGAAGACTCTTTTGAAAAAATGTATCAAAGCTGAAGAAATTGAAAAACACAAAAACAACATCAGTCACACAGAGGTAAAAGAATCAAAGAATTAATCTTGAGTTTAAAGACTTTGAAGTAGGAAGTGAAGCTGAAAAAAACTCTGCTTTCATTAAAGATCCTTGACAAAGAAAAGTCAATTTTACCAAGCTTTATGTTCTTTTTTTTTATTACTGTGACCAACAAGTTAATGAAAGATCTGCCTCATCGTCAACAAAATAGTGAAAAACATGCAGGGTGTTTTCACATCGAATGACAACATAACACTCGATGTGAATATGATAGGGAATACATAGGAGAAACTAAACGCCCAATTTCTGTACGCATAAATAAAAAAAACTACAAAAATGGTGAAACAAAACATTCTAAATTAGCTAAACATGCATAGGAGAATGAACACAAGTTTTTATGGAATGAAACAAAAATATTACACCATGAACCACACTACTATAAAAGAAAGTTTATAGAAGGGACTTTAATCAAGTTGAATCAAGATCCAATTAGCCAAAGTAGCATAGAGGTAAGACCACTTTGGTTGCCTCTGTTAAAGTCTCATTTTAACAACAATAAAAAAACTACATACAAAACATACAGCTAGACCTGTCCCCACACATACACCTCACCAAATGAAACTGAGATGCCAGTGCCCCTAGGTCTGCCAGGAAGGAGCATCGTTTGCCTTGTCCTTGGGATTCTATCTTGGAGGCATGTCCCGGAACACCCACAACAATAAATGTAGGACACAAAACATGAACATTTTACACAACAACGTCCATCAGGCCCTCACCCTGACGTCGGTACCCCTAGGTCCACTAGGAGGGAGCATCATTTGCCTTGTCCATGGGATTCTAGCTTGGAGGCACGTCCCGGAACACACAACAATAAATGTAGGACACAAAACATGAACATTTTACACAACAACATCCATCATGCCCCAAGGGAGTTTTTACCTTGTTCCCTGGAACACTAGCTTGAAGGCTCGTCATGAGGAAATATCAAACAAAAACATACCTTCAAACATAACAGAATTGTTCAAAAACACAGGGACAATTACAACACCCCTCCCCCCATCACCTTGCACAGTCCACCTAGGCATCGCATGTAGGGGGCTATCCCCCACCACTCGTCACAGATTGGCTTACCGCAAGGATTCAGTTCGTCTTTGACGGTCGTGGTGAGTTGATCTCGTGAGTGTAGTGGTGCGAGGACTCCTTCCCCCCCCCCCCTGTGGAATTGGAAGCTGGTTGGACAAGTTGAATATTTTGTCTATTTAATAGCCTGCTCCAGGATTTGTTGAATTTTTTTCTCATATTTTTGCATTTATTTTGTGTCTCATTGAATACTTTGTCTGTTTAATAACCTGATCTATGCTCTGTTGATTTTTTCATATTTTGCATTTTTTTGTATGTCATTGAGTATTTGGTCTATTTAATAATTTGCTCTGTGTTTTGTTGACTGATTTCATATTTTGCATTTCTTTTGTATTTCATATTGTGTATTATATTTTGTATAATTATGTTATGTGTGATAGTTTTTTAAGAACTTTTGACTTTCAACAGTAATCTATTATCTAGCATGTAGTATTAAGTCTTCTGATTTAGTATAGGTTAAGGAGAAAAAAAGGAAAAATTGTTTTAGATGTAGGTTAAGTTAGTAAGTATACCTGAAGACGGCAGGCGTTTCTTATACCTGTCAAAACATTGTGTTTGTTTCTTAAACACTCAAATCATTGGAAATCTACAAATATTATCTACATATCATGAACAATACAATGCTAATAAATAACTTTCAAACAAAAGATAATTATACTTTTAATTATTATGGTAATCATAAAATAATAATGTAATAACATTGTTATTTCTTTCTAAATTTAAAAATCTTTTTGACTAATTTAAATCTCTCTCCGTGTTATTCTTATGGCCAAGAAAACGTACTTAGAGGGCTTCACGTGCCATTTAGGGTATAAATATTGAACAATGGAGACATATTGCACAACTACAAAGATGGACAAATTTTTGAGACCTCAATCGTTAAAATTGATAAAAAAAATAAGGTATGAGTTTTGTTGACAAAACCGGTTTCACTATATATAAGGATTAGAGCTTTTTTTTTTAACCTCAAACCGTTTATGGTCCAAATAGGCTGATATGTGTGCATGTGCTCCATTTGCACTACTGACACGAATATCATGTAAATTTGCATTACAATCATGTTCAGTTGTGCAGATCGCGCACATTACTTTTGGTCGCTAATCAAGGAGTTTAAAATCCCATGTTTGTGTCCCAAGAGAGTGTTTATCTTCATGTCCGGATATACCATTGCTGGCAACCGCCGGTTAGTATGCGTCACGCCAGACATTTCTTGGATAGTGATAAAATGCAGTGCAACACTACATATTTACGATACCATTGTTAAATTATTAATCCAGGAAAAAATGATCCAAGCGGTAGTACTCGTTTACTGCTAAGTGAAGTAGAAAGAAAGTAAGATTTAATTTTGAAAGTTACATAATTGCTACAATGAGACAACTATCTTTTTTTTAAATTTCGTTTCAGTTTTCATCTAATAGCAAAACGTTCAATAACTCGTTTTGTGTACATTATTATTGTGGGTACGGTCAATAGTATATGACATTGCAGTATGTCAGTTTGCTCTGGACCAAATGAGTGTATTGTGTCCCCTTTCACCAACCTTGACTCGCCAGCTGAGTGGCCGACCTTGTAGTTTGCTCAGAAACAGATAGACAATAGACAATAGATTTATTTTCAAATACATCAAGTTCAGAAATTTTGTCAAAATAAAATTACAGAGAGATTGCAAACGATGCATCTCAGTATCATCTTGGGGTTTGGTTCATGTTCTATTCCCTTGCTATGTTGATGATCTACTCCACGCTGTAGACTGGCCGACCAACTAGAAAGACTCTCTCTTCAGTGCATTTCCTGTCAGCTGTCAAAAGTTCTCGGGCAGAAGGTTCGCAAGCTTCCGACCAATGTAGCAGGGTTTCTTCTCATATAGGGCCGTGCGGTGTAAAGTCAGTACATAGTTGTCAGCATTACGGGTGTTGTATGAGTGAGTGTTTTTTCCTGTCTGTAGATTTAAGGGGTCAGTGTGGAGGATGACTTCCTTAATATACAGGGCTGGGACAGTGAGGATTTTCAGGGTCTGGAACGCTTGTTTGCAGCTCTGCTGTGGATCAAAGTCTGCCAGAGTCCTAATTGCCTTTTTCTGTAGGATAAGTATTCTTCTTAAGTTTGCAGCTGAGGTTCCTCCCCAAATGGCCAAACTGGCCATAGTAGGCTGTTTTTGCTGCTTCTAAGTTTACCACCCATTTTATTCGTCTTGTAACGTAGATTCCTGTGCTAATCTTTTTATGTAGGTTGGTTACGTGTTCTGTCCATGTTAAACTATTGTCGATAGTTTGTCCTAGGAATTTAGTGTGGTTTGCGACTGTTATATTGGGAATGTTAAGAAAAGGGTCTTTTCTCTTGCTGAAGTTTAACTGAATTGTTTTGTTGCAGTTTATTGCCAGGTCATTTCTCATACTGTAATTTACAGTCTTGTCTAGCACCAACAGAGAGTTTGCCTGTAGTTCTTCTGCTGAGTGGTTGCTTACCAGGAGAGTGGTGTCGTCAGCATACATCACGCAGGTCGTGTTGCTATCTTGGATGTATTGTGGGAAGTCGTTGGTCAGTAAGATAAACAGCACTGATCCCTGAGGTACTCACCTTGAGGTCGGTTGTGGCTCGATCTGTGTGTGCTAGTAACGCCGTTGTTGGTATGTTGTACTTCAACTACTTGAGATCTTCCATGTAGGTAGCTTGTAAACCAATTTTTAGCTTGACCTTGAACTCCTAGGTTGGATAGTTTTTTTGAGATAAGGTCATGACCCAGGCAGTCGAAGGCCTTGTTGTAGTCTAGGAATAGAGCGGTGATATATATCTCAGTGTCTATTTTATTTATTATAGTTTCTATTAAGTTGATGATTGAAGAAATGGTGGATTTCCCCTGGAGCAAATCATGTTGACAGTCATTGATCAGGTTATGTTGTTTAAGGTGTTTCATTAGTCTTGTTAGTACAATTTTTTCTATTATGTTTGAAAATGTTGAGATTAAAGAGATTGGTCGGTAGTTTGCCATCTCAGTCCAAGCACCATTCTTGTGCTTTGCATATACTTTTGTTAACTTGAGGGCAGAGGGGAACTGGCCATGAGTGAATGATTTATTAATAATTCTGGTGAGGGGTGAAATTATCACTTCCGTGCAATGTTTTACCATTTTTGAGGAGTATTCATTCATCAACACCACTTGAGTTTTTTGTTCTCAGTGAGTTGATTACCATTGTAACTTCTTTTTGCGTTGTAGGGGTTAAGATGAGGAGTTTGGGGGCTGTTTTTCCGGCAGTGAGTGGGTGTGTTCTATTTACTGTTGGATGGTTCAGTTGATTTTGTTTGATCATGGTCTCTGCTATATTAGAAAAAAATATGTTTAACATCTCTATTTACTGTTGGATGGTTCAGTTGATTTTGTTTGATCATGGTCTATGCTATATTAGTATTAGGAAAAAATATGTTTAACATCTCTGCTGCCCTGGAAGGTTCTACTATGAGTTCATTGTTAATCTGTATGTTAGGTTGTTTGTCTGGTTTACTCTTTCTTTCACGGTTTACCACATCCCAGAGTGCTTTTGATTTGTTGCCTGCTGTTTGAATGTAGTAGTCATTTGTATTTTGATTTAATACTTTTAGTTTTTTGTCATATCTTTTCTTCCAGGTAGTCATGGCGTCCTTGTCTCTGATTTTTCCTGTGACTTCAAACTTTAGCATAGCTCTTATGTAGGAATCTTTCAGGTCTTTTGCTTCATTGTCATAGTACTTAAGTAATTTATTTGATTTTGTTTGTTTGTAGTTTTGTTTATAGGGCAGGCAATGTTTAAAGCTAGACCCAGTGCTCCCTGGAAGGTGTTGTAAGCAGATTCTGCGTCAGTGGCACCATGTACAGAGTCCCAGTTTTTTTATTTCTAGTAGGGATTTCAAGGAGTTAGGCCTCTTGTACCCACTTGTTGCTTTAGGCAATGTTGTGTTAAAGTTGTCTCTTTTAAGTTTTTGAGTTTACACAGTTGTCCTGTATGGTCAGACAATCCTGTGTCAACTATGACTGCATCAATGTCTGATATTGGTGAATTGGTGCAAATACAATCAATCGAGCTTTTAGTTGTTGGCGTTATTCGTGTGGCTGGGAGTGTGGTAGTCGGGTAATTTTGTGGGTGGCCAGCTCGTCTTCAAGAAGTATGTTGTCTATAGTGTTTGGTTTTAGGCTGTCGATATTGATATCCCCCACCACGACAGTCGATTTGTTATGTGCCTCAATAGTGTCTAGAATATTTGACAGGATGTCAATGCCGGCGCTTGTGGAGATGCATGTCACTGGAGGTTGGTAGATTCCAAGTATGTAAAGGATTTTTCTGTTTATTTCAATTTGTATCAGGGCTGCTTCTATGAAGAACTCTTTGCTATGTTGATTTATTGTATGAGCTTGGGCTTTATTTGCCAGAGAATCCTTGCAGTAGATGGCAACTCCGCTAAGTTTGTGGTTCTCTGTGCTGTATTCTGCTATTAGTTTGTAGCCTTCAATGTTGGTGTTTTTGATTGCTTTTTGATTAAGGCCGTGTTAAGAGAGGACCACAATACTGGGAGTAGTATTTTTTAGAAGTTGGTTTAGCCTGTTTACTTTGTTTGCCAGGCCCCGCATATTCTGATGGAGGATGGTTGGGGTGACTAATTGTTTCTTCTTTGGCATTAAAGGGAGGGGAGCTTTTGGTACCTGTTGTGTCTTTTTACGTGAGTTTCTGGATTTATTTTCGTTTATATAATTTTTCTTTGGTTGGGGGAATGGTCTAAAAAAGTGAGAGCTTGGTTCTGTCACCTTTGTGTTTGTTCTTGTTTCTTCTCTTACAGAAGTGTTCTTTGATGGAACTGAAATAGGATTGATAGGGTTGATTAGAGAGCTGTTATTGCTTTGTTCTGCTGAATTTTTCATTGTTTCTTCATAGGGCTGATTTTTAGATATAAATTGTTTGTAGTAGTCTATATCTTTTTTGAAGAAATCCTCTATTGTTTCATTATGTGGTCGGGATATGGCATTGATGGGATGTTGGTGTTTTTTTTTTTTTAGTTTTTCTAAGGTGATTTGTTTGTTAGTGTCCGTGTCAGGCTTAGTGTTTTTGTTGCTAGAAGTTTTAGAAAGGGCTTTGGTTTGGGCCATTTGGAGAAATACAGTCATGTGACTTTTCCTCCCTGTAAGTGAGTGTTTATTTTTCTTGTGGGGAAAGGTATTGTTGAGTGTGGGGTCATTTCAACAAAGAATGTTGGTTCTATCGGCTTGCTGGCATTTTCAGTTTGTTTAACTTGCCCAACAAGTTGTTCCTGCATTTCCTTTACAGCGCATTCCAATTGGTCTTGCCTAGTTTTTTTAGTAGTGTCATCAATTAAACATGGGGGAGGGTAGCTTTGAGTGGAAGGTTGAGTGTTAAATGTTTGGGTTTCTGAGTTTTTAAGAATAACAGAGTTTTGAGTCGGGCTTGGTTTTTCACTTTTGTGTGCTTTTATACTAGCAATTTTTTTATTTATTCGTTTAATTTCCTTTAGACGAGCGTGTTGTGTCCCCTTTCACCAACCTTGACTCGCCAGCTAAGTAGCGACCTTGAAGGTTAACTCTTTGTCTTGACTCATACGCCAATGACTTTTATTTAATTTTAATAGTCACAATGTTTTTGAATTCATTATTACATTGTAAAAACGGATTAATTAATAATAGGGACTTAAATGAAAAAGTGTTTGTCACACACATATTTTTGGATGGCGATGAATATGTGTTTGAATTTTTGAAACCCCCTAGAGTCAGTTAGATCAGCCTTGCAGCAGCTAAAACATCAAACACTGAAGAATCGCATAACAGAGTTGATACAGTCAGTCGTAAACAAAATCAGTTAGAAAGTGCAGCGTAATTCGACACCGCTGTAGAACAACCTAGCCTTATCGTAACAGAACGTAACCTTTCTGAAATCGGCACGTTTCCGGCTCTGACGTGCTTAATAATGGTTCGATTGTAAAAACCTTCTGATATTCGTAATCAGGACAAAATTCCGCAAACTTTGAGTACCTACATCACTATATTTAAGGAAAAAATATGTTCCCGTTTTCCTCAGTTTTGTAATTTTTCCGGCTTTCCGCTGAAAAAAACTATCACATTCTTGTTTCTTACCTATGTATATACTATGGAAAAAATTTACAAGGCCCCTGTTCTATATAATTACGATATTCAGTTAGTCGCGGCTCCCCATTTATAGAAAACACAATTTACTATGTAGGCCTAACAGATGGCAAGTCAATGAAGATGAGGTTGTTATGATCAAGTCCCGTTTGGTCGGGGCCCCTACATGAGATAGAATCACGAACAAGGTACACTTTATACAACTATATAACACTTTAATGCAAACTATAAGATTACCTTAAGGGGCTGTCGGCCATGTTGGTTTTAATCCCACAAGAACAATGGTATTTGCAAATCCATATTCTTTCGTTATTTATTGACCCAACGTTGTGTATGAAATGTCATTTTAAAGGTTATCACATTGCGCATTGGGTTTGCTTTTGAAATTTTGAATACATACGCCTAGTTCTGAAAAATAGGTGGAAATAAAAACTTAAAACTAAATATTTTGTATATTTTTTTATAAAACTAACTAAGAATCAGCAAAGCAATTTCAACGCGCAATTTCATTCTTGATGAAACGCAATTTGTTTGAAAAAAAAAAATCAGTTTAAAAATAACTGCTTAATTTGGATGCGCGTGATTGCATGTCCGGTTCGAAAACAAAATTGTTCTTATGGGATTAAAACCAATATGGCCGACAGCCTTTGCAGACTACCAAAAAATAAAAAATAAGTTGGTAAGTTTAAATGATGCTAGAGAGAAAAAATTGTTATTAGATGACTATACCAGGAATTCGTTGTATTTACAGCAAACTAGAGGGACCATGGGTGATTTGTGGGTTATTACAAAAATCTAAAGATATAATTTACTAACATGCAATGGAGTTAATATACATTTCAAATGAAATAAACATATTAATTAAAATTTCTTTTCTTGATATAAGTGCTTACAGAGAAACGTCAGTGACAAAACCAGCCATGCAAACAACTCAGCACAGTACAAAATGTGTATTTCTTCATTCGGAAAATAAGTAACCCCTTTATATTAATTCATTTTTTATTTAATCGCTCAATTAGCACATACATTTTGTGAAGAATATAACTTTTTCATTGAAAAATGTCCTCCTTTGTTTTTAAATCTAAGTATCAATACAAATTATATATATATCGCAGGCCTTTCTAGACCAGCATCCAAAACTAATAAAAGAGTTAAAAAAGTTAGATAAATAAAAGAAAAAATAAATACAGTATATCTTAATGAAATAAATTATATAATACAAGGTTCTCGTGTCTTAGTGTTTAAATATTGATCTCCTGTCACAGAGCTAAACCCAGGTCCAACCATTCAACCTGGTTTTAATTTAAGTAATAAAAGGACACCAGGATTAATTTTTACAATTAATACAATTAGTGCAAAATTAATGCAATTGTATTTATATTTTCAATCTGAGTTTAAATTAAAATATTTGATATTTCGATTTTTGTTAGAATAGAAAAAAATCGAGCAAGACAATTTCTATGATATTGATTTAATATATTCACACGAAATTTTACGCAGTGAATTCGCTGCTTGGGATACCTTCTATTTAAAACTGATAAGCATATTGTCGGGCAAGTCCACATAGCAAGTGCAGTGGTTTATTGCTAGTGAAGGGAAGTGTATCCGGACCATCGACAGCTAGTTTATCGCCGTTGGCTGGCCGCGATAACCCAGTTTCTCGCGGAAACGCCTCGGGCGTTGCCAACGGCAGCCCGCTCTACCTATCTGCCAATATTGTTCTACAGCGGTGTCGAATTACGCTGCACTTTCTAACTGATTTTGTTTACGACTGACTATATCAACTCTGTTATGCGATCCTTCGGTGTTTGATGTTTTAGCTGCTGCAAGGCTGATCTAACTGACTCCAGGGGGTTTCAAAAATTCAAACACATATTCATCGCCATCCAAAAATATGTGTGTGACAAACACTTTTTCCTTTAAGTCCCTATTATTAATTAATCCGTTTTTACAATGTTATAATGAATTCAAAAACATTGAAGTAGTAATAATACAGGCATTGACCAACGCAACAAGTACGACTTTTCGCCTGAAGTACGACGGGGGGTGGGGGAAGGTCACGTGACCTTAATCGATTTTTAATGGGCTTTGATTTGATTTTGATTGACTTTGATTTGATTTTAATTGACTTTGATTTGACTTTGATTGACTCTGATTTGATTTTGATTGACTGATTTGATTTTGATTGGTTTTGATTTTGATTTGATATTGATGGCGGCCCCGGATCCAAGATGGCGGTGGTCACGTGATCCAAGATGGCGGCGCAGTGGTACCAACCCTCCCCCCTCAAATTTCCCTCAAATTCCCAAAATTCCCGAATTTCCCTCAAATTTCTCTCAAAGTTACCAAATTTCCTTCAAATTCCCAAATTTCCCACACATTTCCCTCAAATTTCCCTCAAATAACCCTCAAATTCCCGCATTTCCCTCACACTTCCCCCAAATTACCCTCAAATTTCCCTCAAATAACCCTCAAATTTCCCTCAAATTCCCAAATTTCCCTCAAATAACCCTCAAATTTCCCTCAAATTCCCAACTTTCCCTCAAATAACCCTCAAATTCCCAAATTACCCTCAAATTTCCCTCAAATTACCCTCACATTTCCCTAAAATTCCCAAATTTCCCCCCAAATTCCCTTGTTATACGATATAAGATACACTTTTTTTGTCCAATATGACGTCTTTCCCTCCCAAAATTCCCGCCAAAAATTCCCTCAGCCAAGATGGCGACCTTAGACTATATAAAATGAACTTTTTTGTCCAATATGGCGTCTTTTTCCATGATATACTATATAAAATTCACTTTTTTTGTCCAATATGGCGTCTTTTTCCATGATATACTATATAAAATTCACTTTTTTGTCCAATATGGCGTCTTTCCCTCCCGCGCCAACTCACACCCCGTGGGAAAATTCCCTCCCCAAAATTCCCTCATCCAATATGGCGGACTATACACTATATAAAATGTAAAAATATGACAACCGGATCCAATATGGCGTCTTTCCCTCCTAAAATTCCCACCAAAAATTCCCTCAGCCAATATAGCGGCCTTAGACTATATAAAATGAACTTTTTTGTCCAATATGACGTCTTTCCCTCCCAAAATTCCCTCCAAAAATTCCTTATCCAATATGGCGGACTTTATACTATAGTAAATGTATAAAGATGAC